>OU383795.1:2984943-3422049 GCA_910950805.1 Acrocephalus scirpaceus scirpaceus | reverse complement strand
TAAGAAAACATTATTTTTCCTCATGTAAAACAAATGGCATGTTTTCTTTTAAAGGGCCAGTTCACAATGAACTTGCATTCCAGCCTCCTATATCAAATCATCCCGGTGAGTAAAATCTAACATGTAATGCTAACTTATAACTTTGTGGTTTAAGTTTGATTATTTTTTGTATCAAGTACTCTGAAATTTGAGAGATATAAATTCCAAAGAAGAGGAAGAATTTTGTGGTTAAGTCTTGTTTTGAATTTGGACATCTCTTGGAATGGTGACATAGGCTATGAAATGAATTTAATTAGGATGCCTAAGTTAAAGATTGCAACCCTCAAGCCCACACTGAGCTGATGCCTACCCTGGAGGTATCAGAACTCTGAATGTCCTTGATCCTAAACTTTTCAAGGTGCCTGTAGTTGTACTTTTTGCTGGCTTAGAAATATCATGGAGTTTAGGTCATGCCAAAGTTCTCTTGGATCCATAATCTAGTCCATTGTTACAGCCAGATGCCCTGAAAGATAGGTATTGTGCTGCTTAGCATTTTGGTGCTGAAGTTCCTCATTGGATCTTTGCATAAAGCTTGTTCTTTCCAAGAGTCTTCATTAATGGTAACAGTTCAGGGATCCAAGGAGGTTTTGTCTTGTGGTATAGGCTAGCTCTCATGTAGGTGCAAGGTGATATTCTGTTTTTAACAGCAAGGCTGTTGCCTGCATAGGGAGATCTGCATAGTTGAAAAGCCTAAAAGTGTAACTTGTTTATTCATTGGCTAGTGACTAAATCCATACCAGAAATAAAAATGTTGATACTTGCTGGCTAAACTTAACTGTAGCTGAATTGTATTTCACATTATTCAGTATCTCTTTCACTCTATTGATTTCATCCTATTCAGTCCTCAGAGCCATGAGTATTTATTTGAAGATAAAAAAACTTAAAGTAATTTAGGCACCTTTGTTTATTGTTTTCTAATAAAACCAGTTTCTTGAGGCAAATAGGTGTACTGTTGGGTGCTGCTGTTTATAATGAATGAGTACTACTTACAGCACAGGAAGAGCTCTTCCTGTTGGCTTATAAAGCTGTTGTGTTTAGGTCCTACTGCACTAAGCATGTCCAGTCATTTCTTCTATGCTTTCAGGGATTGTGACTCCATCACATCCCTGAACGTCCCATTCCAATGCTTAACCACCCTTTCAGTGAAGAAATTTTCCCTAATATCCAATCTAAACCTCCCCTGGCACAACTTGAGGTGATTTCCTCTTGTCCTATTGCCTGTTACTTGGGAGAAGAGACTGACCCCTGCCTGTCTAAAACCTCCATTCAGGTAGTTGTAGAGAGCAAGAAGGTCTCCCCTGAGCCTTCTTTTCTCCAGGCTAAACATCTCCAGCGCCCTCAGCTGCTCCTCATAGGACTTGTGCTCTAGACCCTTCACTAGCTCTGTTGTCCTTCTCTGGACACGCTCCAGCACCTCAGTGTCTTTCTTGCAGTGAGGGGTCCAGAACTGGACACAGGATTCGAGGTGTGGCCTCACCAGTGCTGAGTACAGAGGAACAATCACTTTCCCTGGTCCTGCTGCCCAAACAATTCCTGATACCAGCCAGGATGCCATTGGCCTTCTTGCCTACATGGGCACACTGCTGGCTCATGTTCAGCTGGCTGTCAACCAACACCCCAAGGTCCTTTTCTGTCAGACAGCTTTCCAACCATTCCACTCTTCTCCAAGCCTGTAGTACTGCATGGGGTTGTCATAACTGAAGTGCAGGACCCACCCGGCACTTGGCCTTATTGAACCTCATACCACTGGCCTTGGCCTATTGATCCGGCCTGTCCAGATCCCTCTGTAGAGCCTTCCTACCCTCCAGCAGATCAACACTCCCACCCAACTTAGTGTTGTCTGTGAACTTACCGAGGGTGCACTTGATCCCCTCTTCCAGATCATCAATAAAGATATTAAACAGGACTGGCCCCAATACTGAGCCCTGGGGAACCCCACTAGTCATTGGCTGCCAAGTGAATGTGGCACCATTTACTGTCATGCTCAGGGCCCAGCCATCCAGCCAGTTTTTAACCCAGTGAGGAGTGTACCTGTCCAAGCCATGGGATGCCAATTTTTCCAGGAATATGCTATGGGAGACAGTATCAAAGGCTTTGCTGAAATCCAGGTAGACATGGTAGCTCCTTCCAACTACCATCTTTCTTTTGTAGCCAGGTTTTTAAATAGTAGGAGTTAAAAGGCACCACTTGGCTATTAAAACATGCCATTTTGTTCTGCTCCCTTGCTTAATACTTCCTTGTTTTAGCCCGTACCTGACTTTGTGTGCAGACATGGTCATTATGTGATCTTTGCTTTTTTCCCCATTGCCCTACTTTGCAAATCTGGTTTGCTTTGCAGGGAGGATAGAGAAAACTGACTTCAGTTTAGAATAGGAGGTAATTACTCCTATCTTAAGCCAGATCTGTTTCAAAGTTAGTTTCTGCTAGCCTAGCCATGAATAGGCATATATGTATTACTTCTTTATGCTAAAGCTGTAGTCATAAAGTGCAGGAATGCAGATGGCTTACAAAATCTTACTGGAATTATAAACTGTACAAAGATTTGTAAGATCTACAAAAAACCCTAGCATTGTGTTGTGCCCCACCCCTACACAGAAGGGAGCACCCAAAGTTTGTAGATGCCTGTGGTCCGAAAAGAATGGCAAAAGCCAAAAGGGTCCAAAAAAACCCTCACAAAAATTTATTAGTAAACTATGCACTCCACATGGAAATTGGTATATATTTTTCCCCTTAATAATGATGATGCTAATAATAATAATAGAATAAAAATAAAGAGGGGAAAAAATAGAAAAATGAAAGGGAGATCAGAAAGAGAGGAAAGGGGATCACCAGTCCTGGGTCCAGCATCAATACAGATGACATGGGTGTCCTGGGGATGCCACCTAGGCTCTGTGGGGATACCTTCTTATAGGTAATTTTTCCCTGCCCTGGGATTAAGTTCCTCCCTCTTCATGTAAATGAGTTAGCATGTGCAGTCTGTTCTTCTGGACCTTTCTGGAAATGGGTTGGGGGGCTTTGAAGTTCCTTTGGTGGTCTTGATCCCCCTCTATTGGTCTTGCCTGCTCCTTGATCCCACTTCTGAGCTTCTGCTGTATGTTGTGTTGTCACCATGGACCTGAATAGGAAAATTTGCTCCAGAAAGGTGCTGCCATACCTTCATAAGGCCCCCCTTTCCAGGCACATCATGTTCTAACTTGCCTGCTTGAATGGGCATTGGTGTTTGAGGCATAGCAGTGCATTAACTCCTTACTGCCCAAGCTTCTACACATTGATGTGTGCTTTAATAAAAAAGACAAGCCCATGTTCATTGTAGTATGTAGTAGTTTTCTGTGCTAATAGATGTGTCTTTGTCTATCTGAACTTGCTTATGTAAATGTGCACTCTTAGTCTGAATGACAAATGCAGTTGCAGAAGGCTTAATTGATTGTCTGAATGGGTTTGTTGGGTTTTTTTGCACCTTTCAGTCAGTTAATTGTATATATTCTTTAGCTCCAGAATATTGGTGCTCAATCGCATATTTTGAAATGGATGTGCAAGTCGGGGAAACATTTAAGGTCCCTTCAAGCTGTCCAATTGTTACTGTTGATGGATATGTGGATCCTTCTGGAGGAGACCGTTTTTGCCTGGGCCAGCTTTCCAACGTGCATAGAACAGAAGCCATTGAGAGGGCAAGGTATTCTGCAGATCCCAAAAACTCCAGATGTCTGTGGTATTTGAAAATATTTTGGTTTGCCTTCAGTGTGTGCCTTTCTTTTGAAATCACTAGTATAGTATCTTTCTTTGAACTGAATTAACTATACTAGAGTAATTTTTCTAGGCTGCTCCTGTAGCACATTCAAAATGTGAACTGTGTGACAAAGCCCTTCAGAGCTTTGCAGTAGTAACATGTTGCTTTTCTTTGCTTTCAAAGGCTGCGCCTTCAAGGATAAAATTAGCAACTCATGCCATTATATATTGCAAACTGAATATTAGTTCTTCACACTAGAGTGATGTGAGAATAACTGCAATATATAGATTTGTCAAAGGAAGGTTGATAGAGAGCTAGTTGGATTTTCATTCATTCTCACCATGCACATGCTACGCTTTGATGTGGAACTGAAGCAATCTTTCAAAATTTTTTCCACTCCTTTAAAACAAAAAGGAAGGAAATTATTCTGTCTTCAGAAATGTTGCATTGTGACAATCAAAATGTTAGATTGCTATAATGTGATCCAAACAAACATACAGTTCTGCATTAAAATGTGGCTTTGTATATATACTTGATTGACTTTCTATTCTAGAATACTTGGGGGATTTTACACTTCTGAACAGAACTGAGTGTGTTTGGTATCCCAACTCTGTATTGTTAATGACTGGTAGTTGCAACTCGAATATCATTGCTTCTGCATTCTGTTTCCCATAGATCTTTACATAGTATTACAGATTTTTTTTTTTTTAATTTACAGATTTTGCATAACAAATGCTAACTTACACCTAAGATAATAACTACAATTTCAAGTCCTTGTATGAGCAGAGTGCTGGAGAACTCTTTATGGTTTATTTAGGAAAAGTCTGATTTATAGTATGTATACACAGCTGCATTGGATCTGTTTTTTCTTTTTAAGGTTGCACATAGGTAAAGGGGTGCAGTTGGAGTGCAAAGGAGAAGGTGATGTGTGGGTTAGATGCCTCAGTGACCATGCAGTCTTTGTTCAGAGTTACTACCTGGATAGAGAAGCAGGGCGTGCACCAGGGGATGCAGTTCACAAGATTTACCCAAGTGCATATATAAAGGTTGGTTTGATGTTCCTAGATGAAAATTGTAGAGGAAATAGCATATATTTGAGTCTTGTAAATGTTAGAGAAGCTATGAGACACTGAAATAAATGTAACTTGGCTTTAAAAAACTCTAAAAATTTCCATTTGACAAGTCACTTAAGATGACTTAAAATTGACTAAACTGAAAGTGTCATCTAGATACTATGAAAGTAACTAATTTTGTATTTTGTCACAAGAAATCTCAATAGCAGTTTTTTGTATTTTTAGCCTTAAAGGTTTAAATTAATTGCTACTAAAATTTTTAGCATAGGTTATCTGTTTCTTTATTTTCTCTCTCCAAAACAAGAAAAATTGGGAAATTATGTATAAATGCAGTAGAAGTGTAAAATGTATGTTAAAGTGCGTGTTAGTGTTATGAACATGAAATGATCCAGAGGCCACAGAACATTGCATGGAAACAAATTATTTTGATGATGTTCTTACTTAGATGTGCCTCTGCCAAACTTGAAACTTTATTTAGGACAAGTCACACTTGTAAAAATACATTTTTTAATTAAACTGCATGAAGTTTGCATTGATTTTTTTACAAGCTTTCTAGTATGAGAACAGAGTTCCTGTATATATATATTAGTGCTAAGCTTGATTACAAAGATATAAAATACCACCAACCTGAAACCTAGCTGCTGAAACTTCAGACCTGTCAATTATTGGTATTTCTTTTAAATAGACTAACACATTTCAGTAAAACAATGAAGAATAAAGTCTGAAAAAGTTAAGATGAACTTGTTGGCATCCATTTTTATTTATATGCCTCTTTTCTGGAAATACTGGGATTTAAAAGTTAGAATTCTATCAGCCTGTAGTATCCTTCAGACTTTGATCTTGCAGTCAGTCCCACACATGATACTTTTGTAGCCTGCTCAGTTCAGCCAAGTTCTGGTAGTGCCAGTGGCAGTAATGTCATATAAGAAGAGTCTCTAAGAATCAGCTTTAATGAATTATTTCTGTTAGAAATTAAACTAGTCAGGGAAGGTTTGCTTTTACCCAAGTGTATGGTAAGATTGTACAAGTTGCTTTGGGAGAGTAGAGAGGTCCAGATTATTTGGGCTGGGAGTTAAGAAATTATTTTCATTATTGATTTTGGTAAGTCTTAATAGTTCAATATTTTTATTTTTTTAAAGGTGTTTGATTTACGCCAGTGTCATCGTCAGATGCAACAGCAGGCTGCCACGGCCCAAGCTGCTGCTGCTGCTCAAGCTGCAGCAGTAGCAGGAAACATCCCCGGACCAGGATCAGTAGGTGGAATAGCCCCAGCCATTAGTAAGTGCATTAACTTCTTGGTTTCCTTTTTTCCTTACCTGAAAACAAATAACACAGCTTTCCCTCATAACAGCACCCACCCACTGCCCCTGCAACAGTACAGACAGACTTGGAATGAAATAGCAGGATTGGGGTAAGGTGGGGCTGGGATGTCACTGTGGTAAGTCTGTATTCATTCACTTTGTACCCATTCCACGCACCATTTTTCACTCTGAAGTCTTCAGGGAATGTTGAATACTGAAGTGACTGCTTATTGTACTGCAAGAAGTATTGCAGTATGACAGAAAGCATGTTATATACAAGGTCAAATAGCATAACTCTTATTACTTTAAACAGATTTTTTTGGCTGCTTGGATCCAAGCTCATAAAAATATTACTCAAAACCATAGGGATTACTTGGCAACAAAGTCCTTGACTAGGTTTAGGAAGACTTAAGATCCTTGAGAAGAGGAAGAAGAGAGTGTGAGGGTGGGGTTTTTTTGTGGTTAGGGGTTTTTTTGTTTGGTTGGGTTTTTTTTTAAAGTTATTCTGGGCTGGAGTTTTCTTAGTTACTAAATTCTAGATTCTTGAAATTGTAACTAAGTAATTTTAAAAGTGTAAGTACTTAGATGTCTCAGGCTGCTTTATGTGCCAGAGTGTTTTCTGTATTCCTTGTATTGCCACATGGCTCTTTCCAGCTATCTTACAAATTGCTGAAGGCATCTTGGGGAAATGTGTTTAACTCTTGTCTTAGCCATACTTGACGATTTGAAGTTTGCCAGCAGTATTCATCTCTATTACATGTAAGTAGTGTTGTTTGTTAATCTAGCTTCCTGCAGGTGGTCAGTATGATTTCCTATGCTGAAAATGCAGCATTTGGCAAACATCAAGAATAAGTGTATTTTTACTTCTACATAAGGGTTACGTGCATTGTATCACGTAAGACATTGAGTGTCATCCTATCTGCTTTATTATGGAGTTTTATATTTCAGCACCCTTCCAAGATTGCAGAATGATAAAAAAAAAAAAATTGTAAGAAATGCAAATTAATTGCTGCATTCATTATAGCAGAGATCTAGAAATATGGACTGGCCTTGGCTGTGGTGAGAGGGAATTGTATGTGAAGCAAAAGCCAAGCAAACAGGAATGGCTAAACAAACAGATGATAAAAGAACATGTCTGAACACTTACTTGAAACTTCTGTTTAGGTTTGTCAGCTGCTGCTGGAATTGGTGTAGATGACCTTCGACGCTTATGCATACTCAGGATGAGTTTTGTAAAAGGTTGGGGACCTGATTACCCAAGGCAGAGCATCAAAGAGACACCATGCTGGATTGAAATTCACTTACACCGTGCCCTCCAGCTTCTAGATGAAGTACTTCATACCATGCCTATTGCAGACCCACAGCCTTTAGACTGAAATCCCTCTGCTGCACTACTGCAGGCCATTATATTGTGAGGATGATGGATTGTAAAATACAGTACTGTTTATAACCTGAAGATATATTTTACTTTTGTTCTACCTTATCTTCTAAACCCAGGTTTTAAAAATGTGTTTGCCGTCTTGCTCTAAGCAGAAAGAAATTAAACATGCAGAATTTGGATTTCAGTTATTTTCAGAACTTAATTGTCAAAATACAAGGCTTAAAGTGACATGTAAATGCCTTACAGAGACTTTATAGTATTGGGTTTGTTCTCTTTGAAACTTTCCTTCTCTATTATGGCATCTTCGTGCTAAGTCTCACAGGAACCTTTTGTATGCAGAATATATATTATATATATATTTATATCTGAAAATTCCTTCTACTAGTTACAAACATTTACCTTGTAGCAACTTTAAAGTTCCAGCTGATTTGTGATATTCGTTTTAGGAAACAATAGTTAACAGAAGACTTCTTTATTTTGTTGACAATCTTGTTATGATTTTTCCAGATTAAAACGTAGAAGCTGCCAAAAAGTGGAGGGATGAAACATATGTTGTTGGCACTGATTAAAAATAGCAAGGAAAAGAAATGTGGCTTTTCCTTCACTAGTTTTTTAAAAAAGATATCTTAGATTTTTATTTATATAGACAGATGAGTTTTAAAACACTAAAGGAAATGGATACTTTCAGTGCTGGCACTCAACATGAAGTACCTAGTCTGCAAAGTTGCCACTGAAATTGCATAAACAAGCACCTAATGGCAGGAACATATTTTCATAATTACTACTGACTTCTATGATTTTACTCAACTAAAATTTGGCAGGTATTTTAAAGAAGTTGCATGACTTTTTACTTGCATATACCATTAAATCATATATAATATTGCATCAATATTTAAGATCCAGTTTTTGTATCTGTTCACCATTTCCACTCAGGGCAAGATGGCAAACTTGTTTTTATAGCTCTTGGTTATTTTAAGCCCTATGCCATCAATGACCATATCAATTGGCAATGACTTTGTATAGAGAATTTATAGTAAAAAAACCTGCAAATGTATTGACTGTATGACAGATACAATGTGTATGCTTTCTCTCTAGCTAATAGTATAAATAAAATGATGAAAAGTCTGATTTTTATAAATTTAGTTTGCTTATATAATGTAATTCTGCATCTTGAAGCCATTGATCTTGAGCAATGGATTCCTTTCCTTTGCAAAACCTGCAGCAGCCAATAGTGGTAGGAATTTTTGTTAGCTTAAATTTGCCAAGAATAAGTCAAATTTTTCTTACTTCCACTGCTTCTCAATAAAAGCATGTCCTGAGGATATATCTTTTTGACTGTTTGATGGGGTGTGGAGAGAGAGCAGGAATTCCTTCTTTTTCAGCATGTGTGTAGGGAGTTGGAGCTTAATTAAACAGGCTTAGAAGGTCATACATTGAAGTCCTTCAAGCACTGCAGGTTCAGTCTGCCTGCTGTGCTGTGCTGAGCTGGAGTGGTTAACAGAAGTAGTCGTCTTGGAAGAGATTATTCAAAAGCTTTTGGACAAGTTTCTTGCATAGTTTCAGGAATCTGTAGAGGGCTGCGACACAGTGTTTAGGTATTGCTTCTCCCATATGCTGGAATTCTTATGAAGTCAGCAGTCATTGTTTCTCATAGGTGTGGAAGTACAGAAGACAGATGACCTAGGAGTGATGGCCAGAAATGGATCCATTTTCTCCGTATTTTCACTAACAGTGCTGTCTTCTTCAGACTAATTTCTAATGAGATCACTTTTTCTTTTCACTTATGTGGCAACTTCTTGATGTATGGAAAAATAGTGTTTGCTTTTCTCAAGGCCTTCAGTTTAAAACCTTTTTCATTTTGCTTTCTCTCCCAAGTGATCTATTTTGTCTGCAAAGCAAGCTGCTTCACAGTCTTGAGGAACACTCTCAGTAGAGGATTCAGACCACATCCTCAGAGAAGCTTATTAACCAGCAGCTTGGTTATGCTTCATCCACAACAGAAACCTTGATTTGGGGAAAGAAATTAAAAGCCTGACTACATGTTTTTCTTGCCAGCCTCCCTATTAGATTGTCTGCCCTGCACTTACTGCTGGGTTCAAGGTGCCTCAGTGTTTGGAAAGTATGTAACCTGACTGATGAATTGCTTATAACAGGCTGTTCATTTGATTAGGAGTCCATGAGCTTACTCCCTATTTAACTTTGTAGCTTTGCAAGGTGTTTTTCTTGGTGGATGACTGATCTGTATATGACTACTTCACAGACAGCTTTCTGTACCAGTTGTTTCTGCTTTGATTGTGCCAAACTTTGATAAAATAGTAAAAGATTGCTTCCACCTGTTGGTGTATTGGCCTGTACTATGGTCTGAAAGAATTCAACTTTTAAGATTAGTTTTCTTTGCAGATGTTTTGCAAGTCTCTTTAAGTCTGCACCTACAGTGTAGTATTTAGATGGCCCAAAATGTTTGGAATAGAACAACAAAATAATGTCAGATGAGTTTATCAGAAACAAGAAATTGCAGGCTCCATGTCAGGAGAAATCTGAGCATTGTGGGAGGCAGTAAAAATACTGAAAAGGCATTCATCTTCTCCATCAGGCAGTTTCTGATAAGATTCTGTTGTAACTGTTAAAGGTCAAAGAGAATCTCATTCTTATTTCTTAATATGCATTTAACTTAATTTTTTGTATTTTTATGACAAAGCATAAAAGGCAGTGCATAATGGATTAAAAACCCTTCAGTGGCAGCACACTGAATCTTTGAGTCTTGCATTTATGTATTTTTCTGAGAGTTGAAGAAGAGCTACAGCTACTTGATAGCCATGATGACCCCTATACATGCAGCAGGCAGGAATGTCAAGAATGCCAAAATCGCGTCTCCTTCAGCTCTGAATGTTTCAAATTCAACAAGTATTTTTTCAGCTATCAATCTCCTGCTTGCAATCCTGTCCCCATGTCTGCTCTGCTTAGTTCTTTCAATGAAGTAATTACCTCTGTGTTTCTTACCTTTGATTATGTACTCCTCAAAAAACACATTGTGCTGGAATACTATGTAATTTCAACTTCATGTACTGGTGAGCTGGGATTAACACCAGAAGGTTTAGATTGCTTTATCTGTGTTACTGTTAGTTTTGAAAGCGAGGGCATTTAAGGTTAACATGGTAGAGGTGTAGGAGAGAAAAGCTTTTCTCTGGAATGGTTTAAAAATACTTAATTCTACAGGAATCCCTTGGAAGGAGCCATAACCGCTAAACAGTGGTGGTTGAAAGTGTTCCTTTCATCACTTTTCTGGGCTTGATGAGAATGATGTGCTCTGAGACCTGGAGCCCCTGGCTGTGATATAAACCACTTCATTTACAGCTCTGGCCTACTGAAGACCTGGGAAGTACCCTTCTGCTTTCTAGAGGGACCTACACTGCAAACAAGACAATGGTTTTCCCCAGTCACCAAACAGGTCTGTAGCAGCAGTAGTCATCGAACCTGTGTCCAACTCTTGTGCCTTACCTTTGAAATCATCTTCTCATAACACTTCTGATGACAGCATTCTCTCTGTGTGGCTCAGGAACAGCTGCCTCTGTTCTTTTACTAGGAACCACTACAAAATTTGTATACCAGTGTATATAGGAGGGGCTTCTTCCTCTAAACCCTTCAAATGTTATATCTTGATAGTGGTCTTTATTGAGGCATCTTTAATCTCTTCTTTGAAGAGTAAGCGCTTTAGAAAGGACTGTCTCCTCAATTTGCATTTTTACTGTTACACAGAGTGACTGGGTTTGCTGGTCACTTTAATGCAACCAGTTAAAGACAGCCATGTGGATCTTTGTCTAAGTGGGATTCAGACTTCATTTAAGAAATCCTCTTTCCTCCTCCCCTTCTCTCAGGCTCCATGCTAATTAACATCTGCTCTATAAAATTCTAAGATGCTTAGTTGTCAGGTATTTTTAAGGATGCAGTTTTGGAGAGATTACCTTCTTTTGGTTTTTGAAAGACTTTTAAAGCTATGGTCTTGCCTGGTCCTGCTGATAACAGGAGTATTTCCATGACTGGTATCAGGTTTTTGAGGACCATGGCATTGTTCTTGGGACTGAGATTTGCAAGTTGCCTGTCATAGGCATGTGTGTGAACCAGCTTTGTGCTCATGCTTCTAACCTCTGATGCAGCTCATTGGCACTTCGGTCCTGTACAGGGAAACAAAAATGGAAAGTGCTTCTCCACCAGTCATGTGGGAGCTGGATGCTGAGCATCTCCTTTTATTGTGTCATTCACTTTGAAAACACTCTTCTTGATTGTGTGTTTCTGAAAATTATCTAAGGTGTGTGACCATGTTGACTCAAAGCTGCTGCACATGATGCTGCTGAGGTCCCCAAGAACTGACTTGACTTTTTCAGCAACATGAAAGTTTCACTTGGTGAGACCTTGTGAAAGCAGAACTGTCAACAATATCTCAAGAGGTTTTGGCTCTGTTGGCTGCTGTTGAGCCTTTTGGGTGATACATCGCTCCTAAATTTGCAGGACTTGTATAAATTCACCAAAACCACATAGCACTTTCTTGCTCCTGTACCTTTTTCTGTGTCTTTCTGGTGAAGTTTGGTAGCAGGACAAAGTGATTCAGCTGGATTGAGAGCTGCAAAGTACCCACAACCCAAAACCTGCTGTGAGAGGGGGTTTTTTGAGCATGAAAGCCTAGTTAAGCATTTCTTCTTTCAGCCATTGCCTTTTGATAAGTGGTCAACAGAATTCCCAGTAGTTCCTTTGTAGCTTACTGTATGTTTTTCATTCGACTTAGTTTGTGGATAATATACTGTAGTTAACTTTCCTGAAATTCTGTTACAGAGTATGTTTTTGATTAAAAAAGGTAAAGATTCAAGTCTTTGGCTTCTTCATTTCATTCAGTGGAGATCTTTTATCCTGTTTCTGATCAGCTGTCAGAGCTGCTAGCTGCGGTCTTGAACTGTGTCAAGGCTAGGGGAACTTGCTGGAGCAGGGCTGTGATTCCAGAGGGTCCCTTCTCGGAGTCCCATGTCAAATACTAGGGTACAACTAGTATCAAACCCAAAGCCAAGGTCAGTTTCCAGTGTAGAAATGTCTCTGGGTGCCTGCAGGTGTGCAGATACCAGTCTGCCTTAAGCTGGTGGGGCACAACAGTTCTGTGGGTGTTCATGTTAATGGAAATTACTTCATTTAAGCCACCAGCCAAGCTGTGTGTGCATGGTAGGGTCTCAGAGGAAGGACCAGAGATCAGAATGAGTGCCAGGTGTGGGTGAGTGATTGCCATCCCATGTTAAAAATTGCACAGGAGCTCTACTCCACCTGCTCCTGCAGTCAGGCTGCAGAACTCTTCCCAATAAAAGAATCAAATACCAACCACCACAAGTCATGCAATGTAGGAATAAAGCAGGAGGCAGGTGATGTGTCTGTAATGCTCTGTCTCCTCATCTCCATAAGCAGCTGCATCCCATGGGGAGAGAAAGGAAAAAAACATACTGTCTTAGTTTGAAAGATAGGTGTCTGCCAAGGATGGTGGGAACCTCCCTTGGAAATGGAAAATACGACCCCCTTCCCTCCAAATTATTATAATTTTGAAATTAAGGGGCTTTCAGGCAAAGATATGGGAAAAGGAATAACAGTTCTTTACTTATATATCTGTGTGTATAACAGGGCAAACAAACAACAATGGCAGCAACAACAAACAAAACCAGAAACGCAATAACAGCCTTCACTCAGCTGTCAAGGACTTTCCCCTTTGGTGTAGTTATGGTCACAGCCAGCAGGGGCGCTGTTGGCTCCCGGCTAAGCAGGGCAAGTGCGATGATTCCCCCGCGGCTGCAGTGGGCGCTTTGGTGCGAACTCGGGGACCACGTGGTAATTAGGCAGACTTGACCGAGACGAGAAGGGATGGAAGCTCAGCCATACCTCCACACAGTAATGGTGGTCGAGCCGGTGGAAGAGATAGAAAAGGGGCTTCCTTTACAAACCCCCAGGAGCAGTCTCAATGCCCCTCCAGATGGCGAAATGGGCTGTAGCAGGAACCTCGGAAGCAGCAAGCTGGAATGGCAGAGTCAAGCAGACCTGGGGTGACAAACCAAGTGTAGCAGAGACTCCAGGTTAAAATGTAGGAAGAAGCCCTGAAGCAGCGGCAGAGAATAGCAGGGCTGAGCGGGGAATTACTCCCCTGAGTAGCTCACTGGCGATGGCTGGTCCCAGGGTCAGGCTGCACAGAGGGGGCAGCCCTGGCAGGGGATGGGGTGCTCCCAGGTCCCAGCGTGGCATGCACTGGCTCTGGGCTCCCAAGCAGCAGAGAAGCAGAGAAGCAAGCCAGTAACCTCCAGTCACAGTGCCAAAGGAAAAGAAAAAAAACGGGCAAAAACCACATGGCAACAGTATCTCTCGTCAGAGGGAACAAGCCGTGTGGCCACTGAGACCAATCACCTCACTGGAAGGAAGCAACCCCCTTTGTCCCTGTCGTGGTTTGACCCGCCCTAGGAAGTGAGAGAGAGCTGGTTCTGAGATTGGCACCTTGTTAAACCAATGAAAGGTCATGTCATCTCTGTGAACACACATTTCAGGACGAGAAGTGGGAGGGGTGGTCCTCTTCGCCTTCCGGCCTTCAGAGAGTGAACAGGCTCCTCAGGCTCCCCTCCTCCTCCTCCTGGCTATGGAGGGGGAGGGGAGGCCTCCCCTGGCCAAGGCCAAGGCCTGCCATGCAGCCTGGGCTGGGGTAAGCCTAGATAGCACTTGCCAGCTTGCCGGCACAGCTGTCTGAGCTTCGCTGCTGTTGGATCTGGGCCAGCAGAGCTGTCTGTGAGCTTTGGCCTTGGCCGAGCCCCTCCCTCAGACCGGAGAAGGGAGGAAATGGAACTGTGTAGCTCGCCAGGCCTACCGAGAATGGAGGGGTGGAAGATTTATCACTGGGATGTCTTGGGTGCCGAGCCACCCCCCTCCCCAGAGAGTTCGACCAGCGCCACTTTAAACCTGATATCAAGAACTTTTCATCAGCTGTGGCTTCTGGAAGTGATGGGAGAGACAGCCTGGGACTTGTGATGCCAGCAGAAGATAAAGAGATGATGGAGTGGCTTTTGGCCGGACTTTTCTTGTAGTGGCCATAGAAACTGAATTAATGCTCCTGTAATTTATAGAAACTGTGTTAGGGGGATGCAAGGTGAGCACTGTGTAGTAGAGATGCCAGTGCAGGAGTGAGTGAACAGAGGAGGATTAAGAGGGTGTGGTGGTGCCCTCAGAGAAGAAAGCCTTTTCTTAAAACCCTTTGCCCCAAGGGAGAAATGGGGGGGACTTGTGTCCTGAAGGCATCCTTAAAAAGGGAGCCCTACAAGCAGGTTTTGGTCCATGGACAGTGGTGAGAGCATCGTCCATGGACGGTGGTGAGAGCACCATCCATGGAAGGAGGGCTTCTCAATGGCACATTTCCTCTGTGTGGGGTGGGCCATTTGTGAAGAGTGTAGGCCACTTGAGATTGTTTTTCTTGTGGGAGTTTCTGTGGGGCACAAGGAAGAGTCCTCTTCCTTAATAAACTAAAAAAAAGATTGTTTTAGGATTACTAAATTAGCTGGGAGTTCCAGGTTTTGTCTCAGAAAGTTTTGGTAGGAATTATGGTGGGGGGAGGAGGAGTGGTTTAGAAGGTTTTTCATTCTAGGTCTTGGTTTTGGTTTTTTTCTTTCTTTTTTTCATATATTGTAAGTTAATAAAGTTTTTCTTTTCATTTCTAAGTTGGAGCCTGCTCTGCTCTGTTCCTAGTCCCACTCACAGCATCATTTTAAAGAACTATATTCTCATGGGTGCACTGGCTTTGGGCCAGTGACTAAAATTCATGACAGTCCCCAACTCTTTCAGGAATCCCGGGCTCTCACCCATCACGATACTCAGGGAGCCAGGAGTGGGGGGCAGCGACCACCCCAGACACAAAACAATAACAAAAACAAACCCCAAAATGGATATGGGATAAAAAAACCATCCCTAAGACACCAACCCTCTGAACTCCAGTGATTTATGAGCATGAGGCAGGGTGAAAATTCCTTCTCCATTGCAGATCTGGTGCCATGTTTGAGCAGGAATGGGTACAACAGAATGCCTCAGTGCCCACCCACTCTGGGTCTGGGGCTTCACTGGTAGCTGTGACAGGCTGGAAGGCATTGATGCATAAGTTGTGTATCCTAAGGTACTAGACTAATAACTGTAATGTGAAAGATGATACTTCCCCTCCACCCCCGAACAGCTTCCTATATATACAGAAACATCAAATCCTCAAATTCTCTGTGGCCAAGATGTTCCTGCTCAGTTGCAGTCCCTCCATAAGCCACCTTAAAGCAGTTTTAGCTCCATACCTCTCCAGATGCTCCCTCCTGGTACTTAGCAACTATTTTGTAACTGGTGGCTGGTCATTATTGAGGTCAATGTAAAAGCATTGGTTAGCACACTGGTATTTGCTTTTAGAGCACTGAGAAACTATATACCAGCACAAGATGCACGTTTAAACTCTGATACAACCACATGGTTGTAGGCATGGAATAAATCCATATCACAAAACTAAAGCTGGCCCAAAATGTCTGTCTGAGCACCTCTGTGCTGCTCCAGGGGCTGAAGGATGGCCCTATGTCAGACCCCTGTCCACGCTGTTACTTTTTGCATGTCCATGGGGGTACTGGAGTGACCCAAGGGACACAAGGCTGGGTTCTGCCACAGGGTGATGGCTATGCACCAGGGGGTTCTGTAGCTGCCTCAGGGCATTTGGGGTAGGTGCCACTAGATGTCCACTGGTGCTCCATCTTCCATGGCTGAAAACATGGAAGGGGGGAGGAAGCACCTTTGGGAGCATCCTACAGATGGTATGGGTCATGTCTCCTTTTGGTCATGTTCTTCATAGATATAGGATGGCAGCAGAAGATGGGGACACCCTGGGGCAGACTGGCAGTTCAGGTTGATTTTGTTGATTTGTTGAGTCAGGGTGAAGCATTGTCTTGAAGTAAATGCAGTGCAAAGCAGCATGGCCATGCTCAGAGCAGGGAAGCTGCATGGCCAGCACGAGGATGGCAGGTTTGGGTACTGCAGTGAAGCTGCCTCTGGGTGTAGTGACATGACTAAGGACACATAGTATGGTGGTAGCAGAGGTGGGAATGGCTGCTGTGGGTAGGGATCCATGGGGACACCTGGGCAGCTGGTAGCAGCAGCAGGCAGAAGGGATGCACCACTGACATGCCACTCAGGTTAGCACAGGTTGAGGGCACAGACCCCAAGTGGGTAGCAGGCATGGAGCATCCCAAGTAACAAGCAGTAAGGATGAGTCTCATGTTCTGCCAGGGGCAGTTTAAATTGGAGATAAGAAAAAATTTCTTCCCTGAAAGGGTGGTCAGGCAGTGGAACAGGCTCCCCAGAGTAGTAATGGAGTCACCATCCCTGGAAGGATTTAAAAATCATGTAGATGTGACATTTGGAGACATGGTTTAGGGGTGGCCTTGCAGTGCTGAGTTAAAGATTGGACTCTGATTTTAGAGGTCTTTTCCAACCTATGTGACTATATGGTCCATATTTCTTTTTCCCCTTGACTTATGGACAGAGAATGGTTTAGATTGGAAAAGACCTTTAAGACCATTGAGTCAAACCATTGACCCAGCCCTGTCAAGTCCACCACTAAACAATGTCACACCCTGGGGCAGGCACCTGCCAGCCTCAATATTTGGGATTTCCTACAGCTCCTGGTGCAGCTCATCTGCCCAAAACCCATTTGTTTTCTTAGCAACAACCTGCACCCTCCCTTCAGCTACTTCAGCTCATTTTTGCATGCATTTATTTTAAACTTTACCCAGCAGCTCCTGGAAACTTTTCCTTGTAACTTTGGGAAAAATTGGGCCAAGGGTATTTTGGGAGAAAAAAAACCACCAAAAAAATCCCCCACAAAACCCCTCAATTTTTGTTTATACCAGTTAAACTTCTTTCAGGATTGGAGCCCTGCAGCACTGGAATGGGATCCTACCAGCCTGAGCCCTGCACATGAAATACTAAGCACCAAAATGCCCCTGGTTAGGTGGAGGATATCAGCCAGCCCCAGAATGCCTAAGCTGCTCCAAGTGACAACTATGAAGAGAGCAAAACATTCAAGTTAATGGAAACAAGTCTTTATTAAGTAACTTTTAATATCAGAAAAATAAAACTCTTATAATTCTCTTTACAGCAAATATATAATATCAGTGCTTTGGCCATCATAAGTTAAAGGCCCTTTATCATAAAATATATAGTTTTTAAACTTTACCAAAATTGAATTTATAATCCCTATGACTTCCCTACATATACATAACAAAGAGTGTAGTAAAATTAGCAAATACTAAGCTAGATCAATAGTTTATCAGTTTATTCTTAGTTTGTGGTTTATAGAAGTGGTACACACACCTAACGTCTGTTGATTCCTTGGCTTATTAGTTGCAGTGTACAATGCATTAAAGCAAAATACACGCTCAGTGAACATTTGTTCACATCTACAAGACTGCAGCTAGAGATCAGATTTTAATATTGACATGTAACTATCCTACAAGCAATTATAGTATTAAAGTTATGCAGTATATAACATGCCTTCAAGGCAACTCTTAGTTGTAAACTTTTACACAAAATGTGACTCTTCAAGTGGAAATAAAAATAAAATTTTCTGCATATTTACTAGTTTAATACACAATTTCTTTTTTTTTTGTTACACTGAGAAAAAGATTGTCTTGGGAAAATAATGCTTTAAAAAAGAGAAAAAAACTACATCAGAACTCTACTTTTATGTCTTTTTTTGTTTTTGCTGTTTTAATATATGTCAGCACAGATTTGGGAATGTACTGAGGATGAAAAAGCTAGAAACATCCATACGTTGAAATGTAAGAAGCTCATTCAAGAGACTTCTTTTTTTTTTGAAAGACAGTTCTGAAATGAAGTAAACTGATTACAGGGCCACTGTCACAGCTGCTGTCATGAATAATACAAGGGCATTTACACAACTCCCCCTTTTTCCTTTTTCTTACTAAAAATATATATTTATGTGTAAGACATGAATTGAACATAAAAACGCTTCACATTTTGAACTATATACCCTCTAAAAAGGTAGAGAACAGCTTGATCAGACTAATGAACAGAATGTCAGCATCATCACTCTATGTCAAAGTATGTGCATCCCAAAGCCCTTACTGTAACTGGATGAAGTCAGTCACTTTTTCCACATTACACTAACAAAAGCAGTGGGTAGGAATTCACAAATTGAGACATTCCTGATCCTCTGGACATACTGCCCTTATCAAGGAAAAAATGGAGGTGCATCTGGCAGCTTCTTCTCTTCCCACCTCACTGTCATTTATTATCTGAACCTGCCAATAACACAATCCATTTCAATAAATCAAACCATGCTTTAAAAGATATTTGCAATGCTGAAGAATTAGGCATAAGTTGTCACATAAAGCAAAAAATATTTCCTCAAAACTGGTAGAAGACAGCATTGGAAGTGTTTGATATATTGATAATACCACACATCCTCCATAGCAGGCAAGTAATTTTGCATTTAGGCAACAAGGTTCATTGCTGCCAGCTCACAGAAGCCAAACAATTAACAGAGATCCTTTAGAAAAGCCTGGAAAATTTGAGAGTATTTTTCAGTTGTGTAATTTATAAAAACTTGCCCTCACTGTGCCATAACATAACAGCAGATGTATCTCTGCTAAACATGCCATCTGCTTATACTGAACCAAAGACCACTTAAGTTTAGTGTTACCATAGCAGCCTTTTGAGAAAGTAAAAATTTATTAATAACTTCAGCCTAATCCCAAGGAGGTCCAACAGTCAGAATTCATTAGAAAGTTTACTAGAGGGTACCATTACATCCATGCCTTTAAGAGTCTTTAAAAGTCCACGTATAATATCTCTAAGAGTGAATTTGAATTGCCTGAGTAACAGCTGTCTGGCAAACAGGACACGATGGGACTTCCTTTTCACAGATTCTGTTGGCACACTCCAGGCAGAAGAGATTGTGACCACAGGGGACCAGGGCCGCAACGACTTGGTTCTCAAAGCACATCACGCAGTCATGCTTCCGTCTCGACTCAGGGGGTGAGCTGGACGTGGAGCCACCATTGGAAGATGAATAGCTGTTGGTGCCATTGGAGAATGCAGGGATGTAGATGGGAAGGCCTACTTGGTGGCCAGTGCCAGGTGGGTCACTACTCACTCTCCCAGCCAGCAGGTGATCCAGGCTTTCTGGAAATGTGGGTGACAGGCAAGGAGTAGATGGCTGTCTCCCTCGGCATTGAGGCTTGGCATTACTAGCAGGGTCACTACCAAAGCCAGGGAGAGGGTTTACAGGTTCAAAAGGAGTCCAAATGGTTTGGGAAGGCATTGATAAGGAATCATACACAGGAGAGTCAACCGTGAGGTCTTCTGTGCCCACTGAAGGCAATGTTTCTCCAAACCAAAAGTTGCCTGTGCTGAACGGACTTGTTGGGCTGAAGTCAGCCAATCTATTGCTTCCAAAACAGGAATCTGTGGAACTACTTCCCAAGGAGCTGGAGCTGTCATTCCTATAATTAGAAATCATTCTGGTGCAGCTAAGAGGGATGGGATTAGAAGCAAGCCATGCAGACCTGAGAGTGCCTCCTTCAAAGCTCACATCTGTACCATTGTAGTGGAAATCATTCTCTTTATTCAGCTTGATGTAGTTCCCAGTACGCATGGCTATATGCATCTCTATCTCCTCACGTGCACAGTTGACATTTTCAGGCATTCCTGTGACTTCGAAGACTGGCTCCTTGTCCCTACTGGGGGTGACTATGTAGGTATGGGTCTGCTGCTGAATTCTTTTGATTGTAGCTCCTTTTGGTCCAACCACCAGCCCAACTACACGGTAAGGCACCCTGACTTGGACTGTCATCTGACCTGGCAGGTTAGGGGTACATGGCAGGCCTCCCAGGGCAGGACCGCTCTTGTTGCGTGATGCTCTGATCATGGAGAAGTGTTCAGCAGCTGAGAGAATTTCCCTTTTAGCCATGGCTACATCCTCCTTTCGCCCAGTGACAACAAAGATGGGTTCTTCTCCACGAACAGGGGTCTTAATGTAAGTATTTGTCTTGGCCCTTAGTGCTTTTATTTTGCAACCTGTTTAAAGGAAACATATACAAGTTTAGCAAGACATCCAAGTTTAGAAAGCCACAAGAAAGCCATCTATTTTAAGCTGTTTGAGAGTTTCAAGAAACTAGGGTGAAACTAGAAGCAGCTGTTTGCATCTCTGCAAGCCACATCAGCAAAAGCAGTAACAACTTATACCTATTATTTCCAAACAGGCCTCTGATACTTATAGCCACAAACTATTTTAGCAATGTTTCTTGGGCTGGTTTAGCCCAGCAACTCCTCAATTGCTATTAGATGGTTAATAAATACGAATGACTTTTTCCTCTGTCAGCCACCTTTGTGATTATCCCATACATACTGGTAGGTTTAAATATTTTTCCATTGATTGGCCAATTATTAGCCAATAATTTACTGCCACACATATTGTTTTAATTTTCACACAAATGGTTAATTAAACTGTATTACACGTCCTGCCGCAATGCGGACAATTTTATCCAATCATATAGTGACATACAAACTACTTGCTACACCTTGAAACTACTTATTACCTTTATAACTACTTCTATATCTTAACTTTAAAACCATAAAACTCTCCACTACCTAGCTTAACATGTTTCTGTGTAAACTACAAATCCACATTCTTGCTTATGGTCTCTAAAGCTGGAAACCTTTTCCAAGGCCTCAAGTCGAACCCTGTATTCTCTGCTGTATTTGGGCCTGCATGCATGAGGTTGGGAGAATTTTCTGTGCCTTGATTTCCCACAGGTATATACTTCAGTTATTTCTAAGATCCTGCAAATGGAGTAAAGGTTCACACACAAGTTTGCTCATATATTAGCCTTCTACCAACAAGCATGATGTAAAAGCAAATTAAACATTTACAAGTGACAGAAGTGTCTGTATTGCAACCTGTGTAGGGTATAGATAAAATTGATTAACTGAGAACTCTTCTTTTGCTTCCTTTGATTGGGAAGTGTTATTTAAAACTTTACTCTTCCCTGGGGGATGAAGGAGCCACTCCTTGAACTGTCAAGTAGGAGTTCAAGCAGTTGGATGCAAATAAGGCTTACTATGTAATAGTATGTGCCTACGTGGAATTTCTCTCATTCATTAACTGAGTAAATACATTCTGAAATAAAAGCAAAAAGTTAATGAAATATTTGTCTTTGATTTTTGGGAACTGAATTATAAAGTTTGCTATGACACAGTGACAACAGGCTCTTTCCCAAGATGCTCAAGGCATTTTGAAAGGCATGGTACATACAGAAGCCCCTTTTATCCATGACAGGGCCAGAAAAGCAGGGATTGCAAAATGAAGAGACAAAAGCAGGTCCATGACATGCAAGACAGTCTACTGGATTCAGTCTTAATTGAATTTAACATATTTTAAAACAAATTCAAAAGCATGTCACAGTAAATGTTATTTTATAGTGAACCTCATCTTGAAAAAATTATAGGTAACATTTTCAGATCAAGTGTTTTAAGCATCATTTCACTTGCAGCAATTTATTCAACTTTTCCTTATTTACTTTAACCATCTCAACCATTTGGGTACTCAAAATAGTCTCTCAAAATAGTGTTTTGTTAGTCCTTTGCACCCAAGGTATCACAAGCAATAAATTGTACAGTTAGAAACCACACAAAGACACACTTTATTCAGTACTATCTACTAATAAAAAGAAAGTAGCTAACATGCAGATGCTGGTTGGAATAGAGGGGAGAAACAGCTGCTTCTTGAAAGGCACCTGCACATAGCATGGACAAAGGCTCAACACAACAACCCTTTGTTTTCGTGACACAGCTGGAAAGTTCATTAATCTTCAATAGCTAGTGAGGGCTCTGAGAGGCCCTACCTCCCCCAAAAAGCACACGGAGGAGCACAGGAGGGCTCCTGCAAGAGAGGGTGTGAGGCACAGACGGATCTGTGCAAAGGAGGGGATGCAGACCAGAGAGCCAAACATGTCGAGCAGCAAGAGCAGCAAGTGCCAGCAGGAGAGAACAAACCCATAAGCCTCAACCTCCCACTACAGTCCACTGAGAAGGCACTAGTGCTCTACTAGCTAAAAAAAAAAAAGGGAAAACAGACATGAGATGCCTTACAGAGGTGGCAAAGCACACATCCTTTGAAGCCATGCCATTTCCCTACATGTACCAAAGAGCAGCACCTCACTTTGGCAATTTACCTTTACTCCTTCCATCTCTATTTGCATTTCTCCCTGTAGTAAATCTGCTTGCTCACTCCATTCCCATTCCTTCCCAGTTACTCAGAAAATATAGTGGGCTCAAACATTAAATCCAAAGTATCTGTAAAATGGTGCCACTGAAGTTTTCACACTCTTTGCTGGAACACCTAAACCCAAAGCCAGTCTCCTGATGTGTATCAATTATTCTCCAATATACACAGATTACTTTCATTTACTCCATTCCACCCAAGTAGATATCCTTATTTCCTGAAAAATTAGAGGCAACATTTAAAGAATACCAGAGGCATTTAGACATAGACATCTAAATAGCAATATAATTCTATATTATATATCACAGTTCAGAGCCCACTTAATTCCAGATTCCAAACAGCCTTACCAAGTCTTACAGCTTACATTTTAGACAAGATTTTCCTCATATTTTAGAAATTCAAATTAAGTTAGAATTATACACCTTTAACTCCATTCCCTGCAAATTCTCAGAGATTGCTTTGCCAGTGTCACATTTCTAAACCACTCTAGTATAAAGAAAAGCCTTCTTGCCTTTCTTCCTCAGGCTGCAGAACAGCACAGACCAAAATGGGTAGAGCTTTGCTTTTAAGGTATGAGTCACATACCTAGAAAGCAGAGGCCAAACACTGCCTCAAATCCCTGTAGCAACAAAACAAGACTTTTAAACATCAGAAAGTTGGTTTCAGTGAAAAGCTGACTCCCCAGACTATCAAGATCAACTCTCAATCTTTATCTGAAAAGTTAGAAGGAACTGAAGAAAGTCACCACATAAAAAACTCAATATTTCTGAATGAGTCAGTCAATACTCACTGGATTTTGTCTACAAGGAGTGCTGGAAACCCCCACAAAAGACTCATGTCAAAATACAAGGTCAGTAGCCCATTATACCACTCCAGGTGAATGACCTTTCTATTTGCTTTTATTCAGCTGCTCTGGTTTCCCACCCTCCTCCATTAGTCACTACTGAGGCAATGCTGCTAAGCACAGCTGATCCCATTCCCTCTTCAACAATTCTGCAGCCACAATTACAAGTTCTGCCAGCTATGAAATCACATGGCCAAAGGATAAATCAAGAAGTTTCTGTATCTAAGCTCAGGAGACTGGGAAAGACAAAGGGGAAGAAAAAATACATCACCCACACTTTTGCAATAAATAAGATTTTTGTAACCAAGGTTTTGAAGTACATAGAAAAAAAGGCCAGAAAATGGGACTTCTAGACCAGAAATTTCATTTAACCAAACCTTTTCAAGTGATTTTAGTTTGGTGTGATAACAGAAGTCTATTCAATACCAGTAACCATCCTTGGTTCAGCAGTATAAGCATTCCTAAGCAGCACATTCAGCCATAAGTATATACAGACACAGTTAAAACAAAAACCTTTCGGTTTGCTTTCATTTAGGCAAAGATTTAGTGCTTGCCTGCCCAGGCACCTGACAAGGAGCCAAGCCTGAGCCAAGTTCTGTAGGCAGTGTTCACCCTGGGCTGGCTGATTTGTATCATTCTTCTCAAGCCTTCTCCCCATTTTTTTTCCCCTTAGGAGGATTATTTGACTATACATTTTAACCACACAATGAACATTATACTCCTCAAGAAATTTAAGGGTAGCTCTAAAGGAATAGTTTACCTCATACACTGCTAATTTGAAATGATCAAATACTTCCTAATTAGAATGAGATGATAGGAAGACAAGATTAATTTTTTTCCCCTTGAAATGAGAGTCAAGTTTAGCAGCCATAGCACCTGCAGTCCTCATCCATCACACAGCAACAACCAGCTCAGCCCTCACTCCCCCTTTCACCTTTCATCACTAACAGGATGAGATACATCAAACCCAGTCTCAGGCCATTCAATCCATGAGGGAAACTCCCCAATGGAGCCAGCAGAACCAAGTGACTGCAGTGGGAACCCTGTGCACACCTGCTTCACACCACACCAGCTGAGCTGCTGCCATGAGCCAAGAACCACCCCAAAAAAGCATTCCAGGCTCCTGTTCTGCACAGCCATGGAGAAATGTAACCTTTCCCCCATTTCTTTCTTCTGCTGAATTCACCTCCATGTCACACAGTGGGAATGGGACAAGGATCAATTTATAGATGAGGTTCCCTTTGTTGTGTGGTATCCCCTCTCTCACCATGGGACAGAAGTCCTTAATCCTTTTAATTATCAACAGTAGCAAACTGCAACCTGTCACAGCAGGGACACACACCTTATACCCACATTCCTCTTGCCAAGTGCTGCAAAACTGGGGTTCAGGCACACACAGGAACTTAAAACCTTCTTACCATCATGTCTGTTTAATTTTGCCTCCCCAATTACAGAGAGCTTTAGGAAAAAAAAAGCTGAAAGAAATTTATCCAAATAGAAGCCTGGAAGTCATGGTGGGTAAAAATTCAGTGAGCAGCCCCTGTGAACCACAATCAAATGACACCACCAGTTTTTCCTTCCCTGCTCCTGACAAGTAACTAGCTAAGGGGATCAAAATGGAGAATTTCCTGCAGCTCTTCAAACATACAAATCCTGTGTGAAGCCGCCAGTGCTGCCCAGGCTGGAAGAGCAGCAAGCAGGGTGAAGTTGTATTAGCACAAACTCGTCTCTTTAACAGGAGGGAGGGCTGACGAGCAGCCCTGATGAAGTCTGGCATCCTTCAACTTGTCCCCAGAGCAACCACAGATTTCAGTAGCTTTGCAGTTATGTGATGAAAGACAATATTGTATTAGAGCTTCCATTCTGAATACTGTCTTTAGCACTCTGACCACCATAATAAGCTGACACCAAGTAACAAGGCAGCAACAGAATAATTACTGACATCAACCCCAAACAATGAGCTGCTAGCAGAGCCATAGCTAATTTCTTGCCTAGAAAGCAAGGGCAAGGTCTGGGAAGTCCCTCCAGACCAGCAAGGGATAGCATAGCATTGCCAAGTGTGCTGAGGGGAACATGCAGGGATTTGTTTTCTATGAGCCTGCAACAGCTGTAAAAGAACACAGCTTTAAAGGGAGAGTCTGTTAAGCTGGCACAGCCTTTATTTCATTGCTAGGTTGCCACAAATTTTTAATCAGAAAGCAAGAACCCCTGCGACTATGTGCAAATCCTTTGTTACCTGACTGAAACACTGGATGGTAGAACCACAAGGCCAACAGCTGCTGGTCTGCAGAGCATAACACTGCACACCTGATTAACAAAGAAAGAAAAATTAATCTACTTCATTAAGAATGACTGCTTGACATATATTTCAGAAGAGCTGTTCATTCCCAAGCTGCATTCTTTTTTAAACAGAACACTTCCTCTCAGTTGTGAAATGACTAAAAGTATTTCTACAGTTTGTGATTATATAGTACAAAAAAGATAAATGCCTCATTTATTAAGCAGAGATGAAGCTGCATTGGGAGAGAAAATGAAAACCTATTCTAAATTGTTTAATGGCTAAACCTCCTTAAGCAGGCTGGCTACACAAGAAAATTAAAACCAGAACATTTGTGGCATTTCACTGGGTTATTAAAGCCATTTTAAATACTACCTGTTGTCTAGTCAGTTGATAGTGACTGGTTACTATCACCTTTCAACTAAGATCAATTAATTTCACCTCACACCTTGTTTTAATTAATGGACTTGAAAATTTTAACTCTTGACAATTTTATTTTTAACTGGCTGTTGAATATAATTAGTTGATTTAAGGAAGATGAAGATAGTAATTTCTCTATATTTGCAAAAGATGCTGATCTACATTGTACTGAGTTTGCGTGGCCAGGTTTTGGTAGCCAGGGGGCTGCAGGGGTGGCTTCTGTAAAAAGCTGCTAGAAACTTCCCCTATGTCAGACAGAACCAATGCCAGCCAGCTCCAAGATGGACCCACATGGGAGCAGGTGGATGCTCAAAAAAAGGCTGTGACCCTGTAGGAAGCCTACACTGGAACAGGATCCTGGCGGGGACCTGTGGAGAGAGGAGCCCACACTAGAGCAGGTTTCCTGGTAGGACTTGTGACCCTGTGGGGGACCAACACTGGAGCAGTTGTGCCTGAAGGACTGCACCCCATGAAAAGGGGGCCACATTGGAGCAGTTCATTGAGAACTGTTGCTTGTGGGATGGACTTAGATTAGAGAAGTTCATGAAGGACTGTCTCCCACGGAAGGGACCCCATGCTGGAACAGGAGAAGGACTCTTCTCCCTGAGCAGCAGGAACAACATGTGATTGTTGGAAATTATATAATTTTCCTAATTATTTTTTCTAATTAATGCCTTTAATTAACTTTTAAATTGTTTTAATTAATCATAAGCAGTGTATTAATCATAAGAAGTTAAGAAGTGTAATTTTCCACTCTGGACAGCACATAGCTAACTTTCTTTTCACAAACTCTTTTTGTTAAAGTGTGATTATTAGATCACTGAAACTTTTAAGTTTTGCTAAACTAACCCTGATAAGTTTCAGAGAACAAAGCCTGGGAGAGTTAAAGGCTAGACACCTGGAATCCAGAATTTATAGTCCTTCAAGGACATGTTAGTAACCAGGAGATAAAGAAGAGACTAACAAAGACATTTCAGCCTGAGTGCTGGAGACTCCCTGTCTGAGAAAAAGATAATAAAAAGAGTGAAAAATATGGACTAATTAGCATGGAAAGTGAGAAATCAATAACCAATAGAAGACAGAATACTAATTAATGAAGAGAATTATGCAATTTAGAACCAATAAACATTAATTTCTTTGTTTGCTAAAAATGTATAAATAAGTGAAAAGTTCTGAAAGTGGTGTATGTGGCTGAAGTTATCCACTATGCACCCTGGACAGAATAAAGTAATGCCTACTCCCTAATACTAAAAGAAATAGTGTCAGAGAGTTTCATTTATCCTGACATTTTTGGTGACGTGATGAACTGACCGTAACCCCCATTCCCTGTCTCCCTGCAATGCTGGGGGAGGAGGTAAGAGCCCAGGAAGGAGGGGGAGGAAGGTGTTTTTAAGGTCTTATTTTACTTCTCATTATCTTGCTCTGATTTTGTTAATAATAAATTAAATTAATATCCCCAAATTGAGTCTGTTTTGCCAGTGATGGTTATCTGTGAGTGATCTTTCCCTGCCTTTAACTCTTGAACCTTTCACTATATAATAATAAAATATTAGAACATTTTATACTAAAGATATTTTTCCTTGCCTCCTGGCCCATCAAAAACTCACCCCTGCAATCACAAGCTTTTAGTTACACTGCAGTGTCCTAGGGTGACTTTATGATGCTTGTATCCCCTATCATGTTTTGTTTATGCTGGATATTGAGTTCTGTGCCTTTAAAACTAGATCCGAGAGCAAAGGGGGAGAGAAGAAGCACTCTGTTTGCAGAAACTGCACTTGCTCCCCCACATTCTTTCTCACGGACTGTTGTCTGCAGCACAGACAGCGGGAGAGAGCTCTCCTTTGCTTTCAGTTCATTTTTTTAGCTAGCTGAAGCAGAGAAGTTCCCTGGACTGTGGCTTTTCTTTTTCTTGGAACTAATCAACCTCATTCTGGACCAAAAACCAAAAAAAACACTGGAAGCTCACACCTGTGGCCCACTGGGGCCCAGGATGCAGCATTTTCCAGCACAGGAGGGACTGATAAGAGACTGAGCAAGCCGAGCTACACTCCACGAGAAGGACTCTCTCTGAATTTGCCATCTCTTCAGAACAACGAGAGGTTCCATTGTTTATTATTATTCATGTTTGTGAGTACTTTGCTTGTTAAATAAACGGTTTTTTCCACTTTTCTCAGAGGAGGTTTACCTCCTGAACCAGTTGGGGGAGAGGCTGCTTGAATTTGCTTTCTAGAGGAGACCCCTTTGGGAAGTTCTCTCCCAAATCTGTCCCAAACCAGGACATGCAGTTACCAAACCCCTGTGCCTGCCTATGGAACATTATCAAGATGGCTCTATATTCGGTCTGGCTGAGCCAGAGTTCATTTCCCCAAAGTAGCCCTCACAGTGCTATGCTTTGCATTGGAAGCTAGAAAGATGTTGATAACACACCAGTGTTTTGGCTACTGCTGAGCAGCTCTGGCACAGCATCAGTGCTGTCTCTCAACATTCCCCCCATTAGGGGCTGGGAGTGGGCGAGATCCTGGGAGGGGGCACAACTAGGCCAGCTGACCCAAATTAACCAAAGGGATATTCCACAAGGGATATAAAAGCTAAGAAAAGGAGGAGGAAGGGGGGCATTCCTTACAATGTTTGCCTTCTGGAGCAACTGCTATATATGCTGAAGCCCTGCTTCCCAGTAAGTGGCCAGACATCACTTGCTGATGGGAAGTAGAAAATATTTTTTTTTCCTCTTTGCTTGTGCATGCACAAGTTTTCACTTTTGCCTTAGTAAACTACCTTATCTCAACCTACAAGTCATTTTCCATCTTATTTTCTCTCCCCTGCCCAGCTGGGAAGGGGGAGTGATAGAGTGGCTTGGTGGGCACCAGGTATCCAGCCAAGGTCAACCCACCACAGACTCACCTCAAGTTTTGTGCACAGTTTTGGTCACGTCAATATAAGAAAGCTATAGAGCTATTAGAGAGTATCCAAAGGAGGGCAACAAAGATGGTGAAGAATCTGGAGGGGAAGCTATACAAGGAGCACTTGAAGTCACTTGACTTGTTCAGCCTAGAAGAGACTGAGGGGAGACCTCATCACGGTCTACAACTTCCAGGGAAGTGGAGGGGCAGGCACAAATCTCTTCACTCTGGTGACCAGTGGCAGGACCCAGGGGAATGGTCTGAAGTTGTGTCAGGGGAGGTTTAGGTTGGATATTAAGATAAGGTTCTTCACCCAGAAGGTGGCTGAGCACTGGAACAGGCTCCTCAGGGAAGTGGTCAAAGCACCAAGCCTGACAGAATTCAGGAAGTGGTTTAAAAATATTCTCAGGCACATGGTGTGATTTTTGAGGTTGTCCCATGCAGGGCCAGGAGTTGGACTTTGATGACCCTTGTGGGTCACTTTCAACTCAGGATATTTTATGATTCTATGCTATATATAGTGACCAAGACTGCTCCCATTATAATTCCATCACACCCATTTCTGAGGAGCGACTGACCACTTACTTAGCATTAGTACATTTAAAAAAAATGATACAAGCGAAGATGATACATGACTTTCCTACTTGTCATTATCCAGCTGGAGCTATAGAAGTGTTTTTAGACGAGATACTTTCCAGACCAGCACTTCAAGCTCAAGTGCACCAAGTGCTGCAGCCACACAGGCTTTGCCTAGGTACCAAGACAGAGGAGTCTGGAGATCTCAAGTACTTTAACCAAGAGCAGAGGAATTGAGGTCGACCACTTGGCTGTGCCAGATAAAAGGAAGCAGGACTTTGACCCTATTGGTGCCAAGCTAAGAGATGAGAAAAGAGGGCAGCTTTAAGTCTCTGATGATGTTGAGAAAGCTTTCCAAGAGAAGACTACTCAAAAGCTCTCAGGGATATTTCCCTCTTCTAAAGAAAAAAGAGCCCTGGTTCAAGAACCATGTAGAAACTCTTTAATAAAAAGAGTTTTAAGGCATGTAATTATTTATCAATTGATAGATAGATATCAATCAATCGATAGATAGATATCAATCAATCTAGTACAGAATGAAGTAGTCAGCCTACACAGTTTCCTTCTATATATCAGTCCAGGACACTATCAAATCAGCAATCACAGGCAGAAGAATACTCCAATTCCCAAAACAGATGGCAACTCTGTAAACAAGGTCCATGGAGCAAAAAAGCCAGAGGGCAGCAACTTGTATTATTAATTACTTGCACTGCTGTAGCACCAGGACTAAGGTAGCAGCTGTTGAGCCAAATTTGGAAGGTACAATAGCAGAAAAGCAATAGTTATGAGAGGGAGTACATCCAACAAATAACTACAGGAAAAAAGTTGTTTTGATTAGGAACACTGATCTACTGAATGAAGCAGATTTGTGTGAGCAACAGCATTGGGAAAACTGACCTGCATGACGATATTAAAAAGAAACACTATTCATGCCATGCGGTAGATGGTCAATAAAGGAAGGTTGCAAAAGAATGCAAATCTTCATCTACACCAAAACCTTGATTCAAAAATGCTGCTAGACCAGTGTTTTTATGGGCAAAATCCCACAGTATACCGTCAAAGGTAAAATAATCTAGAAGGTAAAAAGTAACAGATACTGTGTCTGTTCAAAAGAGAAACAGAGAACCTGATGCAGACCTCAGAACTACTGACACACCAGTGAAGGAAACATCTCACACTGACAAAATCTCATGCTCTTAAAGGAATACATGAAAGAGAAAATGAAGACATTAAGGAGTAACTGAAATTGGAAACAAATGCTTGATTTAGAACTCTTTGGCCTTTTCTTTTGATTAAATAAAATTGTACTAGTGCTCAGCAACATTTTTTGTTACAGGAAATTTGCAACCTTATCCCTGCTAAATTTTTTGCCTGCAATGAGATACTGGCCCTGTGGGATGGAAGCATTGCATCAAAACAAAATTTAAGATCTTTGAGATATCCAACACTTTGTTTAGAACAAAGTTTCTTTTCCAGAAATTCAGACCACAGTGTACTAGAGGAGAGGGTAGCAGGGGCTGAGACACGGAAACACACATCTGCTGACTTTACTAACAGCTTAAAAGAATTCATCAGTTTTCTCATGCCAGACAGGTTAATCCAGTGCAGTTCAGAAGCACATTAATCAGGATTTTTTTTCTATGTGTATGTTATAAACATAAAAAAGAAAACCATACTCTTTTATAACACAGCAATTTTACAAGAAAATCAAAAGGACCAGACAATTAGAAATTGGTATTTTACCTTCCAAGATTTTTAATTTCAGGTTCATTAAAAAATAATCCTATGATGCATTCACACATTAAAATCCACAGAATTTCTGGCAGATTACACAAAGTCTCCTGAGTGTGCACTGTGTTTGGTGTCCTTCCTACCCAAGAAGCCAGACAAGAACAGCATTTATGAGCAAGGATTTACAATCCCAGCTGGAAAACCTGGACCTTTCTAACACGCTTCACAACTTGAGTTGGATCTTTGCATAGCACAAATGACAAATAACATAACTGAAATCACATTTGTTACATGGTATCAGAGCAATAGGCCACTGAAAATGCAGCAGTAATTTCAGACTGTGCCAGGCCACAGTATGCTCACATGTTTCAGATCCTGGAATTCCAGGATCCAAAAATGACAAGACTTCAACTACCTAGAAAAATAGCTTTTCAACAAATAGTTCAAGTTTTATTTCAGTCTTTAGAACAAGCCATTTAATATAGCATTTAATAACCGACTTGTTATAGAAGATGCAAAAAAATAATCTGAAGTGTAATTGCCTTTTTCACTTAAGTTACTTGAACCTGCGGTCTTTGTTGTCTGTGGCAATCAGCTGGCACCGAGATACATGACAACTTCTGTCATACAAATTAAACTCAAACATGCAATTCAGGTTAGTTAGCTATGCTTATGCTGACTACGCCTTACAGATAATTAATAACCAGTCAAGGCTATGTAAGTACTGTCAGTAATTCAGTAATACTATTATCACAACACATTGAGAGATAAAACCAGATATTCAGTATTTTTTGAAAGAACTATAATTAATCCTCCCATAGCTAAATACAGTACATAGATATCCTAACATAAGGTCTAGGATTATATTACTGTTATTATATTTTATTATAATATATTTAGCTCTAGGATTGTTTTAGCACTTTTCCACTACCTAAGAGTGATAGCTATTGCTTTTATTTGGCTGTTCAGCTATTTTAGATAGTTATCAGCTACCAGCTTATCAAAATTATGTTTTTGTTTCAATTTCCAGGATTATTTTAAGCAAAGTAATATTTTGCTCAAGAGCCCACATTCAAAAACAAAGAACGAAAAAGTGTCCAGGATCATGAAATCTGCATAAAAGTGTTGCTTTAGAGTTAAGCAGCTCCCAACTCTAGTGATGTTTTAGGGAGATGTAGTGGTTTCACGTTCACCTCTGTTTCTGTTGGCTAAATTTAGTGTAGTGGTCTAAGTGTTTTTCTCCTGTGAGACAGGATTAAGGAGAAAAAGGCAGAGCAGGCCCAACTTAAGGTAAACAGATAGATTTTATTAACACACACACACTAAAGAATAAAGAGGAAAAAACTGAAACTTCAAAACCCTTCTCTTCCTTCCCCCCACGAGTGTTCACTTTCCCACAAACAACATAGAGAGACAAAACCTGTGATTTTCAGTCAGTTTCACCATTTGAAAATAGTCTTTCATCAATTCTTTAGGAGAAGGAGTCTCTCTTAGAGTCATGGATCCCACTGACAACCTAGAACAGTTCTCTTGTGGGTTTTAACTGTCACGAAAACCGCCGCCCGGGGAAACCTGCTTCCATGACCCCTCCCATCAGCAGTTTCCCAAGCTGCTTCTGGGTCATGGGAACTCAGGCATATTGGGGTGTCACCGTTTAAAGATTCACACCCCAGAGGCAAAGGATTCTTCTCAGGGAACAGAGCTGTCTCTTCACTTCTTCACTGGCACAGAGGGGATCTCATGGGATCACAGGATCACAGCTACTAGTTCAATATTCACTCAGTCTATTACAAATACCTTTGCTTCAATCCACAAATAAACAATAATCTCCCCAAATGCATATTTTTCCCATGATTTTAAGAGTAATCTACATATAGAGTTCATTTCCATGGCTCTATAAGAAGTCCAGCCAGCAGGCAACTCCTTCATCCTTCCTCCAATTAGTCCTTCACACTCTCTCTGACTTCATGCTGGGTCCTCTCTATGTTCACTCTGCCCGCCTCTCTTCTCTCTCAAGGAAGTTAAGCATCGAAAGCTTCATCTTGTCAGGAAAGAGTTAAATCTGCTCAGAGTCTTTCTGTCTCTAGCTGCAGCTCATGGTGATAGATTTTCCAAGGCCACAATGGCAGGGGGCCTCATGCTGAGAGATTGGAGAATCAGAGTGGCTGGGCAGTCAGAGATCATAAATACTATAAAATACTTCTTTGCCCACCCCTCGGTGACAATCGGTATGGGCCCGGCCCAGCTCGGAACTGCTCCCTGGGGGGAGAACATCATCTCTCTTCTCCCCCCCGCCCCCCCCCCCCCCGGCCCTGGCCGGCGACACGGGCAGCTGCCAGGAAGAGCTTAAAACTCGCTAGATGTTAAAACTGCAGCTTTCCCCTGCCGGCAGCCGATGGGGGGGCCCGGAGACACGACCAGGGGGAAGCGGCGGGCCCGGCCGGGCCACCAGGCCCCGGAGCCACACGGCAGACTGAGACCGGCCCTGTTACCTGTTCCAAATGCAGGAAGGAAAAGGGGAGTTTCCCAGTATCTCTCGATATTTAACCCTGTAGGTCCACGGAGATGTATCTGTTCTTAATTCGTTCTTTTCTGGAACTTCCTGAGAACTCACTTCCTGGTCAAAACCACCACAGGAGAAAACCCACTATTGTCAGTTTTATCGAGGATATAAACACGAAAAAATCACATTACTTGGATAGTCAAAACACTGGAATGTATTAAATATATTCCAGCAATCACTATCTGAAGACAGTCAATATACTCAGGGATGCAGCATCTCTACAGGACAGACTTTGTCCCTTCCAGCATCTTTCAGGTTTTGTGTTTGTCTTTAGACACTACCCCTCTTTTTGCATTATTCAAAAGAGATGTTAGTGTTTAAATGTCTTATTTCAAGTGCAAAGTGCAGGAGGCACTGAAGACTTAACATCACCAACTTTACAGAGGGAAAACAGTTTTCAGGTGATCCACAGAAGACTTTCACAAGTCCTTCACATAATTTAGAGATTAAATCAAAACCTAAGTTAGACTTCGAAAGCTTTTTAAGTCTGGATACATGCTTATTTAATTCCAACTTTTCTCATGCAAACAAGGTCACCTCCTCAGCAACACAGCTTTCTTGCAACCACTTCTCAAGAGCACTTTCTCTAACTTGATTTTTTTAAACCAATGCAACTTTGTGCATGCAGGATTTTTAGCTGCTGACAGCAAAGGAAGTAGCTTTTCTGCTCAGCATGATGACTAGCCAAGTTAGCAAAGGGTAGTTTCAACAGCTAGTTCAAATTCATACAGGAAGCCTGTACACGGTCAGGAATGGAATCTAGTTTTCCTGGCTCCCAGTCTCCCAGTCGCATGCCTTTACAAGAATAAAAGGATACAAAAAACTTTTCCTTTGTTGTTCACCTTTAAGATTTTTCTACCTCAAAGACTACAAAGAAATATATTGCACTACCCCAACAAGTGTCTGTTAACTTCATTTTTCGGGGAGCAAGGGGAATAAGAAAAGGCTGAGAACATCTAAGATTAATAAAAATAACATAAAAAAAAAAGAAAAAAAAGGCACAAAACCCTGCCAGGTTTCAGAAATAATACACGACTTTTAAGGAGCATTTAACGATTCATTAAAGTCTTAAGCCTTTTCCAGTGATGTAAATGCTTCCAGCAGCAACACATTGAACTACTGTCACAGTAACCCAGCAACCTCCAACATAGTTTCAACTATCAACCACAAGGTACATTTCAAGCACTCCACACTTTCTATAGCTGTGGCATCCCACATCTGTGCACAGCTACCAGCAAAAATGCTCACACGAGACCCTGGGCTGCAGCAAAAGACATGCCCAGCAGATCGAGGGAGGTGATTCTCCCCCTCCACTCTGCCCTTCTGAGACCCCACCTGGAGTACTGTGTCCAGGTCTAGGGTCCTCAGCACAAGAAAGACATGGGCCTGTTAAGAGTGCGTCCAGAAGTGGCCACAAAGATGATCAGAGGATTGGCACACCTCTCTCCTATGAAGACAGCCTGAGACATGGGATTGTCCAGCATGGAGTGGAGAAGGCTTTGGAGAGAGCTCATTGCAGCCTTCCAGTACCTCTTTAGGGATTTATAAAAAGGAGGGAGAGGGGCTCTTTATACAAGCAGATAGTGACAGGACAAGGGGAAATGGTTTTAAACTGAGAGGGCAGGTTTAGAGGAGATGTTAGGAAGAAATTCTTTACTCAAAGAGTGATGAAGCACTGGAACAAGTTGCCCAGAGAAGTTGTGGATGCCCCATTCCTGGAAGTGTTCAGGGCCAGGTTGGATGGGGCCCTGAGCAACCTGAATCTAGTGAATGGCATACCTGCCCACGGCAGGGGGGTTGGAACTAGATGATCTTTAAGGTCACATCCAACCCAAACCATTCTATGATTCTAATCTGGAATCAAGCAACCTAGAGCAGGGCTGTGGGAACACCACTTCACTGCCTTAAGTGCTATATTTATTTCTGAAACACACACAATTGAAAAAATGTTAAATGCATGTACCATAAGGTCTTTGCTTGTTTACAGCTTGCTTAGGACTCAGAAGCTCCTTTGGTCTAATAAAGTGTCTAGAGATTCTCTTCCACTGTGCAAAAAATTAAATTTGGATAAAGAGTACTGTGGAATTCTGGTTTCATTACTTTTTCAGTTAGGACTTAGAAAAAACATGCTCTCAGACACAGCAGTGAGGCCTCAAGCAAAGCCTAGATCAAACTCAGCATTCCTGGTATTTCACAGCTGATGTTTTTAGGCTGCAGACATTTCAAGTTCTTTTTATACCTCAGACAGCAACAGAAAGAATATAAACTTAATCTTTGTGCAAATCTATCAGAAGTAGCATTTCAATCTCATCACCCTTACATAATTAGATATTAAAGTACTGCAGTAAGAGGAGTCTGGCATAAAACTTATTTGAATTCGTTCAAGGTAATCCTGGGAAGATCATGGAACAGATCCTCCTAGAAACTATGCTAAGGCACATGGAGGACAAGGAAGTGATTCAGGACAGCCAGCATGGCTTTACCAAGGGCAAGTCCTGCCTGACCAACCTATGGCCTTCTATGATGGAGTGACTACACCAGTGAACAAGGGAAGGGCTACAGATGTCATTTATCTGGACTTCTGTAAGGCCTGTGACACAGTCCCACACAACATCCTTCTCTCTAAATTGGAGAGAGATGGATTTGATGAGTTAGATGGATAAGAAATTGGTTGGACAGTTGTATCCAGAAGGTAGTGGTCAACAGCTCAGAGTCCCAAAAGACATCAGTGAAAAGTGATGTCCCTCAGGGGTCTGTACTAGGACCAGTGTTATTTAGTATCTTCATTAATGACATAGACAAAGGGATTGAGTGCACCCTCAGTAAATTTGCAAATGACACCAAGCTGAGTGGTGCTGTTGGCACTCCTGAAGGATGGGATGCCACCCAGAGGGACCTGGACAAGCTTGAGAAGTGGGCCCATGAGAATCTCATGAGGTTCAACAGGACCAAGTGCAAGGTCCTGCACCTGGATCAGGACAATCTAGGCTGGGGGATGAAGAGATCAAGAGCAGCCCTGCCAAGAAGGACTTGGTGCTGGCGTATGAGAGGCTGGACATGAGTCGGCAATGTGCACTTACAGCCCAAAAAGCCAATTGTATCCTGAGCTGCATCAAAAGCAGCATGGGCAGCAAGGCAAGAGAGGTGATTCTGTCCCTCTGCTCTCATGAAACCCCACCTGTAGTGCTACATACAGCTCTGGGGTCCCCAGCACAGGAAGGACATTGACCTGTTGGAGTCCAGAGGAGGCCACCAAGATTATAGGGATGAAGCACCTCTCCTATGAGGAAAGGCTAAGAGAATTGGGATTGTTGAGCCTGAAAAAGAGAACGCTTTGGGGTGACCTAATTGTGGCCTTCCAGTACCTGAAGGGAGCCTACAAGAAAGATGGAAAGAGACTATTTACAAGAGCATGTAGTGACAGAACAAGGGGGAATGGATCCAAACTGAGAGTATGTTTAGATTAGATATTAGGAAGAAATTCTTTCCTGTGAGGGTGGTGAGGTACTGGAACAGGTTGCCCAGAGCAGCTGTGGATGCCCCATCCCTGGAAGTGTTCAAGGCCAGGTTGGATGGAGCTTTGCGCAACCTGGTCTAGTGGAAAGTATGATAATGTAACCAGCTGGTTAGGATGTCTGCTAGGAAGAGACTATGCATCTTCATTTTTACAGAGAGCAGAATGATCTGTGAAGGATGCAGCTCTGATCAGCCTTGCTCAAGGCAGACCAAGCTGCACTACAACTGACACCACTTTGTGGGCTAGGGCACAGACACATGCAAAGCAAGTGGATGAGAAAGCAAGAGCCTCTAACCCATGCAATGAGCCAGCACAGTTTTAGACCATAAAAGGGGATGCAAGGACTAGTATGTCTTAAGACATTTGACAAATATTTAGTGGAACTAATACAACTAACATAAGGCAGTCTTTAAGCATAAGTCTCCTATGAATGAGAATTTTGAAGGGCCTCCTTGCACAAAGCTTTCATGCAAGTATATTTGGTAACAATTTTTTTAGCTCTCCCTCCACTCCTGCTCCTTCCACTTTTGTAGCTCTAATTCTTTGTATTATATCCCTCCCCATCAAGGCTAAATATTTTATCACAAGCCAAACAGTATGACACCAGATGAAAAATAAAAGCAGAAGCAGCAAATGAACCCTCAGGAACAATGATCCTATTTTTATGCAAACCCCATTATCTTGTCTTTAAGTGACTCAAAGTACTGAAAAATATACTACAGAGAACAGCCCTGATCTGGTGGAGAATAAGCATGTCAGCCTAATCAGTCCTTGAAGCCATATAGTTTCTATTTCTCCTTTAGAGGACTGTAGCAATCACAGTTTTCAGTTCTGTTTTCCACTCACTCCCCTCTCCTCTGCCCACCATCCCCAGTGACACATGAACAGTCTTAAGACATTGAAACACCATTTACTGGAAAAGAAATTTTTTGCTTGAACAGAACAGACTTGTCTGCATCAGAGGAAGCTACCTGCAAATTTCTGCTGCACAGCCTTCTATTCTCCTTTGACACATACATCAAAAACCCCACCCTTAACTGCTAAAAACCTAAAATAAATGTAGAAAGAGAAAACAAGTCCGCCTAAGCATTGGTGCTTGGTGGGCCTTTCTTTAGTACCACATTGGTTTAGACCAATCTTACTATTTCTTCCATACTCAAGAGAAAAAAAACAATCCAAAGCCACACTGGTGTAGAGACCAGGCAGCATAACTAGTGGCTCATTATCAGAGCTCATCAGCAAATGAGACATACCACCCACAAAACAATAAAAAATAACAGGGAAGAGACAGTGGCAACTTCATTGACTGCATTTCCACACCTACACTTGACACTGCTCAGTGCTTCTCTCAATATATAAAAAGGGCTTTTAAAATTAGGTTCACCACTAGAAAGCTGGTGCAAAACATCTTTCTAACTCCTCCAAGCACCACTCCCACAAGACCACATGAGAAGCACAAAATTAAGGTGACACCACTGATATGACCTCATCCTAATGACATAATAGAGATCCACCGACTGTAGCAACAGCAATCAACAGGGAGCCATAACCCGAACAGAAAGACAAGGGCTTTCACACAGAGGAGGCCTAAATAGGCTCCTTTCTCCATCTCGTTGACTCCTCAGGTCTTTGTAATCGGTGAGCACCATGAAAAGCTGTAGGAAGAGTGTCAGCCCATACCTTGCTCTCCAAGGCAAATTAAAGCCCTTCACTCAAAAATCTTTGTAAAACACAGTACTAAGTTCCTACAGTGAAAGGCAGCTTCTCACTAAAGACCACGAGCCAAGTGTCACTGAAGAGCAAAGCCTATGCCAACAACTACCTGTACGTTGCCAAGCTATCCACTGCATTTTACAGCTCAGATGAACAAAAATGGAAGGTCTGAGCTAATCCAGTCCTTGCTCTCACCTTCTCAAGCAGGGCTGGCCTGGTGCCAGCATCCTATCCCCCATGGGGAAGCCGGGGTCTGGGAGAGAGAGGTCGTTCCCAGGGGGCATAAATCTACTACCGAGGCAAGGGGCTCTTGCAGCCGGCCCCGAAGAGGCACGCCCCAGGGGCATGCGGAGAGAGGCCTGCCACGAACCCCGAGGAAGGACAGCAGGCCCAGGCCGCCCCACACCCCATCCAATCCTCTACTCACCCTGGCGGCCCACGATCTCAGCCACATGCTCAGAGCTGGGCACAGGCACGCACTCGGTGGTGTTGACGCTCTTTCCGCGGAGGAGCGCCGTCTGCTCACCGCTGAGGCCCACCGCACCGCCGCCACTCAGGCCGCCGCCGTAAGCGTGGGACAGCATTGCCGCCATCATGCCCTCAGGATCGTGCGCTCCGGCCGCTGCCTCCTGCTCATCGAGAGCGGGCGAGAGCAGGACGGATCCCAACGCCGGCAGCAACGAGAGCGGCTGAGAGGGCGAGGAAGACGTGGAGAGCAGCAGCAGCGCGGCCAGGTGGTCCTCTTCGTCCTCTTCTTCTTCCAGCTCCAGATCTCCCTCGCCCCTCGCCGCCGCCTCCCCCGCTCCGCCAAGCCTCGGCTCCCCGAGGGAGTCGGGCGGCTGCGCCAAGCCCACCCGCTGCCGGGCCACCCCCATCACTCCGCTGCCTCCGGCGGGCAGGCCGTGGTCGCGGAAGCCGAGGCCGGAGATGTGCTGCTGGACCAGCGGCAGCGGGGGGGCGGGGAGGCGCGGCAACTCGGCGGTACGGGAGGCCGCGGCGGCGCTGCTGCTCGGCATGGCGGGGGAGGCTCCGCAGGCCGGGCAGGGCCTAGCGGCGAAGAGCCGCCATGCCGTGAGGAGCACGACCCGGGCCCCAGGGCCGCGCTCTTAGCGCGCCTTTTGCCCCATAACTCTCCCCACGGCAGGACCACAGATGGCGATGGAACAGGGGGAGCAGCGGGGAGGAAGTGGTCCCGCCCCACGCTCGCCGAATCGCCATTGGGCGGCAGAGCCGGTTCCTGGGCGGTGCCAGGGGTGAATAGGGCCTGAGGGGTGTGGGTAGGCACTGCCCTTGGCCCCGCCGCCTCAGCGCTTCGGTGAGTCCTGCGGAGGGGGTGCTGTGAGTTAAGGTCCAGTGAGACGAGGTGAACCCCAAAACAGACAAAAATAAAACCCAAAAGTCTCTGATGGACGTGGTACCCTCTTCCTCCTCATACCTTGTGTTGTGTGTTTCCCCGCTGAGGTAAAGGCTCTGTGATTTGCCAGTTACCATCCCTAACAGAGCTCATCTCCCTTCTCCGTGCTAAAAGCAAAGGCAATTGGCTGTGGACACCTTAATACAACCATAATAAAGTGCTTGAAAGTGATCTCTCACAGAGTTAGTTGCTTTATTAAACAGAGCATCCTCAAGGGCAGCCCAATGTGTCAGGGACATGGTATGAGCACTGCGGCTTGAACAATTTATAGCCCATACTACAAATTAGAATCCAACAAAGCTTTTATAAAGTCTGCTTTAGGAATATCGAGTTCTTTCTCCCATGCTCATATTTGAGGTGATAGACTTGCATAATGAATTTGCAGTCAATAAAAAAATTTGTAATTCTCCAAACTTCTATCCATATTGGTTGTAAAATAGTTACATGAATCTATTGTCTGAAGCAGTAGGCAGTATGGAAGGATTATGGGGTATATCAAATGTAGATGCAGGTGGAAGCCAGTTGATGTAGCTGAAGTTCTGTCTTTTGGTTCACTTCAATTTACTCTCTTGAATGGCAAAATGAGCTCACAGCTTCAGGGCCGTCCCTGCTGTGGCGGCAACATGACTTCACACACAACAAATGCTCCCCATAAATCCTACATGGCGACTCCTACCAAAGCCAGGTTGGATGAGGCTTTGAGCAACCTGGTCTAGTGGAATGTGTCCCTGCCCCTGGCAGGGGGGGTTGGGACTAGATGATCTTTACAATTCCTTCCAACCCAAACCATTCCTGAATTCTAGGATTCTATGGTTCTGGGGACTCTGGGGGACACATCCTGCTGCTCACCCATAAATGACCAGCTCATTTTTGAAACACAGATTTGAAGTGCCTGGTTTCCAGCACTATCTTGCTAAATCCCAGTCATTTCCAAGGCATTTATAACCCCCAGGAGGACCGTATTTCTAACATCTGCAGGTAAAGTGAAGTCCCAGTTTCCTTAGCATTCTCCAAAATGATGTCTCACCAAAAATTGTTGGGATTCATTTATTCAGCTGGACTGTCATACAGGGTCAGGGAAGTAAGTCCTGTACCTGGATCTATTTAACACCATCCCAAGCCCTGCCATGACACCAGAAGTTGACCTTCTCCCAGAAGAGAAGAGGGACCTACAAGGTCCACACACATCTGAATCTCTTAGCCCAGTCTTACTCTTTTTTTTCTGTTTTTAGTGGAACAAAGAGAAGATGCAGAGTGAGGTATAAATGTCAAAGCAAGAAGGATTATGTGCTTAACTGTAAACTGAGATAGAAGATTAAGTCTGAAAAAATAATTACTTACCTGGCGACCTCTTGGGACCTGTTCTTCACAGCTCACTTCACACCAGGGAAGCAATTTTAACCCTCTGTCTTCCCCTATTGCTTCACTCACCCCCATCATGGCTGACGGAATTTATTAAAGAACATCATTAAAAGCTGAACTACATTTCTATTGACCCAAGAGGGACAGTTCAGGCTTGTCACATTTTCTTTCATAAAACACTACTTCATAAATCATAGAATGGTTTGAGTTGGACGGGACCTTAAAGATCATCTAGTTCCAACCCCCCTGCCGTGGGCAGGTATGCCATTCACTAGATTCAGGTTGCTCAGGGCCCCATCCAACCTGGCCCTGAACACTTCCAGGAATGGGGCATCCACAACTTCTCTGGGCAACTTGTTCCAGTGCTTCATCACTCTTTGAGTAAAGAATTTCTTCCTAACATCTCCTCTAAACCTGCCCTCTCAGTTTAAAACCATTTCCCCTTGTCCTGTCACTATCTGCTTGTATAAAGAGCCCCTCTCCCTCCTTTTTATAAATCCCTAAAGAGGTACTGGAAGGCTGCAATGAGCTCTCTCCAAAGCCTTCTCCACTCCATGCTGGACAATCCCATGTCTCAGGCTGTCTTCATAGGAGAGAGGTGTGCCAATCCTCTGATCATCTTTGTGGCCACTTCTGGACGCACTCTTAACAGGCCCATGTCTTTCTTGTGCTGAGGACCCTAGACCTGGACACAGTACTCCAGGTGGGGTCTCAGAAGGGCAGAGTGGAGGGGGAGAATCACCTCCCTCGACCTGCTAGGCATGTCTTTTGCTGCAGCCCAGGATGTGGTTGGTCTTCTGGGCTGCGAGCACACACTGTTGGCTCATGACCAGCCTCTCATCCACCAGAACCCCCAAGTCTTTTTCCACAGGGCTTCTCTCAATGACTTCTTCTCCCAATCTATACTCGTATCTGGGATTGCCACAACTGGCTTTCAGAATTCAAATATGTGCACTCCCCAATCAAGGGAATTGAGAAGGGACAACATGAGCATGTGGACAGGTGTCTTGGTTTGAAAGACAGGTGTCTGCTAAGGAAGGCAGGAGCCTCACTTGGAATTGAGAATATGACCCCCTTCCCTCCAAATTTTTTTAATTTTGAAATTATGATGATTTCAGGCAAAGATATGAGAATAGGAATAACAGTTCTTTATGAGTATGTATAACAAGATAAGCAAACAACAATAACTATGGCAGCAACAACAAACAGAACCAGAAACCCAGTAACAGTAACAGCCTTCTCAGCCCCAGGCATTTTCCCCTTTGGTGTAGTGATAGTCACAGCCAGCAGGGGCACTGGTGGGCTCTAGGTGGGCAGGGCAGGTGCAATGATTCCCCGCAGCTGCAGTGGGGGCTCCGGTGTGAGCTCAGAGACCACGTGGTAATGGCGGACTTGACCGAGACGGGAAGGGATGGGAGAAAGGCTTGCTTTACAAACCCCCCAGGGGCAGCTGATCCCGGTGCCCCAGCAGGACTCTCAGGAACAACACGCTGGAATGGCAGGAATGAGCAAAAATCACAGAATCACAGAATGACTAGGTTGGAAGAGACCTCCAAGATCATCGAGTCTAACCCATGCCCTAACACCTCAACTAGACTATGGCACCGAGTGCCACATCCAGTCTTTCTTTAAACACATCCAGGGATGGTGACCCCACCACCTCCCCAGGCAGACCATTCTAGTACTTTATTATTCATTCCGTGAAAAACTTTTCCTAATATTTCCCTTGGCGCAGCCTGAGACTGTGTCCTCTCGTTCTGTCAGTTGCTGCCTGGAGAGAGACCAACCCCCACCTGACTACAACCACCTTTCAGGAAGTTGTAGAGTGATAAGGTCACCTCTGAGTCTCCTTTTCTCCAGACTAAACACCACCAGCTCCCTCAGTCGTTCCTCATAGGGCTTGTGTTCCAAGCCCCTCACCAGCCTTGTTGCCGTCCTCTGAGCGTGCTCAAGCATCTCAACGTCCTTCCTAAACTGAGGGGCCCAGAACTGGACACGGTACTCAAGGTGCGGCCTCACCAGTGCCAAGTACAAGGGAAGAATGTCCTCCCTGCTCCTGCTGGCCACACTATTCCTGATCCAGGCCAGGATGCCATTGGCCTTCTTGGCCACCAGGGCACACTGCTGGCTCACGTTCAGATGGCTGTCGACCAGAACCCCCAGGTCCCTTTCTGCCTGGGCACTGTCCAGCCACACTGTCCCCAGCCTGTAACGTTGCAGGGGGTTATTGTGGCCAAAATGCAGGACTCGGCGCTTGGACTTATTAAACTTCTTCCTATTGGACTCTGCCCATCCATCCAACCGTTCCAGGTCTCTCTGCAGAGCCCTCCTCCCTTCCAATAGATCGACACATGCTCCCAGCTTAGTGTCATCTGCAAATTTACTAATGAAAGACTCAATACCCTCATCCATGTCATCAATAAAAATATTGAACAGATATCCCAGGTGATAGATGAGATGTATCAAACTCCACAGCTGTAGCGGGAACCATGAGACGTCTCAGCAGGCCGGGGGTGCGGGGCTACAGTGTAGCGAAGACTCGGAGCAGTGGCAAAGAAGTGGCAGGGCAGCAGCAGCCTGGCTCCGAGCATGGCAGGGGAAAGGTGGGCTCGGAATCCCGGGGTTTTCCCCTTGAGGCACCCGAGCAGATGATGAAAAGCCCCTCTTTTAGTGAGGTAGGGTGTTAACAAGGTCCCAGTGCAACAGCCACTCCCAAGACCAGAGCTCCACTCACGGTAGAAGAAAGGCAGCAGAAGGCAGAACCCCACAGTGACCGCAGCCTGCCCCCCTCCGAATGCCGAGAGAACAAGAGAGCTAGGGGCTACACCCAACCCCATTTACTCAGTCCAAATCTCTCGGTATCTCTGCCCTCCATGGGAAACCTCAGGTAAAGAGAGAGCAGCCAGCTGCACTCCTCCCCTCAGCTGTGACAACTTCTTTTGTCGCTCTTAAGTATCCAGTTGTTATTGTCTCCTAGCAACACATATGGGGGAAAATTCCTTAAGAGAAAAAAAACAACCCAAAAAACCAAAAGGAGATCTCCTAAAACCCCAACAACAGGTCTGGAGTGAGTAGAAGCTGTGGTTCAGCAGAACCCCAAATGTCAGAAGTCACAGCTGAAGCCCTGCTGCACGCCAGGCTTGTCCCCATGCGATCCCCAGCCATCCTCAGCTGTCCCACTTCCCTGGGGACCCAAAGCACATGGATACAGTGCCCAGGATATCATGGCCATCAATCTTTCATTGAGCCACAATTCACTCGCTGATTTTTCTAATCTTGTCTGTTATAAGGAGAGCTAAGAATTAATTCATGCCTGTGATAATATTTTTTATAAATCGCTGGAAGTTAAATGTATGAAATATATTCGACACTCCTTGCTCTTGTAAAAGTCAGATTGCAAAACTCAAACGCGGGGAAAACTCCATTAGCATTTGAAGGCACAGGGAGAAGCTAAAACTCCGGAGGAGACTCTATTAGTATTTGAAGGCACAGGGCGAAGTAACACCTTTTTGGAATGGGGCAACGCCACAATGACTCAGATAAGGACAATAATCTCCTCACTGACAAGATCATGATACCATCTGGACAACATCACCGGACCCGGTGATGGAAATTCAAAGGGCTTCCCGTAAGCCCAGGAAGATTACCATCTGTGCCAGGAAGGACTATTCAACGCAAGGAGAGAAGAATAGAAAACACTGATACCGGACAGTTGAATAGATTTGCATCACTGGATCCAGCCTGAGGGCACAAAAACTGTATAAAACCCAGGCTTCGGCCGCAGTATATCGTGAACTAGGGGGAAGGGCTGTTGGCCAGAGAGATCATTACCCCTGTTCACCGGTGTCGACCCCCGGGCTCGGCATCTCTTTTTTTTATTTTTATTTTGGTGGTGGATTTTATTCCTTTATAGCCAAATTGTTATTAATAAATTTCTTTATGTAAAACAATCCGGCTAATTAGTTTATAACAGAATTGGTGACCCCGACGTGATTTCCAATCTCGGAACCGGAATCCTCTCGGCGTTTGGGGGGCGCCCCGCTGCTTTCAGCAGCCCAAATGATACGAGAGCGATCTCCGGGAACCAGTTGGAAATCGAGCAAATTCTGATAAAAAGCCACTACCAAAAGGAAAAGCTAGCTAGCAAAAAGGCTCTCAGGGAACTCGCAAAGAACCCAGGCTTTGGGCCTCTTCAAGTTGCCGCGGCAAGAGCTTGCTCATAAAAATCTGAGTGCACGAAGAATCCACGAGGGAAAAAGGCACCGTAAGTATCTCGTGGTTGAGCAGTGTGACCGAGCGTTTGTGTGTGCGTGTGAGACGTGATTTATCACGAAGCGAGAGGGAATGGAGGACCGCAGTTCCCTGATCCCGCGAGGGACTGGGTCGGGCCAACGAGAAGCGATTGTGGGAAAAACTCCAGAGCGCGCGGAGTTTTTTGTTGCGGTCACAAGTGGGCTGAAGGGAAGGGGACATTCCTTTGAGTTCGGGAACTGGTAAACCTTCAGTACCGGGACGGGGTTCCGTCAGGACGGGTATCCGTCAAAAAGGAAATCAGAGAGCCGAGTACCAATAGAAAGCCCCCTCAGACGGTCCCTGGCGGTGGGTGAGTATTTTGGTAAAATTATTAGAATTAGAAAGGTACCTGTATCACATCCAGCTCCACATACGCGTATTAGGTAAGTATCGGTAAAATGGGGCAAAGAAAAAGTAAAATGCAAAAGAAATCTAATAGAGAGTTGAACAAGGGAATCCCGGAGATTCCCCCAGATAGTCCATTGGGGCTAATGTTACAGCACTGGGAAGAAAACCCTAGGAGGAAGTATAAATCTAAGGAAAGGATGATACACTTCTGTATGAAAATCTGGGGTGGCAAGGAGATTAGGAACCATGTGGTTTGGCCCATGTTCGGGACTTTTGAACAATGGACATGCCAGGCATTAAACATGTATGTCCAAGACAAAGAACCAAGGAGTCAGGAGGAGAAGGAATATGCAGACCTATGGAGAGAAGTCGAGGTCAGACTGTATCCAGTACAGACCAAGAGTTCAGCCACGGCTTCAAGGGACACATGGGACCCCCTGGACAATTTACCCCCTCCCTACTTAAGACCCCCACCACAACCTCCACAAGCTGGGGATCCCCCAGCCCCGCTCGTACAACCTGAACCACAGCCGCAGCCAGTAGTGGCTTCGGCACCCCCACTTGAGCAACTACCACAAGGGGCCGAGGCATGGCCGCCGGAACCCGCTCCCCTCCAGGGGCCTGTTGTGGCACCATTGCCCATCCCCCATCCCCAGCCCGCTGTGTCCACGCCGGGGCCGGCAAAAGCACCCACGCCAACCCCTCCCAACCCTGCAAAAATGACACCAGCCCAACCAGTCAGGAGATCACAAAGGAAATTACACAAGATAGATGAGGAGGAGGGGGAGGTCAAAGAAGAATATAAACACGGTATGTTCCCCTTAAGGGAAGTACCAAACGGAATGGGAAACATAAGTTACGTGAATGTCCCGTTAAACAGTATGGACATTCGAGCATTCAAAAAGGAGATGGGAGGGCTGATGGAGGATCCATGGGGGGTCTCGGATCGGCTGGATGAATTTTTGGGAACCAGCATATACTCTTTTGAGGATATAGCTGCAATCCTTAGGATCTTATTCAATCCTGAGGAAAGAGAAATGATAAGACAAGCTGGGATGCGGGAATGGGAACGTAGAAACCCCCAGGGACCCCCAGGGGAAGTGAAATGGCCTCGCCAACTCCCTGGGTGGAGCACTTAGACGGAGGAGGGGCGGCAGAATATGATAGACCTCAGAAACATAGTAATACAAGGAATAAAAGAAGCAGTACCTTGAGGGAAGAATATTAGTAAAATATTAGGGGAGTGCCAGCGGAAAGATGAAACCCCCATTGAATGGTTGGAGAGACTTCGATCAGGTTTAAAAATGTACTCAGGAACAGACCCTGACTCCCCGATTGGAGAAGTGGTACTCAAAACACAATTTGTGGGAAGGGCCTGGGAGGATATATGAAAGAAAATAGAGAAGATGGAAAATTGGCAGGATAAAGGCTTACAAGAGTTGTTAAGAGAAGCACAGAAAGTATACATGAGACGGGAAGAAGAGCAACAGGTTGTGCAAGCGAAAATTCTTGTTGCAGCAGTAAGAGAGGCTCAGAAACAGGGACCACAGAAGGAAGGAAGGGGGAAGGGAAAAAATAACACCCAAAAGCAGCAATCCGTGCCTCCAAAGAAGGATGGGGAGAAACAGAAGGAAACCCGTACTTGTCACTACTGTGACAAGAAGGGACACCTTAAGAAAGACTGTATAAAGAGAAAAAAGGATGAAGAAATGTTCCAGGAAGATTAGGGGTGTCAGGGGCTCTACTTTTTAGGGTCCCACTCCATCAAAGAGCCCTTGATAACACTTAAAGTAGGACCAAAAAGGGAGAATTTTGTTTATCTTGTTGACTCTGGGGCAGAAAGGAGCACTTTTCAAAAATTGCCAGCAGGGTGCGCCAAAAATAAAGAAACGGTATTAGTCATCGGCGCGAAAGGCGATCCTTTCAAGGTCTCAGTGATAAAAGACGTAGAAATAGAGTCAGAAAATAAGATTTGTCTTGGAAACATGCTCTTAGTGGAAGAGGCTGAACATAACTTACTGGGGAGGGATCTGATGGTGGCTTTAGGAATAAATCTGGTGGTGGAAGGTTCACAGCTGGTAGTTAGCTTGTATAAGTTAACTTCAGTAGATGAGGAAAAAATAAAACCAGAAGTATGGCATAAAGAGGGAGAGTCAGGAAGACTCTCAATGGAACCTATCAGGGTGGAGTTGGAAAAGCCAGAGTGCCCGGTGAGAGTAAAACAATATCCAATTCCCCTCGAAGGTAGGCTCGGGCTGAAACCTATAATAGATAACTTAATAAAGAAAAAGGTCTTAGAACCATGCATGTCTAGCTATAACACCCCCATACTGGCAGTAAAGAAATCAGATAACAGTTATAGATTGGTACAGGATTTACGCGAGTTAAACAAGAAAACCAAGACAAAATTCCCAGTGGTAGCAAATCTATACACATTACTAAATAAAATCTCACCCGAGGATGTATGGTACAGTGTTCTGGGTCTGAAGGACACATTCTGGACTTGCCCGTTGTCTGAAGAGAGTAAGGATTATTTTGCTTTTACATGGGAGGACCCGGTCATGGGTAGAAACACCCAGCTAAGGTGGAACTCGCTTCCACAGGGCTTTGTGGACTCACCCAATTTATTCGGACAGGCGCTGGAAAATTTACTAAGTGAATTTTTTCCGGAAGAGGGAGTGAAGCTGTTACAATATGTTGATGACCTATTGATAGCTGGTCCTGAAGAGGAGCAAGTTAGGAATTGCTCTATAGGACTGTTAAATTTCTTAGGAGAAAAAGGTTTAAAGGTGTCAAAATCTAAATTACAATTCACGGAGCCTGAGGTAAAATACTTAGTCCATTGGATCTCAAGAGGTAAAAAGAGATTGTACCCAGAAAGAGTTATGGGGACTGTGTCCATGCCTTCCCCAAGAACAAAGAGGGAGATCAGGCAGCTTTTAGGGTTGTTAGGCTATTGTAGGCACTGGATTGAAGGATATAGTGAGAAGGTGAAGTTTCTGTACGAGAAATTGACCATGAATAAGGTGAAGTGGGTGGAACAGGATGAGCAGAGACTTAAAGAGGTGAAAGATTCATTAATCACAGCGCCGGTGCTAAGTCTACCAGATATCAGAAAGCCTTTTCAGTTGTTTGTGGAGGTCAGCAACCACACTGCGTATGGTGTCATGACTCAGGAATGGGCAGGTAACAAAAAACCCGTGAGTTATGTTTCAAAGATACTTGACCCTGTGAGTAAAGGGTGGCCCAGCTGTTTGCAAGCAATTGTGGCAGTAGCTTTGTTGGTAGAAGAGGCTAAGAAAGTTACATTTGGGGCCCCCTTGGTAGTGTTTACCACACATAATGTTAGAAATATACTACAACAAAAAGCAGACAAATGGCTAACTGATGCCTGTCTATTGAAATATGAGGCCATATTAATACACTCCCCCGAACTGGAGCAACGAACCACCTCAGCGGTGAATCCGGCTCAATTTCTATATGGAGAGGCCTCAGAAATCCCCAACCATGATTGTGTTGAAGTGGTGGAACTGCAGACAAAGATAAGGTCAGATTTAGAAGATGAAGAATTAGAAGGTGGGGAAAAATGGTTTGTAGATGGATCAGCAAGAGTGATAGAAGGAAAGAGGAAGTCGGGATATGCTATAGTGGATGGGAACTCAAAGAAAGTAGTGGAGGCTGGCCCTTTAAGTGCCGGATGGTCTGCACAGGCATGTGAACTGTACGCGGTTTTGAGGGCTTTGAAAAGATTGAAAGGAAAGAGAGGAACGATTTTTACTGATTCTCGATATGCTTATGGCGTGGTGCACACTTTCGGGAAGATTTGGGAAGAGAGAGGCTTGATTAGTACGAAAGGACGAAGTTTGGTTCACGAGGAATTAATCAAACAAATATTGGAAGCTGTGAGAGAGCCAACAGAGATAGCTGTTGTCTATGTGAAGGGACATCAAACAGGTATGCAGTTCAGAATCAGGGGAAACAATCTAGCAGATACTGAGGCGAAAAGAGCAGCACTGATGGTGGTAAGTACCCCCGAGATTCAGACAGAGGAAAGTACAGAATACCCATTTTGCTTAACAGACCGGGAAATTGAAATATACAAAAGGATGGGGGGAGAAATGATAGACGGGAAATGGAAATTACCTGATGGAAGAGAAATCATATCTAAAGAATATGCTAGAAAAATTTTGAGACATCTGCATCAACAGACACACTGGGGAACTCAAGCTTTGGTAGATCAAGTCCTGAAATTCTTTGGATGCAAAGGGATCTATGAATTAGCAAAACAAGAGGTGACAGGATGCATGACTTGCCAGAAGGTAAACAAAGCAAACATTAGGAAGGCTATCAGGGGGGGTCGTCTGATCACTTATCGACCATTGGAAAAAGTTCAAGTGGACTTTACAGAATTACCTAAGGTGGGGCGGTACAGGTATGTACTGGTCATTGTAGATCAAATGACACATTGGGTTGAGGCATTCCCCAGTGCCAGGGCCACCGCTCAAACAGTTGCAAAAATTTTGTTAAATGAAATCATACCCCGATATGGGGTCATAAGTCACATAGACTCAGATCAGGGGACACATTTCACGTCCAAAATTATAAAATTACTAACAGAGGCCCTAGGTATAAGGTGGATGTATCACACCCCATGGCACCCTCAGAGTTCAGGGAGGGTGGAGAGAATGAATCAAACATTAAAAGCGCAATTATCTAAATTAATGATTGAAACAAAAATGTCATGGGTCAAATGTCTCCCCCTTGCCCTCCTCAACATTAGAACTATGCCTAATTCTGACACCGGACTCTCACCTTTTGAAATGCTGTATGGGATGCCTTACACTCATGGAATTCCGGTAGGGCATCCGAAAATAGAGGATAAACAATTACAGCCATATCTGATCACAATAAACAAGAATATACAGGAACTTAGGAAGCTTGGGTTAACCACACAGAACGCACCTTTAGGTTTTGCTATTCATAAAATACATCCTGGAGATAGTGTATTGATAAGGATTTGGAAAGAGGCCCCACTAACACCACATTGGGAGGGTCCTTTTCTTGTTCTCTTGACCACAGACACTGCAGTTAGGACAGCGGAACGCGGCTGGACACACGCATCCAGAGTGAAGAAGATTACCCCGGAAAAGAAAGGACCAGAGTGGAACGTGGTCTCCTCACCAGGAGACTTGAAATTACGACTACAGAGGAGCAACCCATGTCGAGAGGAAACCGAGTGAAGTGTACTAAAGCTGAGTGCCCTTGCTTCCCGTGCATTGAATTGAAGTGCGGTCTCTCTAACGGGATTTGGGTCGCTCACTGTAAAAGGTGATTTAAACCTAAAGGATTGTGTACTAAGTGTCTGGAGGAGGAGCAGGCTCTGACTACTCGTTTTCTAGATATCTCTGTCGAACCTAATCTAATCAGGCTTCACTCCAGGACCTGGTATTTTCTGAAGTGGAACGGACTGAGAGGAAAATTAAACTCACAGGCAGAACCCCTGAGAATTGAGTGCCGAACTCTGAGCAAGACCCCCTGCAACGCAGATACAGTCAAACCTGCCCGCTGGGAAGCCTTTAAGAGGTGATATGCAGCCAGGGTACAACATAGAGCCCCTGAAGAGGACTCCTGCTGCTCAGAAGATGGATTACCACGCTGCTGGCTGCACACCAGCAGGCGTAGGCAGAGGCAGAGGAGTATACCGGTGGGGAATCCTGATGACCCTGTGGCTAGCTTTACTCCTGACAGTGGCATGGTTCTCGGGGAAGCAGTATCAGGTGCTTCCGCAAGGTCCGATCGACAGCTGTGGTGAGTGCAGGATGAGATCAGGCCAAGCAGGCTGTGGAGGTAAGCAGGTGGGATCCTGCAGGAGAGATAGCACATTATATGGGATCTGCAGGGAAGGGGAAAAATATGTATGTTTTAACATAAATGGAGATGATGAAAACGGGAAGTCAGATCAACTCCCACCAAAGGACAAAAGAAAGCACCGCAGGCAGAGGAGAAATTCTGGACTGGATATCCCAATCTGTGATCAATGTAATCACACTCTTTGGATAGGAGGGAAAAAAGAATCAAGCTTCATAGCATATTTTACCATAAACCAATTGTGCTACAGAAGTGAGCAGTTGGGAATGTGTAAAATGGGAGGAAAGACATATTGGGTGGGCAAGAATATAAAATATGATGAGAAATCGGTGCAGAAGGAGAACCAAATAATAATTAATAATAAACAGGATTGCTCACAATTAGATAAAACATTTTGCTTTTCACGAAACAAGGAAGGTATAGAACCCGAAGTAAAAATCTATGAAATCTCTCAAGAATTAAAAAGGCAGGAAGCAGAAACTAGAAGAAGGAGGATAGAACAGGATAGACTTAAGTCACTAAGTGAACAATATGAACAGCTGGAAAAACAATATGGGAATTCGGGATCACTCATCTCTAACAAGAATTTATTTTTGGATCTTATGCAGGAGATTGCCTCCGAATTAGGTCTAACCAATTGCTGGATTTGTGGAGGATTGAATTCTGCTGAAATGTGGCCCTGGAAAGGTGAAAGTTTATCTCCAGAACAATTGCTAAAATGGAATAAATCAGAAATTTCAAAAACCATATTGCGGCCCGAAGGGTGGATAATTGACCACCGGATAATTGGGACCTTTTGTATCAGCAGGGAAGGGAAAGAATTCGATGAGATTGTAGGATATACCCCGTGTATATCCACACTAGCTGTAAATTCAGACAAACAAGAAAGGATATGGCAACCTGAACCTCCAATGGGATACTGGGAAAAAGACAAAACTGATTGCTGCAATTGGTCCGAGAAAATTGGTTTATGTTGGCTTGAATATTCTGGAGCTAACCCTTTCCAGTCCATAAAAAACATAGCAGAGTACTGGGAAATGCCAGAGATGACACATGAGGTCTGGAGATCTCCCAGTGGAATATATTGGATCTGTGGGAAAAAAGCATACAGCGAACTACCAAGGAAATGGAAAGGCTCATGCACTCTAGGTATGATCCGCCCTTCATTCTTCACACTCCCCAGATCTGAGAGTAATATGCTCGGAGCCCCATTGTATGAGACTTTAAGTAGAGAAAAAAGAGAAGTAAAGACGAGCCTCCCAATGGCGGGAGGCAATCATAAATGGGGAGATGAGGAGTGGCCAGCAGAACGTATAATAGCATATTATGGCCCGGCAACCTGAGCACAGGATGGGAGTTGGGGCTACAGAACCCAAATTTACTTGCTAAATAGGCTAATCAGACTGCAAGCAGTAGTAGAGGTAGTGTCTAACCACACCTCTGATGCATTAGAACTGTTAGCCAAGCAACACTCCCAAATGAGAGCTTTTGTGTACCAAAACCGAATAGCATTGGATTACCTGCTGGCTGAAGAGGGGGGAGTGTGCAGGAAATTCAATGAGTCTGAATGTTGTGTGGAGATAGATGATTATGGAGAGACGATTAAAAACCTGGCATCAGAAATAAAAAGGGTAGCTCATGTACCAGTACAGAGGTGGAATTCAATCCTTCAAACTTCTTGGTGGGATAATTTGTTTGATGGGGCTTGGTGGAAAAAACTGATCTTTTTCATACTTTGTTCACTAGCAGGTATCATATTCATGCCTTGTCTCATCTCATGCCTCATCCGTCTAATACACTCTGTTGTCCAAAGCGTGCAGATCGCAGCAATGCCAACGGACCCCGAATTGGCCACAGGTAAAAGCAACAGAATTTCAAAAATCATGAAACTAAAAGAACAAACAGAGGAGAGTGAAGCCACAAAGGTATTAGCGAAATTTGAAAACCAGGTAAAGGAAATCTCTTATAAGGAATACTGCATTCCTCCACAGGAAGCTTGGGATGACTACAAGGATGAATTTTAATAATAAAGTCAAAAAGGGTCCTTAAATAAGGCATGAATTAAGATGCTGAAAATACAAGGTGGGGGATTTTGTTATAAGGAGAGCTAAGAATTAATTCATGCCTGTGATAATATTTTTTAAATCGTTAAAAGTTAAATGTATTAAACATATTCTACACTCCTTGCTCTTGTAAAAGTCAGATTGCAAAACCCAAACTCAGAGAAAAGCCTCATTAACATTTGAAGGCACAGGGCGAAGCGCAAAACTCCGGGGGAGACCCCATTAGAATTTGAAGGCTCAGGGCAAAGTAACACCTTCTGGAGCGAGGCAACGCCATAACGACCCAGATAAGGATGATCATCTCCTCGCTGACGAGATCATGATACCACCTGGACAACATCACCGGACCTGGTGATAGAAATTCAAAGGGTTTCCCGTAAGCCCAGGAAGATTACCATCTGTGCCAGGAAGGACTATTCAACGCAAGAAGAGAAGAATAGAAACCGGCCATGAACACTGATACTGGACAGTTGAATAGATTTGCATTACTGAATCCAGCCTGAGGGCACAAAAACTGTATAAAATCCAGGCTTCGGCCGCAGTATATCATGAACTAGGGGAGAGGGCTGTTGGCTAGAGAGATCGCTGCCCCTGTTCACCGGTGTCGACCCCCGGGCTCGGCATCTCTTTTTTTTAATTTTTATTTTGGTGGTGGATTTTCTTTCTTTATAGCCAAATTGTTATTAATAAATTTCTTTATATAAAACAATCCGGCTAATTCGTTCATAACATTGTCCAGTATTCCCAGACTCCAGGAGGTGAAGCTACAGAAAACAGCTGAATCACAGCAGATTCATAACAAAACCATAAGAATCGGGAGTTCTAGAAGTATGTTTTTACACTTTTGTGACTTGAAGGCTGTCCTGGGGTGACTTTATGATGCTTGTATCCCCAATCGTCTGTTCTGTTTATGCTGGATTTTAAGTTCTGCAGCTTTAAGACTGGTTCTGAGAGCGAAGTGGGGGAGAGAAGAAGCACACAGTTTGTTATCAAGAACTGCACTTGCTCCCCCGCATCCTTCTCACAGATGGTGTTGTCTGCAGAACAGACAGTGAGAGAGAGCTCTCCTTTGCTTTTTAGTTAGTTTTTAGCTAGCTGAGGCAGAGAAGTTCCTTGGACTGTGGTTTTTCTTTTTCTTGGAACTGTTTAAACCTGCTCTGGACTGAAAACCCAGAAAATCACAGGGATCTCACACCTGTGGCCCACCAGGGCCGGGACGCTGCATTCCAGCACCAGAGGGACTGATGGGAGACTGAGTGAGCCGAGCTGCACCTCACGAGGGGAATTTTTTTCTGAGTTTGCCATCTCTTTGGAGCAGCGAGAGGTTTTATTGTTTAATGTTGTTCTTTTTTTTTTTTTTTTTTTTTTTTTTGTTTTGTTTTGTTTTGTTTTGTGCTGGTGAATGCTTTGCCTGTTAAATAAACAGTTTTTCCCACTTTTTCTCCAAGGAAATCTTTTCCCAAACCAGTTGGGAGAGGGGCCGCTTGGGTTGTCTTTCTGGAGGGACCCCATTCAGGGGTTTCTTCCCAAATTTGCCCTAAACCAGGACAAAGGAAAACCAGAAAACGTGACCCAAAAGCTCCCAAACAAGAAACAACACAAAATCACTTAATGAGAAATGTCAAGTTCTTCTGGCATATGACTCATGACTTTTGATGCTGATTTGGATTGCTGAATGTGTACATTGTGACCTTCCTTTGATTCCTGAAGTTGTTATCATAGACCTTGAAAAGCTGTTCTAGTTCAAGGCAATCCATCAGGGTTTTCCAGGGTTTTCCTGAACAGCATGGTAAACCTACGACCATGGGAGAAGGAAGGAGAGCATTTATTTTGGAGAGGAACAGTAGCTTCTTGGGAGCTAATGGATAGCTGTGTGGTGCAGTCAACATGCTGGAAGGAGGGGAATGCCATCCAGAGGGACTGTGACAGGCTTGAGAGGTGGGCTGATGCAAACCTCATGAAGTTCAACAAAGCAAAGTGCAAGGTCCTGCACCTGGGTTGCAGCAATCCCAGACACACCTACAGGTTGGGTGGAGAAGTGATTTTCACCTTTGGGCCAATTTGTGATGACTTCCAAGATCCCTGGGCGATTGGAGTTTCCTATTCGAGCTCCCTGTGTGATCAGCTCAACCCACTTACTCCACGTAGCATCAATGGCATGGTGTGGAAGGGGCATTCCCTTTGCACATCCAGCCTAGCACTGGCAGTCAGGGTGCCAGGAGGAGCTGTGCTTTGATGCCAATCACTTCTGAAGCAGCTCAAACTCCTTCATAAGCTACCAGTATATCTTTTTCAGTTGGGGTGTAGCTTGGATCCTTTGTATCCCAAACTCCAGAACCCCAAGGGTCATCCTCAAGTCTCCCCGGGTACTTTTTGCCAGAGGCTCCAGGAAGGACCATTCTCCCTGGCTGCAGTGTAGAGCTCATTTTTCACATCTTGTCCTGTTCTGACTGGCTAATTATTTCCATGGACTTATTTGGATATGGTTTCGGATCTTCTGATGAATCTTTTCTCCTTGAGAGTATCTCAAATATGTCATCAGGTCATAATGTACTTGTCTTAACATTCTTTGCTCTGACACACAATCCTTGTTCTCAAAACTAAAATATCATCTAGTACATATTAATCACTGATTGAAGTAAACAAGGAAGCATTAGCTGGCACAAGACTTATTAGTCACAGATGTAGGGAGTTAACACAAGGCCACATTAAGCTCTGGTATTTGTACTAAGCACTGTATGGTACAAAACTAAGCATTAACCATGAATATAGGGATCATACACTATCGTGTTAAAGTTGAAAGAATTTTCCAACATCTTCCCCTACTGCTGCATGGACTTCTTACAGAAATATAACCTGTTTGGTAACACACTTAGGGTTGAAGGAAATGTTTCAATTGACCAAAACAGAATTTTAAAAATTATTTTTGACTAAGCTGCTGAGTCAAAAGATTCACAATAAAAGCAAATGCAAAATACATATATAAAAACATAGTGGGAGACACTCTACCTGCTTTCTGCCATCAGCATCTTACCAAATCTGCCCACTGAGAAACCCAGCTACCACACAGTGCATATGAGGTTGTAAAAACCACTCACTTCAGAGGGTCAAAAGGGAAGAAAAGAAAATAAGCAAATAACCTGGGTCATGCTTTTCAAAGCAACAGGGAAACAAAACTGGAAGGAGAAGGAAAACTACAAGGTGCACAAGAAAGAGAGAGAGAAATTCCTTCATTACACCAGACTACTTGGATGAAGTGACAGGTCCTTAAAAGGGAATTGATTGACATCAGTGTAGCAGGGTGCTCTGCCCTGGAACATGGTCAAGCAACTCGAACAATGCCCTATTTACAATGCTATTGGTGGTGGACTGAGAGGGGGCCCATCAGCTGCTTTTGGTGTTGAATTATGCTAAAAACAGTTTGACTCATCCTGATAGCGAGGTTAAGATGTGGCAGATATGGTAAAGTATCTTTATCTAAAAATGTTAAGCTGACACAGCTGACCTTGAGGCATATGACTGACAGTCAATCACTAGTCCACTTTCTATAGGGTAGATTCTTCTACCATATTCCTCCTTGGAGTGTGTGGAGATTCCTCCCTTGGGGTCTGGAGACACCCACCAAGGATACTCCTTGAGGTTAAGAGAAAGAAATATGCCCACGAGTGTTGGTATGGGTGCGTTACATCAATCTCTAATAATCGTTTATTTTTGGTAGCTCTAATATAATTGCTTTAAAATTGCTTTCATATAGCGCACTATCCTACCTTATACTGTAATAGTATTTTTAGCTTTTATACTGTGTAGTAAATAATTCTGATTGAGATCTTTTTGTCTATTCATTTATCTTAATAAATAATTCATTTTAATATAAATATATCTGATTTTCCATCATTAAAACCTGCAGGACAAAGTTGTAAAACTTAAACCATTGACAAAGTCCAGGGCTAGGACTGGATCCAGCTGCACGTTGGCTCCTCTCTCTGAGAAAGAAGTTTAGAAAGCAAGGGGGTCCGCTCAACACCTCGTGACTCAAGGGCAGGGCTTGTTTAACAAACTTTGTCTGAAGCCCCCCACTCCACCTGCAACAATCAGGAAGCAAGTTTTTCTGTACACAACAAAACACCCCCCCATACTTAGAAAACAACTTATAAGTCAGGCCTTTTATAGTTATAAAAGAGAAGTCATTGCATGAAAAGCATTTTCAGGGATACAGTTTCACTCATTTTACAGCAACTGAGTGGTCTCCATGGGGTCCAGCAGCCCAAAAAGAGGCCAACATTGAGTCAAGAGGTTGATTTGGGGTTTTCCCTTCCAGGGGACATTGGAGGGGATGCCGGGGGGGAGCCTGGGCTGAGCCAGACCCCACAGCCCGGGGCAGGGACAGGATGCTCATCTTCAGGAACCATTGCAGGGATCCCAGTCCTGAGTCATCTGCCCTGACCCAGCTCATCCTTGGCAGTAATTATCTGCTTTAGCAATTGAAATCTCTCAGTGCTGTCATTGTGGCAGTTTGCCAGACCAGCACATTTCAAAGTCATACATCTCACCCAAAAAAGAGCTCTGCCATGGTAAGTAAATTATTTTTGGAGCCATTAAAAACACAGGGGTCCAAAACTCAGCCAGGCCTGCATGTTGTCAATTACCAGGTTAACGATGCTGCACTAATGCTAGGGAAGAAATGCCCTCATTAGAAAGAAAAATACATCTCACCATCAACCTGTTATAAATGCATTGTATATAGTTGGCTTTTCGCAACTATTAAAATGAATACTATATGTATAATGTAAGAAGATTGTACTGTATTTTCTTTTATTAATAGAAGTTAGAAATGTGATGAATATATATTTTTTTATGATTGTAACATAGTGTTAGAAGTAAAAGACTAGCCAGACCAGAAGAAAGAGGTGTTATCCTTCATTCCTGCATGAAGATTGCTGACCAAAAAGCTATTGAACTTCTGTTATCAAGTATCTTGTCCAAATGAAGATGACCAGAACCCCAAGAGAAAAATTTATGAGACCTGTGCTACCAGACAGAATAGAGCCACCTGCAGACGAGTCAACCAGATAAAATGGCTGGGGGGAGTTGAAACTAAACAAAGAAAATTCACACTCAAAAGGAATGTTTGAATAATGCATGTGAACTTTTAAATATGCAACAGGCTGATACTTTTAAAGAACAAACGTTTTGTTAGCAAGTGTGTGCTAGCTGGCTTCGTGCCAGGCACCCTCAGTCGAGAAAATGTATTTTGCTTTTGTCTCTCCTAATTGTCTATTTTCTTTTTATTTTTTTATTAAACTTCTAAATTTTTCCAAGAAAGTGAACCTCGTTTTTCACAAACCTGAACACTGCAAAATGGGGGAGAAAAAAATACCTACAGGTGTAAACACAGATAGTTAAAAGGGGAAATAGAGAGACATGATGGGATTGTGTTGATTTGGCATGGCCTGATTTTTTTTTGGTAGCGGGGGAGGGCCACAGGGGCAGCTTCTGTGAGAAGATGCTAAAAGCAGCATGTCCAACAGAGCCAATCTCTGATAGCTCTGAAGATGGACATGCTGCTGGCCCAATTAGAGAGGTTGGTAACGCCTCTGTGATGACATATTTAGGAAGAAAATCAAAACAATACACGTGATACAATCCTGGGTGAGGCCAGCTTGTTATGAGCCCCACGAAGGTCTAGCAAGCTCTGAGGGTTGACCAGCAACCTCCCAGAAATGGCTTAAGAATAATTAGCGAGACAGCCGATCAGGTGTATTTTGAAAAAGCAAAAGGGTTTAATTAAAGAGAAAATAACAAACTGTACAGAACAAAAGAATAAAAGCTGTGCACAGTACAGGGAAGGCCCCTTGCACCTGCTAAGACACCCCAAAAAGCCCTGAGAATCTCTGTGCACTTTCTTATGTATTTAACGGTTTAGGAGGGTTTTTTGGCAAGCTGGCCAATAGAAAATAGCCCCATTCCTTGAGGGACAGCTAAAGATCCAACAGGTGCCTTTGTCCTGGCACTGGGCCAATTATGGTGAGAGAAGCATAGAAGATTCTGGTTCTTCTTCCTTAAAAGTTCCAGGGGTGTAACTTAAACTCTTTTCCTAATATGGAAAACACCTACTCGGGTGAGGGGGTGCACCGCAACACGCACCAGAGCACTTTTTCCCCGGGGTGGGGAGGCACTGCGACTGCCACTGCGGTGGCCGCCATAATGGCGCGGCCCGCAGGGATGCATGGCCCTGGCCGTTGCCATCTTGGCACAACCCATGGCGAGCCTTGGCTGCCTGGCTGCCCCTAGCTAGCCGCTGCAAGCAGAAGGGCAGTGACGCCGGTGGCGGCAGTGGCTTCCCCTTTCCAGCGCCCTGCATGAAAAGAGGCATTAAACAGCACTAGCAGGGCCGCCTGGCCGGCAGCAAAAGCATGACCAGCGATTCCCCGACACGGAACCTAGACGAGATCAACTTCTTGGCGCTGCAGGATCTTGCAAGAATCTTTGAATTAGTGGAACCTGTTGACAATGATACCTACAAGCAGCAGATTTTTTCTAGTCAGAGAATAAGAGAAAGTGAGGACATGTGAACGAAAACATGGCGGCACGAAGGTCAGAGGAAAAGAAAGAGGGGGAAGAGGTGCTCCAAATGTTGGAGCTGAGATTCCTCTGCAAGTCATTGTGAAGACTATAGTAAAACAAACTGTCCCCTTGTAATGCATGAAGTCCACAGGGGATACAAAAATCCACTTGCAGCCCATGGAAAGAGTGCTCACGCCGGAGCGGGTGGATATTAGAGAAAGCTGTGGTCTAGTGAGAGACTTGACTAGAGAGAGAGAGGGCCCTTGCTTCCAAACTAGAGGAGCCTGTCCTTCAAAAACTGCACCTCGTGGATGAGTGACCCACACCACAACAGTTTTGGGAAGACTGTTTGCCTGTGGGAGGGACCTCACGGCATAGCAGAAAAAAACTCCTCTCCCTGAGAGAACAGAAAAAGACCTCGAGTGAAAAACTGACCAAAACCCCCACGCCCTGTCTCCCTGCACTGTCGGTGGGTGTTGCAGTTTGTTCAAGTTTTAAAGTTGCTAAACACTTCTGTACCCCTTGTTTGTTCTGAAGTCCAGGGTTTTGTCCCAAAAGTTGTTTGCTCCCCGGAGCTGTAAGTTATGCAAACCCCAACCCTTTTTCCTGAAGATTCTAAGCCAATCTTTCCCCAAAACAATTTTCATTTGTCCGAATAATTTGTTTTCCTTTCACTGGTTCCCTATTAGTCCCCAAAAACCTTGTTTACCTTCTGTACTTTCCCACTATTGGCCAGAAGCTGTTGCTTGCCCCTAAAGTCCTCCAGTATATAACCTGCTGTGCCCAGCACTTGTGGTCTGTCTGTCGCCGGTGATTCAGGGAATAAACGCTCTGGATTCTAAACAACAGATCTCCCTTTCTCAATCCTTGCCCTCTGTCTGCGCCGAAGAAAGATATCTGAGCCGTAGAACCGAAAAGCTCAGAGACACCCTGCCCGCAACTCGGTTTGGAAGGGGGTGTCCCACACAAAATCATCCGTTGCGGAAATCTGGGCTGGCACGAAGGTTCCAGCAAGGGCGATAGGTGGGAAGGAAGGAGGGCCTGGGGGAATAAAAGGTGTTTTAAAGGCTTATTTTACTTCTCATTATCCTCCTCTGACTCTGTTAATAATAAATTTACTTTATACCTTTAAATTTGAACTTGTTTTGCCATTAAATTCTTTTTTCCTCCCAGTCCTTAACTCATGAGCCCTTTGTTAATTTTTTTCCCTCTCCTCTGCCCAACTGTAACAGAAGAGAATAAATGAATGACTTTCATAAGTGCCTGGCATTTAGCCAGTGTCAAACCACAACAGAGATACAGCTTGCGGTGCAGGGAAGGGAGCATAGAGCAGGAGTTGGGAGGTGAGCTGCAATCCCTGCTCATCCACCAAGATGCCTTAACCTCTGTGATCCTGTTATCTGAAAATCGGGATAATTTTTCTTACCCACCTACACCCTTTGAAAGGGTGTGATGGGATTAGTTAGCAGCAGATCTAGAAAATTCAAATTGCTAAGCACACTATCGAACCACACAAGTCTCCACTCTGGTGCTGGCTCAGGGATGGGATGAAAAAAAGCTCTGCTCGTCCCACTGTCTTTTTATCTTTTATTTGTGGATGCCCAGAGGAGTCCGGCTGCACATGGCCATCAAAAAGCAGAGCCATAAGGACACCTCAACCCATGCCCAGCTTGTGCAGGGATAGATAGCCCTTATCCAGGCAGTAATTCTGTCACGGGATGAGTGGGAACTTCAGACAAATCCTGCCTTAGCTTCAGATTTTGGCAACAGTTTAAATTTAAGGACTCACTCTGGCCCGCAAGTTCTAAGGATGGCAGATCAGGTCTATTTATAAAATGAATTATTTATTAAACAGACAAGATATAACAGGTAAAAGATCTTAATCAGAGTTACTGCACAGTATAAAACTAAAAAGAACTACCAGTAGATTACAGCATAACATAAAACAGTGCATGATAGCAAGGTATCTATATTAAAGCTAGCAAAAGAAATAGTATTGATTAGGAGTCAAATGTAACTTACTACAAAAATGACGATAATGTACACAGATTCCTTTTACTTAATCAATCCCTGGGGAGTAACCAGGAAGCAGGCATCCCTACTCATGGGGGAAACACCACACATATCCAGGGAAACCTATAGAAAATTTCTGCTTTGTGAAAGTTTGGTGTGGCTTTTTATAGTTGTAAAGTGAGGTGTCTATCAGTCAGAAATCCAGCTTATCTTCCACTTCTTGGGAAGTGGGAAATCAGGCTCATGGGGTAAGATGAGGGCAGCTCCCATGGGACTGTGGGACCCTGTTGCATCTCCCCCCATGCAAAGGCAAGCTCTGAAAAGGGCATCAAGCAAAGACTCAGTGTCCCTCAGCCAGACACATCCCAGCATGACACCTCGATTTTAGCATCTAGTCTGGGGAAATTTCTCTTTTCTCCTTCTTTTTGAGCACCAGATCAGGATAAAGCAAGCGCTTCAACGTGGTCTGGTTACCCCATGAGCACACCTTGCCGCTGGGATGCTGCCAGATGACAGTGCAACCACCAACGCTGTGCCAGCAAACATCAAACCCCAAATATTTTATGCTAGATTTTAAAGGCCAGAAAATATTTGATGAAATCAATTGTGAAATCATTGACATTTGCCATCCTCCCAGGACACTTTCTGCAGACTGTCACCAAGATTGTTTAAACCACACAAAGCAGAGGATGCTGCTGCTGGAGAACTGGGTTGAGCATCTCCCCAGCTTCACTCTAAAATCCAATTGGAAGTCCACATGCACTTGCCTCCCCGTGGCACCCTATACACTGGGCCACAAGGATGTAGGGAGATACTCACCCAGCACCATACAGATGAGAGGGACAACAGTCACACTATTATTTTTCAGGAGGGGTGTCTGACAGCAAGCATGATCAGTAGAGGCTGGGGTTCATGTTGCTAACCCTGTGTCGGGACAATGCTCTTGGGAAAATCTTCTTGGGTGCAGTGGCCAATTCAGTGCTATTGTTCCACCCATGCAGTTTAAGTCTGTCTAGGCTGGGGTAACTGATACAGGGAGGCAAATTCTCCTTCCCCACACCTCCTCTGAAGATGGGGAAGAGAAAGGAGAGGGACAGAAATGTAGGGGAGCTGGCTTGACTGCAGGCACTGACCCAGCAACTGATCTAACTGATCTGAGGTACAAAGCAAAGCCTCTACACCATCAACTTGAGAAGCAGCAAAGAATAAAAAGCCATTTCTAACAAAGTTAAGCAGATACTGAGTATGACAGAGGAACAGACACACGGAGTCAGCTTGCCCTCAAAGGGAAGGCTGAAATCAGTAACACTGTTAGAAATAAAAATCTTTCTGGATGATACTGCAGTTGTCAGGCTTACACAGGAGAGACGGGACCACTGAGAGATGTTTCAAAGCATGATTTATTGCTACAGTCTCATGAAGGAGTGAGAACATCTTCACCGCATGAGATAGAGGTCAGCAATCCATGGTCAGTGGTCACAAGACCACAGCTTACAAGGTGTTTTAAAGGTTTATTAGCCAATAAACTACTGCCACACAGATTGTTTCTACTTTCACACCAATAGCTAATTAATTTGTATCACACATCTTGCCGCAATGTGGACTTTCTTAACCAATCGTATAATGGCACACAAAGCTACTTGCTACACCTTAAAACTATTTACTATTTCCGTAACTACTTCTATATCCAAACTTTAAAACCTTAAAACTTTCCACTACCTAGATTAACATGTCTCTGTCTAAACTACAAACCCACATTCTTGCTTATGGTCTCTAAAGCAGGTAGCCTTTTCCAAGGTCTCAAGTCGAACCCTGTATTTGTTTCTGTGTTTGGACCTGTGAAATAATTCCCTGTGCCTGCTGGAGATGGTTTTCCAGCTAATCCCGGCTGCCCTGGCTGGGAATTGTTTCAAGTCCGGTTGGGCAGTGGCTAGCGGACCGGCCACTACCTCCTTAGTAGTTCAGGAGCTACACGAGAGCTGTTGGTGCGGCTCGACGAAGGTAAGAAGAAGGAGGCCTCGTGGCAAGATAGAGTTTATTGTCACATGCACCCCATGGTGCAGGCAGCCACGAGTCCCAGGAGAGAGAGAGCGAGCTGGGGGCGGGCTCATTGCTTATAAGGGACTGGAAAAAGGGGTGGACACAAGAGGGAAAGCCAATCAGGGGAATGGGGATGGCACACGGACAGCAAATAGGAAACGAGGGGTGGGGGACTCCCCAGCCTGCTCCAATCTGGGACCGAGTCTCTCCGAAGTCTCTGGAATGAGGGGGAGAGGCTTCCCGGAGGGGGGCAGGCACTGGGAGGAGAGCAATAGATGATTGACAACAGATTGCAACAGAGGGGAACAGGGAATTTCCCAGGCGGGAGATTTTACCAGATGGGGAGAAGTACAGGGGGAACTTGGGAAAAACCATTACAGAACTTGCATATGAAAAATAGATATAAACAAAACATGAAAATACAAAACACACCGCAACAGACCTGCATGCACAAGGCTTTGAGAATTTTCTGCCCCTGGATTTCCCACATGCAGTTATAGCTCAAAACAATCAAGTCCTACACAAAGGCTTCATCTACTGAGGAATCACAAAATAACATATAGTCCTGCCTCCAGTTGTCACTGTGGAGTCAGAGACAGGGACGTAACATTAACACTCTGAGATCATGCAGCAAAAGCAACGTTTATTGTCTGGCAGCTCCTTTTATAGGGCTTTGAAATTGCCCGTGCTTACAGACATGATTGGTTAAGGGTCTTAACTCTGCCTAGCTCACTGGCCAATGGTATGGGTGTATCCCTGCTTCAAAGGGGTTGGCTGAGGTCCTCTGTCTGGGTTTGAATCCAACCTATTGTTATCGTGTCCAGGGACTTGTTTACTTCAAGCTAGGCTGGTCAAGCTGCTATCTGTTAAGCCAAATCATCTGTGCAGATATAGTCCAGCTATATCTGTTACATTCAGTTTCTTGGGCCACAATGGAGGTGCGGCATAGCAGCAGATGTTAGCAGCCACTTGGGTCCAGTCTTGGCCAAGACAGGGCGGGCATACTCTCCTTCTCCCCTCTGCTGGGGAGTCACTGGGCCAAATCCAGCCTAGATGGCTGCAGTGGCAGGGCCCAGCTGGCCTGCCAAGCCCGGGGGCCATGTGGCGGAGCAGGGCCAGCCCTGTTACCTGTCCTGAGACCAGGAGGAAAAGGGAGTTTTCCCAGAATTCCTCTGATATTTAACATGTGTAGCCCAGAGGCATATCCAATATTTAATTGGTCGATCAAGCTGTCAACATTTTGCTCTAACTTCCTTGGAAAAAATCACTTCTGTGCTAAACCAGCACAGACAGTCCATAAAAACACAATGTAGAGGTTGTGGAATACAAAGTATGGTCACTCCTGAAAGTAATGAGATGAATGTGTCTTTACAAACTGCAAGTCTGCCTGTATATAAAGCCAGAGACTGATAGGTGAGAGAAGTAATGGGAGGTTCCATAGATTTCAGAAGAATATTGCTAATTGACATAGACTGTTGATCAATCAAGACAGTGGTAAATTCCTGAATTTAAAGAAGAACAAGGGACATAGGGAAGGGGGAGGGGGGACGGACATATAGTAGGTGATTTGGGAAGTCTGTACCTCTCAAGTACCTCAGCCAATGAGGAAAAAGAGATGGTTATGCAGTTAGGAAAATAGGATAAAAAGGAGGCTTTGCCCTACAACAATTTGAGAGACCCCAGGGAAAATGTCCCATGGCCTCTCCCTTTATTTGAATAAAGTAACAGGACTCCTCTTTCTCCTTTTTGGACATAAACCTCTGGTGTTGTGAATTTTTCCATGCACCTCGACAAAGTGCTGAAACTCCACCTCCTATCCCTGTAACTAGGTGTCCTGGTTTAAACGACAGGTGCCTGCCAAGGGAGGCAGGTGTAGGAAGAGATGAGATCAAGTTGAGCTGCAGGCTGTGGGACACACCTGCAGAAGCACATGGCAGCATAGAGAGGCTTGTCCCCTCTGGACCTTGGGGGTAGGAGGTGTCATGCGGCAGACTGCTACAGGAGAGGAACTTGCTGGAAGCTGACAGACGGGTGAACAGCATGTGATCACCCCATAGAAGGACATTTAGAGCACATGTTGCTGACATGGCAACATGGGGATAGGTCACGTAGTAAGAATTACCATATAAGGAAATACTGTGCCTTGAAAAATTATATAAAACCACTTTGTTTCTTTTGAATAAATTATTCAGGTTCCCTGCCGGTCTGAGTCCGTGTCTCGGTCACTCACAGTGGTGCCCTGCATCAGGGATTGAAAGGGAACTTGCAGTTGCTCTGGTGAGGACGACTCGTCTGAACTTTACAGAGGGGCTGAAAGGAAGCCCGGGGGCTGAAACAAAGCTTATGGCACCAATCAACCTTTCTGCAGGATGGAGGGTAGCAGCTGAGAACTATAGGGACTGGTGTTCCCCAGAAGCAAAAGAATGTCACAGAGACGTTGGAACAGATTTTGCAGAAACATGGCAGGAAAGTTGAGTCTACAGATTTGAACAGACTCTTGTTCTGGGCAAAAGACTGTGATCCAACTTTAGATACTACTAATATTATTGACCCTCTGACAGGGGACGCTTTGGGGGACCTGTTGTGGGACCAAGTTACACGCAGTGATGCGGCACTGACAAAGCTTTTGTATTCGTGGCAGACTGTGTGCAAGGTGAGCATGGCCTCCGATTTACATTTTCTGTGCCTTCCATTAATGCTGCTGAGCCCTACCAAAAGTATCATTGGAAAGTTTTACCTCAGGGCATGCAAAATAGTCCCACCATTTGCCAACTTTTTGTTGCTCAAGTGCTAGCTCCAGTACATTTGAAAGCCCCTAATGTTTTACTCTGTCATTACATGGATGATATTTTGATTGCTGCTAGCACTTCCGCTGAAGCAGCAAGGGTAAAACAATTGGTTATTGAAGCAGTAGAATGAAAGGGTTTGAAAGTAGCAAATGAAAAGGTACAAGAAGAAGCCCCTTGGAAATATTTAGGGTGGAAAATTTTAAATCAAACTTCATCCTTTGCACTTGTGCTGGTTTTGCATTTATTGATGTTAAATGAGGAAAGGAAGACACCTACGGAAGTTATGGTGGCCACCCGAGGGTCTGTTGGTCTGACCCAGGATGCCGCAACCTTCCCAGAGAAAGAGGTCTCGCAAGAGACAACCTCCTAGGGGTCTTGGGCAGTCCTCTGGCCACTGGGTAGCCTCAGCAAGGCACAGCCTGTGGCTGCAAGTGATCAGCTCTTAGCAGTGATTTCAGCTCTGCCTTGCGAGGTTCTCCCAGGCCAGCACAGAGACAGAGAGACAGGGATGTCGTGTGATGATTCCACAGGGGTAGCCTTTATTATCCAGCACCCTGCGGAGGGGGCAGGGATGACAGCTCCCTGCCGAGCTGGGCAGAAACTGGGGTATTTATGGGGGAAAGCGAGGGTGGTACCAAAGGGAGAACACCAATGGGTTAGAAAGAATCTACATGGGTATATCAAAACATGATGAGATGTCACTGTGACCAAGGAGAACAGCCTCAGCTAAGGGGTATCTCTCCCAGGGAGGGTTGAGATGAGCTTATCACATTCCATTCAAGGGACATCCCTCCAGAGGAGAGGCTTGGCAAGCTTATCTGCCTCCACAGGAAGTGACTTTTCTAGGAAAAGCTGTGATTAACCAATCAGTGACTAAGTTTGAATATTGATATCTGGTTAAGCCAGTAGAAAGTTGACACATCTCTGGGAATACACGTTAAAAATCAGAGAATACCAGGAAGAGTTTTCTTTTCCTTCCGAGCCTGGGAACAGGTAACAAGCAGCCCCGGCTCACTCCTCACTGCAGCCCTGCCCGGGCCTAGGCCCCTTCCCGGGAAGCCCACTGGGCCCTGGGTCGGGGCTGGGCCCGATGGCTCCCAGGCAGGAGGAGGGAAGGAGAGTATGCCCTGCCCCAGCCAGATCAGGCCTCCAGCGTCTGTAAAAACCTTACTGCTAAACTCACACCTCCATCGTTCCCTGGGAGGCCTAGCCAGGCTGGGCGGCCCCTGCTAGGAGCCAGGCTCCTTCCCCCCCCCCCCTCCCCCAACCCGCGTGGTGTAGACAGCTCTGGTCGCCGCTGCCAAGTCATCCAACTGGGGAAGGGGGCCCAGCTGTGGGGACTGGACCTGCAGCTGGAGTTTGGGCATGGCCTGAATGTATCACTTTCTGCCACTGCCAGGCAGGAATCATCATGCCCTCTGCAGGCTGTTAACTCTTTCCTTGCACAGATGAAACTTGCAAAGCATTAATCCTCTCTCTGAGTGAGAGAAAAGGGACAGATTGAAGATACATAGAGAGACAATATGAAGATATCAAAGTCAGTGAAGGAAGAGTTATATCTTAGATGAAAGAGACGAGAAGATGCCTTGGTTTTAGGCTGAAAGTCTTTGGGGGCTATGGTAATAGACTCTAATATGCTAGAATATCCCCTTAAATCGTGGAAAAATATGCATTGGGGAGATGAGAGTATTCAGATTGCAGATATGGGCAAAGGTATTTGTGATGGACTAAGTAAATATTGAAATAGCTGTGATCTTATGAGAAGCTTGAACAGAGAGAGTGAGATGAGATGAAGATCTGCCCCTAGAAAGAGAAAATATCTCTGTTCTTAGAGATGAAGAAATTCCTTTGCTTTTGGAACCGTTCATCTTTAAAATGGTACCCTATGAGCCATGACCCATATGCAGTGGTGGGAGGCTGTGTAATATGGGAGGGACTTCACAACTACAGATTCCCGGGCGGCTGTTTTTGTGAGGATTAAAGGCCACAAGAGGACTGTTCTTTTCTTGTGGGGGAGTTACCACAATATATCAAAAGAGACTTCTCTCTCTAAAAGAATTGATGAAAGAGTATTTTATAAGTGGTACTGACATAGAGTTCCAAGTTTTGTCTTTATACTTTGTCTTAGAAAGAAAAGAAGCTATTGGGGGAGAGGAGAAGTGTTTTGAAAGTTTTATTCTGATTCTTATTAATTTTTTTCTCTCTCTTGTAGTTTTGTTAATAAACCTGTCTTTATACCTGTCCTGGGGTGACTTTTTGATACTTGTATCCCCAATTGCCTCTTCTGTGTATGTTGTATGTTAAGTTCTGTACCTTTAAGACTAAGTAACCCCTGATAAGTAACAGCTGTGTTAATTAACCAGTACAGCCTTGCCCCTGATGAGTAACAGCTATATCCAATAAGGATGAGTGATAGAAAAGAGGGGGTTAGCTGGTAAGGGGAGGATCATCATGGAGGAACAACCTTGAGGAGCATTAAGCAGGGACTCATGAAGCAGGATCTTGGAGAGAGAAAATCACTGCTGTGAGACTAGTTCCAAGAGCAAAGGGGGAGAAAGAAGATGCACAGAGTTTGTTTTGAAAACAGCATTCCCTCCTCTGCATTCCTGCTCCTGTACTGTGCTCGTCTGTGGTACAGACAAGCAGCGGCACAGAGACCTGCTTTGCTCTTAGTTTTAGCTAGCTGAGGAAGAGAAGCTCTCTGAACTGGTGTTTTTTGTTTTTTTCCTCAGGACTGTTTAAACCTGCTCTGGACTGAAAAACCCAGAGGAGCACTGGGAGCTCGCACCTGCGGCCCACTGGGGCCTGGACCTCCAGAGGGACTGATAAGAGACGGATCGAGCTGAGCTACCCATAGCAAGGACTTTGTGAATTTACCATCTCACTTCAGAAGAACAAAAGGTTTTATTGTTTCATATTATTCATTCTTTGTGCTTGTGGGCACTTTGTTTGTTAAATAAATAGATTTTTCCACTTTTCTCCAAGGAAGTTCTTTTTTCCTGGACAGGTTGGGGGGAGGGGCCATTTGGGTTTTCTTCCCAGAGGGACCCCATTCAGGGGTTCTCTCAAAAATTTGCCCTAAACCAGGACAATACCCTTTAAGTTTTGGGCCTGCTTTGCTTTTCTCCTAATCCTATCTCACAGCAGAAAAGAGTAAATAATTCTAGGAGACACTCAAACCACTACACTAATTTTGGGAAACAGGAATTGGTGAATGTGAAACCACTACACAAATTGGTGTTTCTGCCCAGTTACAACCTGAAACCATCACACAGTTGCAGTTTTTATCTCAAGTGTCCACCCTCAATGATTTGCAAAAACTCTTGGGAACAATTAATTTGATACACCCTTTACTGGGTACTACAACTGAACAACTCGACCTCCTTTTCCAGTTATTGAAAGGGGACCCTGAACTTACTTCCCTTCCCACCCTGACACCCAGAGCAACAGTTCATGGTTCTTCACAACTGGTAGAATTAGCAGCTGTGGTTAGGGCTTTTGAAAAATTTCAAGATGAACTTAATGCTGTTACTGAGTCTGGTTATGTTGCAGGTATAGTGACAAAAATAGAAGAAGCTTATATCAAAGAATTAACTAACCCATTGCTCCTTTCTTTATTACTGCATTTGTGTTTTGCAGTGCAGTTGTGTACAAAAAGGTATTATATCCTACATGTATGTTCCCATACTAGTCTTCCTGGCCCCATCTCTGAAGGTAACACCTGTGCAGACCAGTTAGCTGGGGCTATTGTCATGCCAGATGTTTTTTCTCAGGCACATCTGTCACATGAGTTTTTTCACCAGAGTGCAGCAGCTCTTCAAAAACAATTTCAGCTTACACATGAGCAAGCACAGCAAATTGTGCAAGGCTGTACCAACTGTCAATAGGTGGCACCCTTGCCTGCCCTCAGAGTTAATCCCCAGGGTTTTCAAGCTCTAGCAATCTGGCAGACTGATGTTACACATATCCCTGACTTTTGTAAGTTAAAATACGTTTATGTTACAATTAATACCTTTTTGAGATGTATTTTTGCCTCCATACATACAGGTGATCGTGCAAAAGATGTCCAGCGTCATTTTTTGTCTGCTTTTGCAGCCCTTGGAGTACCTGTATCCATGAAGACTGATAATGGGCCGGCCTATACCTCCAAACAGATGGCCGACATTTTTCATTTGTGGAGGGTGCACGTCATGGGTATTTCACATTCCCCTACAGGTCAAGCAATTGTTGAATGGGCCCATAGCACTCTCAAGTCCATGTCGTTAAAACAAAAAAGAGGGAGTGCAGGAATGGGATATACCTCCCATGAAAGACTGCATAAAGCCCTATATGTTTTCAATTTTTTGAATCGCATTCAGAACAACCTAACCCCCATCCAATGACATTTTGGTGAATCACAGGCTGACTTAGAAAAAGCTAAGGTACTTGTTAAGAATCTTGAAAATGGAAAATGAGAAGGCCTCTTTCCGTTGATAACCTGGGGGTGAGGATATGCTTGTGTTTCCACAGATTCCAGTCCAAGATGGGTACCTGCAAGAGTGGTCTGATCAGTCTTGGATATTCCAGCTTCATAATCAGCTTGTGGGGAAGATACACTATTTTGAAGTCATGTTCCTGATATTAGTAAGGTTTTTAGGCAATTTTGTAGGTATTTGATGCTGTTTTGAACCACAACGACACAGGACTCCGATGTCAGAAGGCTAAAAATTACTCTTTATTTTAGGGTTGTGTCTCTCTTTTATACTATTTTACACTGACCATTTTAATTGGTGAAAGAAGGGCAAACCTCTTCAATCACATTGGTCAAAACAGAGGGACACAAGAGGAAGCCACTCCTGTGAGAAAGAATGAATAACATCTGTACAGTTAGACAAACATTTCTCATGTTTACAGAAATTCTGTGGGAAAAGAATTTCAGAAAACCAAAACATCTCAGACATGAAATCAGGGCTACGGTATTTTAGGGAAACCATCTCAGTCAAGGCTTGAGGCTCTGGCCAAGCCCTTGCCCCAGCTGACTGGGGATGATACGTTCAGACCCAGGTGTTTCTGCACTAAAAGTATAATCAAGTCACTTTAACTTGCCAATCAGATCTTCTGAAAGCTGGACCCCCTTTCAAGGTATACTTGGAAGTCTTTCCTGGGAAAGTCTCTCCAAGTCTTCATTGTGAAATGGCACTCTCCAGCAATTGCAGACTCTGGGTGATTGTTACAACCTGCTCCTAAATGAGCTGAGTTCGTAGTGGTTTCAGAGTGCAAAAGAGGCAAGGAGAATACAGTTTAACCAAAATCAATGCACCTTTATTGGTGTGCCCACAAAACTGATATGCGATAGTGAGAGAGAACGGAGAGGGAGAAAGAGATACGGAGAGAGAGATAGAGAGACAAAAAGAGACAGATAGCTACTGACGGATGAGGGACGGCGTCCTCGTGGCTTCCTTCGCCAATAGACCACCTTCGAAGTCCTCGTGGCGTTTGCTAATAGATTCCGTCTTCCGTGGGGAGGCCTCAAGGAGGGTCTTTTCCGAGCCAAACATATATATAGGTCTTTTTGAGGCGAGAGGCAGCCAGCCAGAGTGGAGGGTGGAATTCTCGTGATCGAAATCGAGGACCATGCACAATGGGGAGAACAGGGCATGCTGGTCCCGCTGCAGTCCAGGCACAGGTGGTACAGTGCACAGGGGCAGCGTACCATGGCCCCATTGTTCTAGCAGGATGCAAATCCGGTACCGAACTTGAGTCACGTTCCCAAGTAAACACACCTGGCCAGAGGTAAATCCAGTAGCAGCTTAAGTCACGTATCCTCGGGGGTCCCAGCCCCCTGCTCCCCAAGATGTCTTATCCACAACGAAAGCGTGAGACATATTAAAAGTTCTTCAGGCCGACTCCCACAGTGATGGTAAAGGTTTTAGACAATCTAAAGTTGTTTATCAAGGTTCTATCTGTTTCATCACAGTCTCCATTCATGGGAAGGAGATGTGTGTGGGTACCAGTTATTTGGTGTTTTAATCTATCCCCCTGTTCATAGGAAGACTGGAGCTGTTTTGGTTTGGGTGGTGGGCTAAACATGTTCTAATGTTAAGAAATGTTTTGTTTCATAGTTCTCGTTTGTATAAAACAAAAAAGAGGGAGTTGTAGGAAGACATGGGATGGAGTTGAGCTGCAGGCTGTCGGACCTGCCTGCAGAAGCACATGGCAGCACAGAGAGGCTTGTCCCCTTTGGACCCTGGGGGGAAGAGGTGTCACATGTCAGACCCCTATGGGAGAGGAAGCTGCCAGAAGCTGACAGATGGGTGAACAGCACGTGATCACCCCACAGAAGGACATTTAGAACACGTGTTGCTGATGTGGCAACATGAGATAGGTCACGTAGTGAGAATTATCATATAAGGAAATACTGTGCCTTGAAAAAGTGTATAAAACCAGCTTGTTTCTTTTGAATAAACAATTCAGATTCCCTGCTGGTCTGAGTCCATGTCTCAGTCACTCACAGGCAGGAATCTCCCTTGGAATGGAAAATATGGCCCCCTTCCCTCCAAATTATTATAACTTTGAAATTATGGGGCTTTCAGGCAAAGTAATGGGGAAAGGAATAACAGTTCTTTACTAGAATATATATAACAAGACAAACAAACACCAACAAGAGCAGCAACAATAAACAGAACTAGAAACCCAATAGCAGCCTTCTCTCGGTGGTAAAGCAATTTCCCCTTTGGTGTAGTTATGACCACAGCCGGCAGAGGGCCCTGTGAGCTCCTGGTGAGGCAGGGCAGGTGCGATGATTCCCCGCAGCTGCAGGGGGCGCTCCACATGGCAATGGTGGCTCTGGCAAGGGGGTAGAGGGGAGATGGCTCCCCTTGCAAAATTCACAGGGAGCAGCTGGTCTCAGTACCACTTTGGGTGGCGAGCTGGACTGTAGCAGTAGCCTCAGAGCAGCGGGTTGGAACAGCAGAGGTGAGCAGACCTGGGGCAGCAAACAAAGTGTCGCAATAACCCTGAAGAGGTGGCAGGAACAGGGGAGGCTGTGTGGCCCCGGGAGAAGAGAGGAGGAGGAGGGGGTGTTGGAAATGATAGAAAGTTTAAATTTTTTTAATATAACTTTAGTCAGGGGTTTTGTTCGCCTTTGCCCAGGGGGAAAGGAATTGAAGTTTCTTTTCAAAGGACTGTTTCACCACTGGAGGCCTGATGATCTTAACATCTCAGCAGACTGGGAGTAGCACAGAAGATACACAAAAGATAATGACCATTAACAAACATCAACTCCAAACATCACCCCTGGCCTGCTCAGAGAAACCTGATCTGGGAAAAGATAGACAAGAGAACAAAGAATGAGAACCTAATTAACATTGAAGGTGAAGGGGTCAATAACCAATAGGAAACCAAATACTAAGAACTGTGTAACTTGGGACTAATGAACATTGTGTTGCCTTTTGCCCAACCTGGAAATGAAACTCAAGATAATTTTAGTAAGGAGGTAATATAAAGGGGATCTTTATTTGAAGGCCTTCAGGAGCAGTTATGGGAAGATGTCCACAAAAGCTCCCCCCCCAGGGGTGAGTACATTTTTATAGGTTTTAGGAAATAAGCATAATTGATAAAAAGCACCAATTAGGAGGACAAGTGGTGATGCAACTCCCCCCCAGGTCAAGTCCTTTCTCTGGATCCCCCCCTTCAGCCCTAGTTGTAATTTGTCTGCAAAAATCTATCTCAAAGAGTTGTTCTCAGCCTTGGTTCTCAGGAAGAACCAAGATAGCACAGAGCCTCGTACCCCCTGGGGCTTGGAGCTCTGGAATTTGTTTTGTCTTTCTGCCTAGGGAAAGGCCATGGAAAAGAACTGGGAAAACTAGCTACTAATACAATAGACTACAGTTACAAATATATGTGTGAAGAATACAGAGAACATAGAAAAAAAGGCAAAACCCAAATGGCATCATTCCCCCCCCTTTTTAAGAGACTAACAAGACTCTGCCTTGTCTAGTCTCTACTCCATATTTAACTATACCACTGGTTTACACAATCAACTATTCCACTGGTTATTATACAGATGCCAACTAGAACTACAGCTACCATGAACACTTTTTATCCAGGCCCAGTTTGGTAACCATGAAGTGAGTGTACTGAAGATATTCAAGGTTCAGTGAGCTCTTTTGAGAGCTACCTAGTGAAGAATTTGAGTTTTCTTTCAAATTTCAACCAAATCCTTAATAATTCTTTCATTCTGATGTACATAAGAACAACAATCAGTGTTAATGACTTTGTGGCTAGTAGAAAATTTGGAGCTATTCTGTTTTGTCAGTAGCCTTAATATGATTAAATATTATATTTGGAATTACAGTCCCATGGACACAGGCCTGATCTTTATTCAGGGGCAAAATTTACCAGGCCAAATTTTCATATCCAATACTGATATGGGAAACATATATATATATGAAAATTCAGAATTTTAGAAGCATATAATGTGCTTAAGCAGGTGGAAAGGAAACAGAAATATATAGATTATTTAGCAATTTGGTAAAAGGTAGAAACCACTTGTAACAGAACACATAAGAATTTAGTTGCTAGGTAAAGGCCATAAAGATAAGATGTATATTGTTAATATCAGTAAAGCAGACTTTGGGAAAAGGTATTGGAAAGCTGGCAAAAGGGGGTTTCTTCTGATCATACAGGGTGGCCACTAGCGAGCTTTGGGGTAGCTTGAGCAGAACCCAAGATATTATCAGTATTTTCTATAATTTTGCTGCTATAATCCTCACTGCTTTAAAAATTATGTTTGTTGGGGAATTATATCAACAGGTGGTGAGATATATGGTGTCTTGTACTTGCACTTTAATTTTTGGTGGTGGAAATTTTGGTTCTAGGTAATTAGGTTTTTATAGTGCCTCTTAAAAGTGTATCTTAGTAGATCTTTAGATCATTTTACAATCATTTTATTCATTCTTGTGGTAACACTGCCCTCCTTGTGTCAAAAGACATAATTACAACGGGTCAGTAGTTGAGTTGTTAAAAGTGGCTGAGGCCCGAGCTCAAGCCCAGAGAGCCTGACTGACCAGGGAGGCTCTTTAGGTGGTTTCAGCTCAAACTGGGTGAGTTCCTGAGTGAAGAGGGGAGTGGACCTTTGTAAGGCAAGAGGACGGAAGAGCAGATCAGGTGTACTTGATGCCTTAAGTTTTAGCTTTCATGTTTTTCAGGTTCTGTGCTGCCTAGGGGTGCAGTTCTGAGTCTCATATTAAGTGCTAGTAAGCTCTCTTCACAGAGTAGGTAGACAAAAATCCTTTTCCTGCTGAAGACCAAGGACAACGAGTACAAGTTTCAGGCCCAAAAGCATAAACAATGGTGGACTGAAGAGAAAAACAAGAAGGATGAGACCTCACAACCTGAAGCTGTAATTGGACAATTAAACCCCAATATGCAAATGGACCAAAACTTATAAAAGTGTAAGACCTTGTGACTGGTCGTCCATTTTGTGACCATTTTTAGTCCACCTTGGGTGTAGCCCTGGTCAGGCTCTTGTGCTGCCCAAGGTGTACCCTTAAAGGCCTTTCAATAACTATCTACTTTATTCTCTAGCTCCGTCCAGTCTCTGTTCCAGGTCAGCCTTCTCAAGGCATCACCTCAACTGTGGATACATCTGATCTCCAAGCACTAGAAGAGGGGTGTCTCCATACTTCCACTGATTTATGAGAGCGACCAGAACCATCTGTGAATACTGTTAAGGCTTGAAGTGAAACCTCACTTCTCCTTGGTTTTTCTATTGATTGAAATAAAGGTGTTAAAAGCTTATGTTTTGGAGGATGTATTGAGATTTGTCCACTGAATTCAGCAAAGGCCATTTGAATAGCCTCAGATTCCTGAAATATCCAATTCAAATAAAAGGTGGTAAGAGGCAGGAAAATAATGGAAAATTCCACTCCTGCAAGAGAAGTGAGTCTCTGTTGGGCTTTAACAACCAGTTGGGCCATCATTTCATGTTGGGTACTGATGGTCTTGGTCGCTTGGTGTGGTAAAAAATCCATTCAATGATAAGTGAAGGGTCTGGTGCCGTGGAGTCCTACTGAAATATCAAAGCATGGGGCTGTTTTGCTGGACACAAAATTATTGAAAGGAAAGGCAGCTCAGGTGCCTATCATGCAGCTTGCCAGCTAACTAAGGCATAATATACGCCTTGCAGTGCCTGCTGAGCTTGTAAATTGAGTCATCTAGGTGATAAAAGGTCTGAGTCTCCCTTTAATAGGGCAAACAATGGCTCCAAATCTGCATTTGAGATTCTGAGCAAGGGATGAATCCAATTTATGATCCCTAGCAATTTTTGTGCATCGTACAGAGTTTTGATTTCAGTTAAAATTTGCAAAGGTTGTGCTGAAATAGAGTGCATTCCTATGCGCCAGCCCAGATATTTCCATGGGAATGTCCTTTGAACCTTTTCAGAAGCAATGGTCAGACCCACTGATGTAACAGCCTGGCTGACGCCCAGCACTGCTTCTTCCATTCAAACCACAGTTTCTGCGGAGATAAGAATATCATCCATATAATGATACAATAGAACATTAGGCATATATTTCCAGATCGGGCTCAGGATCCTTGCAACATAACACTGGCAAATAGTGGGGCTGTTGCACGTCCCAATTACCCCTATACAAAATATGACTGCATAAAAATTCCCCACTGTATCAAGACATCCTTCTCCCACAAAACCAGGGGGACAGACAAAACAAAAGGTTTGACTGTAGCAATCTACCCCTCAGGTCCTGTAATCTGCACCAGGTGTTGGTTCTGCAGGCTTTGACTATTCCCACCCATGCCCAAGAGCACCTGAGGCATAGTCGTTAATGGCCAATCACTGGGCCATTGGCTTTTTGAGATAACAGTCACATCTGCATCAGTATCAATGAGTCCTGTTAAGAACATGTCTTTGCCTTTCAGAGTTACTTTGCATTGGCATGTGTGTGGGGGAGATATGGGACGGATGTGGATTGCAGAGGGACAGGCGCTCCGGAAGAAAGTCGGGATTGTCAAGGAAGGGACAGGCACACACCAACCCAGAGATAAGCTATCTCAAGGACACCAGTTCCCCTCTTGAACAATGCCAGTACTTTTCCATTCTCCCCCCAGGAAATGTAGTAAGGCCCCTCTGACGTAGGGAAAGACCAGATAGTATTTAAACTGCATGTTGCAAATAATAAACGCTTTTAACGATCGACCATATTGGTGTAGTAGTGTTATTAGTCCGAGCTCCACACTCAGAATGTGGTAGCCGTGCTGTCTGTCCGAAAACCAGGTCACCACGGTTGTGGAAGAGAAAGCAACTACACATGTGGGATGCTGAGATGTAATACATTTCATCCAGAAAATTTGTGGGACCCCTGTGGAACCAAACCCACCTCCCCTCTGTTCAGCTATTGGGGGTGCAGATAGAGGTACTGCTGGGAAAAGTATGAGTTGGGCTATATTGCTCCCGGCCAGGACCACACAGGCCAACTGGGGGGTCCAAGCCATAATCTTTATCTCCCCAATCGGGTCAGAGTCAATGACTCCCGACAGGACAAACAATCCTGTTATCGAGGTAGATGATCTACCTATGAGCAAGGCATGGTAACCGAGTACCGAGGGCCCATAGATTCCTGTAGGGAGACAAAAACTGAGCTATCAGACAACATTACTGTGATGGAGGTTGCCAGGTCCAATCCTGCGCTGCCTGGGGTGGCTGCACGTAGGTCGACGATGGTCCGGTGGGTGAGGGCTGGGCCGGTTGGAAGCTGAAAGCTGCTCCTGGTTGCCATGTCAGCTGCTGCATCGGCTGTGGGATTTGTGCCTTCATGCGTTGCCATCCCACGCTGCAAGATGAGTTTCCCTCTAAAGGCTGGCCATTCTGGTGAAACTTAGAGTGGCATAGATTAACGAACGGAGGGCCTTTCCAACAGCAAGGGCATATACCCGGGGCTTTGGGTTTTTGCGCTTTTTGGCAGTCTCTTTTAATGTGCCCGGGTTCCCTGCAGCCAAAACAAACCAACTGCTTTCCTGGTACTAGTTTCAAAGCAGCAAAAGAGTCAGCTATGCCTTGCCCCATGGCTTGATAGATGATTGATGTGGTATGTTGTAATGTCCCCAAGTGATTGCAGGCTTCTATCATTTGAAGCAACATGGGCTCAGATTCAGGGGGCAGGGATTTCAAGAGGTGCTTACAGTCCTCATTAGCATTTTCTATATCCAGCTTGAGGAGTACAACTTCCCTTGCTTGATCATTAATTTGTCTCTCCAGTGTTTGTTTTAATCTGTCCACAAACTGCATATAGGGTTCCTGGGGAGCCTGTTTAATATTTATGAAGGACTGTTGCAGAGATTTTGGCATCAGGAACTTAAAGAAATTCCTTCCCTATCTCCCTTTTTCCTCTTTAAATTCAGGAATTTAACACTGCCTTGGTTGAGTAACAGTCTATGTAAATTAGTAATATTCTCCTGAAATTTATGGAACCTCCCATTGCTTCTCTCACCTATCAGTCTCTGGCTTTATATACAGGCAGACTCGCAGTTTGTAGACACATTCATCTCACTCTTTTCAGGGGTGACCACACTTTGTATTCCGCACCGTCTACGTTGTTGTAATAAACAGGGCAGGAGATTTTTCTCCTTTTAAAAGTGTTTATTATGATCAGCTCAGGGTGGGGGCCCAACGGGTCGAGTGCATGCCGCTGCTGCTCCCAGAAGCACTCGGAGGAGGAGGTGTGCGGCAGCTTCATCCACTGGGGTGCAGGCTGCTCCCAGAAGCACTCGGAGGAGGAGGTGTGCAGCAGCTTCGTCCACTGGAGTGCAGGTAGGGTCGGGTTCACAGTCCTCACGGCCGATCCCGAAGGCTTGGTTGGCTGTGAGATTCCAGGGGGTCCCTCTCTGGGCAATGTCTCTGAGAGTCAGGGTGAGGGGGCAAAAACCGCTCAACCTTGGGAGGAGGCAGTCTCACTCCTTGCATGGTCCATCCATGTGTCTTGGTGGTTTGGTCTAATGAACTTTTTCTGATTTTGGATCAGTCTCTTCTTAATTTCTTCTCCCAGCTGGCACTGCATCACCTCTATTTGCATGTCCTCTGGTTCTCCCCTCCCTTGGATTTCTGGTTGCTATGTTGGGAGTAGCTATGGGGCTCAAAGGTGTAACAAAAGAAGGTAGATGGCCCGGTGATTAACAGAGGGGGTGAACATTTAACAAGGAGCATTGAACTGACAGAGACTTCATTTGCAACACAATTACCTGGTCTATCTCAGTTGTGTTTTTATGGACTGTCTCTTTAAGACCCTAGGCCAGAAATGGTAGGACAGCCATTTTTTGCTGCTGCATGAGCAGGAGAGGGCGTCTGGGATTGGGAGTCAGGACGGCATGGCCAATTGGAACTGGGAGAGGGAGAGCTTGTCATACCACCACTTCCCAGTAAAACTGAGTATTTATGAGTAACTAAGGTGACGTCCCTGTTGTGGTTTTGTCCCTTCATCAAAATGACTGAAATAGATAAAACTGCATTTTATACTCTGTTAGCAAAATATAATGCCAGGCCCTCTCCTGGTGGTGAGGAGTGGGCTCATAATAACTGGTTTAATTTGGAGAGTGTGATTGATAGAGTATGTTCTTTACAACATTAAACAAAATTTGGATTTGGCCATGATAAAGCAATAATTTGCTCTGTATTAGGAGCATGCCTTACAGCTGCTATAGAAAAGCGCTCTAAGCAGTGTAAAGAAGAGGAAACAATAATTGACTCCCTTCAAAACAGTTGAAGTTTTGCAGAAACAATTACATGAAGAAAGAAACAAAACCCATTTGCTACAGGCTGCCTTGAGAAATGAATATTCTAAAAATTCAAAAAATGCTGACTCCCCAAAAGAGGCAGAGGAAAAAGAAACTCCACATTAATCAAATATATACCCAAAAGGAATTGGAACCAGTAAAAAATTGTGGGGAAAACTGCTGCCCTTGCTTGATGACAACTGAACAAATACCACACATTGCTACCAAATTGGCTAAGTTAAAGAAAGAACGCAGCCAGCTTGCACATAAATCAGAGACAGAATATGTTTTCCAAGTGTCTCTCACTGAAGGAGACCAAATTGTATATGAAAGAAAATTAATTCCTGGATATGAATCCCCGATGCAATTACCTAGGCAGCCTGAATCCTTCGGTCCAACCCAGTGTATCCCTCCTCTCTCAGAATCTGGGCAGAGAGCCGAAGCAAATTCTTTCCAAGACTCTTTCTCAAAACTAGGAAAACCAGTTTGTCCGTTTCTTACTAGTGAGCGATCTAAAAATAATTTCTCACTTAGAAAGTCTTGATTTGCAAATTTCCTCTGAAAGAACCCAAAAACCTTCACATGAAGTGAAATTTTTGGGAATTTGTGGAAGGGAGGTACCCTAACCTCCTTAGATCAAATTAAAATGCCTGAATGCAGGAAAGACCTACAACATGCTTTAGGATTATTAGTGTTTTGGAGAAAACACATCCCAGCTTTTCCATACCTCTTTATAGCTTGCTGAGAAAAGGGGTAAAATGGAAATGGGCTTCTTCTCAGGAATAAGCAATGCAATTGATGATTTTTGAAGCAACTGTTCACCAAGCCCTTGGCCTTATTCATTTTACAGATTCTTTCCAGGTGGAATGGGAATTTGATAGTACCCAGGAAACAGGATTGTTTGTGGTTACAGAAAACTTGGATAGCAGCCAAGAAAGAGCAACGTATAAATACACACTGGATAATTTCATAATTTTATTTTCTGACTCTTGGTGGGAGATTCTGTTGTGCTTATTTTTCCCAGGAGACCTCCAAGGGACATGAAGGCCACATAACCATGATAAAACTAGTGGTATTTTTTGTGGTAACAGGATTGGAATTTTTAATAGTATTGATTTAGAAGTATTAATGAATAAATTTGCTACCACAACTAGAGATTTGACCAAATTACAGCAACCACTGCAGTTGTCCTTATTGGCCTTGGGAACCCATCAGTGGCTGTTATCAAATATATTATTAAATTGGGAAAAGGTAAATGTGAATGATTACAAATTGATAATTGATATATTTGGTGTTACATTTCATTGGCTTTTAGCTGCATTCAGGCTCAAATGTGGATGCAGTTACTTGTTGCCTCAATTCTTATTGAAATTTGGACAATAATTTGGGACAGTGCCAATGATTTTAAAAGAGAATTCCAATCCTGGTGGAACTTAGTGAACTTTACCTATAACTTTATAATAAACACAGCTACAGCTTTTGTGTAAACTATATGTAATGCTTTAGTATATTTGATTTTTTTTATTATTGCATCTAGGATTGAATTATGATGGAGCTACTCCCTATCCTTCTGAGCATAGGGAATGGGCCAGTCAAATTGGTGAGAAATGGCAAACTGTTAATCTAGAATTTTGTATTGCTTGAGAACTGCTTGTGGTGTAGTGTTTGTAGAAAATGTAGCAGTGAATACTAAAAATTATTTAAATTTTTGTGTTTGTAATTTTATTAAGATTATGTGATTTTTCCTATTTAGCCCCAGTTATAGTTTATCATTTGGTATAATCCAATTACATATTCATTCACAAACTATGGCCTACCCTGACTGGAATGAACCTTACTCTGGTAAAGCAATTGCTGCTTCACCAAGATTTGACTGAAATTTTGGAAAAGATAAAGAAAAACGGATGGAAAACCTTGGTAACTTCATCACAATGTAAAGGAAATACATCGTGTTTTGGAAAGGGTAAGAAAAAATGCTGAACACAGGTGGTGGGATACTCTTTTTGGGTGGTCACCTAGTGCTACAGGTATCCTGAACAAATTGTGTCATCCCATTGTTGTTCTTTTGATTTTGATTTTGATTGGTTTTGTTTTGTCAGCTATTTTATACATCATGAATTGGAAAATAATGAAACGGTTAACACGATTGATGTCTATAATGACTGCACACAGTTTAGTTGATAACCCATTTGCTGAAGATACCCCTAAGGTTATTGACACAAGACAAACTACACAAGCAGCAAAGTAAACTAGCCCTTATGGCAAGAAATTTATCAAGGAAATTAACTAAGAGTGCTTATTTTTGATGGTATTGTGTTGTTTGTTTTTTAATCATATTATAATTGAAATTGTTTTGTAATCATTTTTGTGAAAAATTTTTCTGGTTTTGTTTTTGATTATTTGAGATTTTTTTACTTTTGTGATTTCTTTGATTATTTGAGAAATTAATTTTTGTATTTTTGATTTTTGTGGTTTGTTTTGATTATTTGAAAAATTGTTTTAATTAATATTATTGTGACTATTTGTGATTAATTAATACTGATTGTTGTTGCTTATTGTTTCCTATTTCTTTCTCTTGTTCCTTCTCTCTCTCTCTGAACTCTGTTCTGTCTCTTTGAATTCTGTTTTGTTCTGTCTGTTTTCCGGGATATGCTACCAATGTTGAACAAGTCCTGAAGACTTTGCAGGAATGGAATGGAACTGTCTTGTTGACAACCGTGAGTCGCGGGGTGGTGTGAGAGACTGTCACAAATTATGCCTCATTTGCCTCACGATCATTGCCACAGAAACCCCAAGGACACAGAGACTGAGACCCTTGGAGGGATGGGGGGCTCTGAGGCCTAACACAGACTGGCCTGGCTGAGGTGGGATGTCTGCCAAGCTCTGTCCGCAGGTGTGTTCGCTGGACCTGGAGCTGGTATGCATTCCCATGGGAACTTGGTGAAACAATGGACCGTCACAGTGGAATTCACCTGCTATGAATTGTTTGTGCTGTGCCTGTGCTCTGCAGACCAGCCTGGGCCAAACTGGCGGCCGCGCCTGTTGCTGCACCACAATGCCCCACCTCCTGGCCAGCTTCCCCCCTCGCTTCAAGGACTATAAAAACCCCAAAAGGACTGAGACCCCCTTTGTGTACACCCCACGGGAAGAAGTGTCTATTGGTCAGCGTGTGCCACGAGGACATCGTTCTCCTTCGTTGGCAGCTATATCCTAACTATCCTCTTTTCTATTTCTCTCTCTTTTTCTCTCCCTCTATTGCATTGTGTGAGTACACTCAATAAAAGTGTGCTGTTGTTGAAAAGCAAACTGCTCTTGTCCCCTGCCGTGTCTTTGCATTCCAGAGGTCACACGAACCATCACGACCCTCCGCTTGCATAGCAGATCGTGACATTCCTCCAAAAACGCGTTCCACTTAAAAAACAAAACCCATCCATTTTATATACTTTTTCTGCTGAATCAGCTTTACATAAGTTCTTTTACATACTATGCATACTGTGCCCACTCTTAAATTTAACCTTTGCATTCATTAGTTCCAATAGCTAATAAACTCCTTCCCGCATCCCTGGCTATCAAACTGCTTGGGTTTTGAGGAAACTGAATGTAACAGATATAGCTGGACTATATCTGCACAGATGATTTGGCTTAACAGATAGCAGCTTGACCAGCCTAGCTTGAAGTAAACAAGTCCCTGGACACGATAACAATAGGTTGGATTCAAACCCAGACAGAGGACCTCAGCCAACCCCTTTGAAGCAGGGATACACCCATACCATTGGCCAGTGAGCTAGGCAGAGTTAAGACCCTTAACCAATCATGTCTGTAAGCACGGGCAATTTCAAAGCCCTATAAAAGGAGCTGCCAGACAATAAACGTTGCTTTTGCTGCATGATCTCAGAGTGTTAATGTTACGTCCCTGTCTCTGACTCCACAGTGACAACTGGAGGCAGGACTATATGTTATTTTGTGATTCCTCAGTAGATGAAGCCTTTGTGTAGGACTTGATTGTTTTGAGCTATAACTGCATGTGGGAAATCCAGGGGCAGAAAATTCTCAAAGCCTTGTGCATGCAGGTCTGTTGCGGTGTGTTTTGTATTTTCATGTTTTGTTTATATCTATTTTTCATATGCAAGTTCTGTAATGGTTTTTCCCAAGTTCCCCCTGTACTTCTCCCCATCTGGTAAAATCTCCCGCCTGGGAAATTCCCTGTTCCCCTCTGTTGCAATCTGTTGTCAATCATCTATTGCTCTCCTCCCAGTGCCTGCCCCCCTCCGGGAAGCCTCTCCCCCTCATTCCAGAGACTTCGGAGAGACTCGGTCCCAGATTGGAGCAGGCTGGGGAGTCCCCCACCCCTCGTTTCCTATTTGCTGTCCGTGTGCCATCCCCATTCCCCTGATTGGCTTTCCCTCTTGTGTCCACCCCTTTTTCCAGTCCCTTATAAGCAATGAGCCCGCCCCCAGCTCGCTCTCTCTCTCCTGGGACTCGTGGCTGCCTGCACCATGGGGTGCATGTGACAATAAACTCTATCTTGCCACGAGGCCTCCTTCTTCTTACCTTCGTCGAGCCGCACCAACAGCTCTCGTGTAGCTCCTGAACTACTAAGGAGGTAGTGGCCGGTCCGCTAGCCACTGCCCAACCGGACTTGAAACAATTCCCAGCCAGGGCAGCCGGGATTAGCTGGAAAACCATCTCCAGCAGGCACAGGGAATTATTTCACAGGTCCAAACACAGAAACAAATACAGGGTTCGACTTGAGACCTTGGAAAAGGCTACCTGCTTTAGAGACCATAAGCAAGAATGTGGGTTTGTAGTTTAGACAGAGACATGTTAATCTAGGTAGTGGAAAGTTTTAAGGTTTTAAAGTTTGGATATAGAAGTAGTTACGGAAATAGTAAATAGTTTTAAGGTGTAGCAAGTAGCTTTGTGTGCCATTATACGATTGGTTAAGAAAGTCCACATTGCGGCAAGATGTGTGATACAAATTAATTAGCTATTGGTGTGAAAGTAGAAACAATCTGTGTGGCAGTAGTTTATTGGCTAATAAACCTTTAAAACACCTTGTAAGCTGTGGTCTTGTGACCACTGACCATGGATTGCTGACCTCTATCTCATGCGGTGAAGATGTTCTCACTCCTTCATGAGACTGTAGCAATAAATCATGCTTTGAAACATCTCTCAGTGGTCCCGTCTCTCCTGTGTAAGCCTGACAACTGCAGTATCATCCAGAAAGATTTTTATTTCTAACAGTGTTACTGATTTCAGCCTTCCCTTTGAGGGCAAGCTGACTCCGTGTGTCTGTTCCTCTGTCATACTCAGTATCTGCTTAACTTTGTTAGAAATGGCTTTTTATTCTTTGCTGCTTCTCAAGTTGATGGTGTAGAGGCTTTGCTTTGTACCTCAGATCAGTTAGATCAGTTGCTGGGTCAGTGCCTGCAGTCAAGCCAGCTCCCCTACATTTCTGTCCCTCTCCTTTCTCTTCCCCATCTTCAGAGGAGGTGTGGGGAAGGAGAATTTGCCTCCCTGTATCAGTTACCCCAGCCTAGACAGACTTAAACTGCATGGGTGGAACAATAGCACTGAATTGGCCACTGCACCCAAGAAGATTTTCCCAAGAGCATTGTCCCGACACAGGGTTAGCAACATGAACCCCAGCCTCTACTGATCATGCTTGCTGTCAGACACCCCTCCTGAAAAATAATAGTGTGACTGTTGTCCCTCTCATCTGTATGGTGCTGGGTGAGTATCTCCCTACATCCTTGTGGCCCAGTGTATAGGGTGCCACGGGGAGGCAAGTGCATGTGGACTTCCAATTGGATTTTAGAGTGAAGCTGGGGAGATGCTCAACCCAGTTCTCCAGCAGCAGCATCCTCTGCTTTGTGTGGTTTAAACAATCTTGGTGACAGTCTGCAGAAAGTGTCCTGGGAGGATGGCAAATGTCAATGATTTCACAATTGATTTCATCAAATATTTTCTGGCCTTTAAAATCTAGCATAAAATATTTGGGGTTTGATGTTTGCTGGCACAGCGTTGGTGGTTGCACTGTCATCTGGCAGCATCCCAGCGGCAAGGTGTGCTCATGGGGTAACCAGACCACGTTGAAGCGCTTGCTTTATCCTGATCTGGTGCTCAAAAAGAAGGAGAAAAGAGAAATTTCCCCAGACTAGATGCTAAAATCGAGGTGTCATGCTGGGATGTGTCTGGCTGAGGGACACTGAGTCTTTGCTTGATGCCCTTTTCAGAGCTTGCCTTTGCATGGGGGGAGATGCAACAGGGTCCCACAGTCCCATGGGAGCTGCCCTCATCTTACCCCATGAGCCTGATTTCCCACTTCCCAAGAAGTGGAAGATAAGCTGGATTTCTGACTGATAGACACCTCACTTTACAACTATAAAAAGCCACACCAAACTTTCACAAAGCAGAAATTTTCTATAGGTTTCCCTGGATATGTGTGGTGTTTCCCCCATGAGTAGGGATGCCTGCTTCCTGGTTACTCCCCAGGGATTGATTAAGTAAAAGGAATCTGTGTACATTATCGTCATTTTTGTAGTAAGTTACATTTGACTCCTAATCAATACTATTTCTTTTGCTAGCTTTAATATAGATACCTTGCTATCATGCACTGTTTTATGTTATGCTGTAATCTACTGGTAGTTCTTTTTAGTTTTATACTGTGCAGTAACTCTGATTAAGATCTTTTACCTGTTATATCTTGTCTGTTTAATAAATAATTCATTTTATAAATAGACCTGATCTGCCATCCTTAGAACTTGCGGGCCAGAGTGAGTCCTTAAATTTAAACTGTTGCCAAAATCTGAAGCTAAGGCAGGATTTGTCTGAAGTTCCCACTCATCCCGTGACAGAATTACTGCCTGGATAAGGGCTATCTATCCCTGCACAAGCTGGGCATGGGTTGAGGTGTCCTTATGGCTCTGCTTTTTGATGGCCATGTGCAGCCGGACTCCTCTGGGCATCCACAAATAAAAGATAAAAAGACAGTGGGACGAGCAGAGCTTTTTTTCATCCCATCCCTGAGCCAGCACCAGAGTGGAGACTTGTGTGGTTCGATAGTGTGCTTAGCAATTTGAATTTTCTAGATCTGCTGCTAACTAATCCCATCACACCCTTTCAAAGGGTGTAGGTGGGTAAGAAAAATTATCCCGATTTTCAGATAACAGGATCACAGAGGTTAAGGCATCTTGGTGGATGAGCAGGGATTGCAGCTCACCTCCCAACTCCTGCTCTATGCTCCCTTCCCTGCACCGCAAGCTGTATCTCTGTTGTGGTTTGACACTGGCTAAATGCCAGGCACTTATGAAAGTCATTCATTTATTCTCTTCTGTTACAGTTGGGCAGAGGAGAGGGAAAAAAATTAACAAAGGGCTCATAAGTTAAGGACTGGGAGGAAAAAAACACTTTAAGGGCAAAATAAGTTCAAATTGAAAGGTATAAAGTAAATTTATTATTACCAGAGTCAGAGGAGGATAATGAGAAGTGAAAGAAGCCTTTAAAACACCTTTTATTCCCCCAGGCCCTCCTTCCTTCCCACCTATTGCCCTTGCCGGAACCTTCGTGCTAGCCCAGATTTCCGCAACGGACGATTTTGTGTGGGACACTTCCTCCTGAGCCGAGTTGCGGGCAGGGTGTCTCTGAGCTTTTCGGCCCTACGGCTCAGGTATCTTTCTTCGGCACAGGCAGAGGACAAGGATTGAGAAAAGGAGATCTGTTGTTTAGAATCCAGAGCGTTTATTCCCCGAATCGCCAGCGACAGACAGACCGCGAGCGCCGGGCACAGCAAGTTATATACCAGAGGACTTTAGGGGCAAGCAACAGCTTCCGACCAATAGTGGGAAAGCGCGGGAGGTAAACAAGGTTTTGGGGACTGATAGGGAACCAGTGAAAGGAAAACAAATTATTCGGACAAATGAAAATTGTTTTGGGGAAAGATTGGCTTAGAATCTTCAGGGAAAAGGGTTGGAGTTTGCAAAACTGACAGCTCCGGGGAGCAAACAACTTTTGGGACAAAACCCCGGACTTCAGACCAAACAAGGGGTACAGAAGTGTTTAGCAACTTTAAAACTTGAACAAACTGCAACACCCACCGACAGTGCAGGGAGACAGGGCGTGGGGGTTTTGGTCAGTTTTTCACTCGAGGTCTTTTTCTGTTCTCTCAGGGAGAGGAGTTTTTTTCTGCTATGCCGTGAGGTCCCTCCCACAGGCAAACAGTCTTCCCAAAACTGTTGTGGTGTGGGTCACTCATCCACGAGGTGCAGTTTTTGAAGGACAGGCTCCTCTAGTTTGGAAGCAAGGGCCCTCTCTCTCTCTAGTCAAGTCTCTCACTAGACCACAGCTTTCTCTAATATCCACCCGCTCCGGCGTGAGCACTCTTTCCATGGGCTGCAAGTGGATTTTTGTATCCCCTGTGGACTTCATGCATTACAAGGGGACAGTTTGTTTTACTATAGTCTTCACAATGACTTGCAGAGGAATCTCAGCTCCAACATTTGGAGCACCTCTTCCCCCTCTTTCTTTTCCTCTGACCTTCGTGCCGCCATGTTTTCGTTCACATGTCCTCACTTTCTCTTATTCTCTGACTAGAAAAAATCTGCTGCTTGTAGGTATCATTGTCAACAGGTTCCACTAATTCAAAGATTCTTGCAAGATCCTGCAGCGCCAAGAAGTTGATCTCGTCTAGGTTCCGTGTCGGGGAATCGCTGGTCATGCTTTTGCTGCCGGCCAGGCGGCCCTGCTAGTGCTGTTTAATGCCTCTTTTCATGCAGGGCGCTGGAAAGGGGAAGCCACTGCCGCCACCGGCGTCACTGCCCTTCTGCTTGCAGCGGCTAGCTAGGGGCAGCCAGGCAGCCAAGGCTCGCCATGGGTTGTGCCAAGATGGCAACGGCCAGGGCCATGCATCCCTGCGGGCCGCGCCATTATGGCGGCCACCGCAGTGGCAGTCGCAGTGCCTCCCCACCCCGGGGAAAAAGTGCTCTGGTGCGTGTTGCGGTGCACCCCCTCACCCGAGTAGGTGTTTTCCATATTAGGAAAAGAGTTTAAGTTACACCCCTGGAACTTTTAAGGAAGAAGAACCAGAATCTTCTATGCTTCTCTCACCATAATTGGCCCAGTGCCAGGACAAAGGCACCTGTTGGATCTTTAGCTGTCCCTCAAGGAATGGGGCTATTTTCTATTGGCCAGCTTGCCAAAAAACCCTCCTAAACCGTTAAATACATAAGAAAGTGCACAGAGATTCTCAGGGCTTTTTGGGGTGTCTTAGCAGGTGCAAGGGGCCTTCCCTGTACTGTGCACAGCTTTTATTCTTTTGTTCTGTACAGTTTGTTATTTTCTCTTTAATTAAACCCTTTTGCTTTTTCAAAATACACCTGATCGGCTGTCTCGCTAATTATTCTTAAGCCATTTCTGGGAGGTTGCTGGTCAACCCTCAGAGCTTGCTAGACCTTCGTGGGGCTCATAACAAGCTGGCCTCACCCAGGATTGTATCACGTGTATTGTTTTGATTTTCTTCCTAAATATGTCATCACAGAGGCGTTACCAACCTCTCTAATTGGGCCAGCAGCATGTCCATCTTCAGAGCTATCAGAGATTGGCTCTGTTGGACATGCTGCTTTTAGCATCTTCTCACAGAAGCTGCCCCTGTGGCCCTCCCCCGCTACCAAAAAAAAATCAGGCCATGCCAAATCAACACAATCCCATCATGTCTCTCTATTTCCCCTTTTAACTATCTGTGTTTACACCTGTAGGTATTTTTTTCTCCCCCATTTTGCAGTGTTCAGGTTTGTGAAAAACGAGGTTCACTTTCTTGGAAAAATTTAGAAGTTTAATAAAAAAATAAAAAGAAAATAGACAATTAGGAGAGACAAAAGCAAAATACATTTTCTCGACTGAGGGTGCCTGGCACGAAGCCAGCTAGCACACACTTGCTAACAAAACGTTTGTTCTTTAAAAGTATCAGCCTGTTGCATATTTAAAAGTTCACATGCATTATTCAAACATTCCTTTTGAGTGTGAATTTTCTTTGTTTAGTTTCAACTCCCCCCAGCCATTTTATCTGGTTGACTCGTCTGCAGGTGGCTCTATTCTGTCTGGTAGCACAGGTCTCATAAATTTTTCTCTTGGGGTTCTGGTCATCTTCATTTGGACAAGATACTTGATAACAGAAGTTCAATAGCTTTTTGGTCAGCAATCTTCATGCAGGAATGAAGGATAACACCTCTTTCTTCTGGTCTGGCTAGTCTTTTACTTCTAACACTATGTTACAATCATAAAAAAATATATATTCATCACATTTCTAACTTCTATTAATAAAAGAAAATACAGTACAATCTTCTTACATTATACATATAGTATTCATTTTAATAGTTGCGAAAAGCCAACTATATACAATGCATTTATAACAGGTTGATGGTGAGATGTATTTTTCTTTCTAATGAGGGCATTTCTTCCCTAGCATTAGTGCAGCATCGTTAACCTGGTAATTGACAACATGCAGGCCTGGCTGAGTTTTGGACCCCTGTGTTTTTAATGGCTCCAAAAATAATTTACTTACCATGGCAGAGCTCTTTTTTGGGTGAGATGTATGACTTTGAAATGTGCTGGTCTGGCAAACTGCCACAATGACAGCACTGAGAGATTTCAATTGCTAAAGCAGATAATTACTGCCAAGGATGAGCTGGGTCAGGGCAGATGACTCAGGACTGGGATCCCTGCAATGGTTCCTGAAGATGAGCATCCTGTCCCTGCCCCGGGCTGTGGGGTCTGGCTCAGCCCAGGCTCCCCCCCGGCATCCCCTCCAATGTCCCCTGGAAGGGAAAACCCCAAATCAACCTCTTGACTCAATGTTGGCCTCTTTTTGGGCTGCTGGACCCCATGGAGACCACTCAGTTGCTGTAAAATGAGTGAAACTGTATCCCTGAAAATGCTTTTCATGCAATGACTTCTCTTTTATAACTATAAAAGGCCTGACTTATAAGTTGTTTTCTAAGTATGGGGGGGTGTTTTGTTGTGTACAGAAAAACTTGCTTCCTGATTGTTGCAGGTGGAGTGGGGGGCTTCAGACAAAGTTTGTTAAACAAGCCCTGCCCTTGAGTCACGAGGTGTTGAGCGGACCCCCTTGCTTTCTAAACTTCTTTCTCAGAGAGAGGAGCCAACGTGCAGCTGGATCCAGTCCTAGCCCTGGACTTTGTCAATGGTTTAAGTTTTACAACTTTGTCCTGCAGGTTTTAATGATGGAAAATCAGATATATTTATATTAAAATGAATTATTTATTAAGATAAATGAATAGACAAAAAGATCTCAATCAGAATTATTTACTACACAGTATAAAAGCTAAAAATACTATTACAGTATAAGGTAGGATAGTGCGCTATATGAAAGCAATTTTAAAGCAATTATATTAGAGCTACCAAAAATAAACGATTATTAGAGATTGATGTAACGCACCCATACCAACACTCGTGGGCATATTTCTTTCTCTTAACCTCAAGGAGTATCCTTGGTGGGTGTCTCCAGACCCCAAGGGAGGAATCTCCACACACTCCAAGGAGGAATATGGTAGAAGAATCTACCCTATAGAAAGTGGACTAGTGATTGACTGTCAGTCATATGCCTCAAGGTCAGCTGTGTCAGCTTAACATTTTTAGATAAAGATACTTTACCATATCTGCCACATCTTAACCTCGCTATCAGGATGAGTCAAACTGTTTTTAGCATAATTCAACACCAAAAGCAGCTGATGGGCCCCCTCTCAGTCCACCACCAATAGCATTGTAAATAGGGCATTGTTCGAGTTGCTTGACCATGTTCCAGGGCAGAGCACCCTGCTACACTGATGTCAATCAATTCCCTTTTAAGGACCTGTCACTTCATCCAAGTAGTCTGGTGTAATGAAGGAATTTCTCTCTCTTTCTTGTGCACCTTGTAGTTTTCCTTCTCCTTCCAGTTTTGTTTCCCTGTTGCTTTGAAAAGCATGACCCAGGTTATTTGCTTATTTTCTTTTCTTCCCTTTTGACCCTCTGAAGTGAGTGGTTTTTACAACCTCATATGCACTGTGTGGTAGCTGGGTTTCTCAGTGGGCAGATTTGGTAAGATGCTGATGGCAGAAAGCAGGTAGAGTGTCTCCCACTATGTTTTTATATATGTATTTTGCATTTGCTTTTATTGTGAATCTTTTGACTCAGCAGCTTAGTCAAAAATAATTTTTAAAATTCTGTTTTGGTCAATTGAAACATTTCCTTCAACCCTAAGTGTGTTACCAAACAGGTTATATTTCTGTAAGAAGTCCATGCAGCAGTAGGGGAAGATGTTGGAAAATTCTTTCAACTTTAACACGATAGTGTATGATCCCTATATTCATGGTTAATGCTTAGTTTTGTACCATACAGTGCTTAGTACAAATACCAGAGCTTAATGTGGCCTTGTGTTAACTCCCTACATCTGTGACTAATAAGTCTTGTGCCAGCTAATGCTTCCTTGTTTACTTCAATCAGTGATTAATATGTACTAGATGATATTTTAGTTTTGAGAACAAGGATTGTGTGTCAGAGCAAAGAATGTTAAGACAAGTACATTATGACCTGATGACATATTTGAGATACTCTCAAGGAGAAAAGATTCATCAGAAGATCCGAAACCATATCCAAATAAGTCCATGGAAATAATTAGCCAGTCAGAACAGGACAAGATGTGAAAAATGAGCTCTACACTGCAGCCAGGGAGAATGGTCCTTCCTGGAGCCTCTGGCAAAAAGTACCCGGGGAGACTTGAGGATGACCCTTGGGGTTCTGGAGTTTGGGATACAAAGGATCCAAGCTACACCCCAACTGAAAAAGATATACTGGTAGCTTATGAAGGAGTTTGAGCTGCTTCAGAAGTGATTGGCATCAAAGCACAGCTCCTCCTGGCACCCTGACTGCCAGTGCTAGGCTGGATGTGCAAAGGGAATGCCCCTTCCACACCATGCCATTGATGCTACGTGGAGTAAGTGGGTTGAGCTGATCACACAGGGAGCTCGAATAGGAAACTCCAATCGCCCAGGGATCTTGGAAGTCATCACAAATTGGCCCAAAGGTGAAAATCACTTCTCCACCCAACCTGTAGGTGTGTCTGGGATTGCTGCAACCCAGGTGCAGGACCTTGCACTTTGCTTTGTTGAACTTCATGAGGTTTGCATCAGCCCACCTCTCAAGCCTGTCACAGTCCCTCTGGATGGCATTCCCCTCCTTCCAGCATGTTGACTGCACCACACAGCTATCCATTAGCTCCCAAGAAGCTACTGTTCCTCTCCAAAATAAATGCTCTCCTTCCTTCTCCCATGGTCGTAGGTTTACCATGCTGTTCAGGAAAACCCTGGAAAACCCTGATGGATTGCCTTGAACTAGAACAGCTTTTCAAGGTCTATGATAACAACTTCAGGAATCAAAGGAAGGTCACAATGTACACATTCAGCAATCCAAATCAGCATCAAAAGTCATGAGTCATATGCCAGAAGAACTTGACATTTCTCATTAAGTGATTTTGTGTTGTTTCTTGTTTGGGAGCTTTTGGGTCACGTTTTCTGGTTTTCCTTTGTCCTGGTTTAGGGCAAATTTGGGAAGAAACCCCTGAATGGGGTCCCTCCAGAAAGACAACCCAAGCGGCCCCTCTCCCAACTGGTTTGGGAAAAGATTTCCTTGGAGAAAAAGTGGGAAAAACTGTTTATTTAACAGGCAAAGCATTCACCAGCACAAAACAAAACAAAACAAAACAAAAAAAAAAAAAAAAAAAAAAAAAGAACAACATTAAACAATAAAACCTCTCGCTGCTCCAAAGAGATGGCAAACTCAGAAAAAAATTCCCCTCGTGAGGTGCAGCTCGGCTCACTCAGTCTCCCATCAGTCCCTCTGGTGCTGGAATGCAGCGTCCCGGCCCTGGTGGGCCACAGGTGTGAGATCCCTGTGATTTTCTGGGTTTTCAGTCCAGAGCAGGTTTAAACAGTTCCAAGAAAAAGAAAAACCACAGTCCAAGGAACTTCTCTGCCTCAGCTAGCTAAAAACTAACTAAAAAGCAAAGGAGAGCTCTCTCTCACTGTCTGTTCTGCAGACAACACCATCTGTGAGAAGGATGTGGGGGAGCAAGTGCAGTTCCTGATAACAAACTCCACGCTTCTTCTCTCCCCCTCTTCGCTCTCGGAACCAGCCTTAAAGGTGCAGAACTTAACATCCAGCATAAACAGAACAGACGAGTGGGGATACAAGCACCACAGTCACCCCAGGACAGCCTTCAAGTCACAAAAGTGTAAAAACATACTTCTAGAACTCCCGATTCTTATGGTTTTGTTATGAATCTGCTGTGATTCAGCTGTTTTCTGTAGCTTCACCTCCTGGAGTCTGGGAATACTGGACAATGTTATGAACGAATTAGCCGGATTGTTTTACATAAAGAAATTTATTAATAACAATTTGGCTATAAAGGAATAAAATCCACCACCAAAATAAAAATAAAAAAAAGAGATGCCGAGCCCGGGGGTCGACACCGGTGAACAGGGGTAATGATTTCTCTGGCCAACAGCCCTTCGCCCTAGTTCACGATATACTGCGGCCGAAGCCTGGGTTTTATACAGTTTTTGTGCCCTCAGGCTGGATCCAGTGATGCAAATCTATTCAACTGTCCGGTATCAGTGTTTTCTATTCTTCTCTCCTTGCGTTGAATAGTCCTTCCTGGCACAGATGGTAATCTTCCTGGGCTTACGGGAAGCCCTTTGAATTTCCATCACCGGGTCCGGTGATGTTGTCCAGATGGTATCATGATCTTGTCAGTGAGGAGATGATTGTCCTTATCTGAGTCATTGTGGCGTTGCCCCATTCCAAAAAGGTGTTACTTCGCCCTGTGCCTTCAAATGCTAATGGAGTTTTCCCCGAGTTTGGGTTTTGCAATCTGACTTTTACAAGAGCAAGGAGTGTCGAATATATTTCATACATTTAACTTCCAGCGATTTATAAAAAATATTATCACAGGCATGAATTAATTCTTAGCTCTCCTCATAACAAAATCCCCCCACCTTGTATTTTCAGCATCTTAATTCATGCCTTATTTAAGGACCCCTTTTGACTCTAATATTAAAATTCATCCTTGTAGTCATCCCAAGCTTCCTGTGGAGGAATGTAGTATTCCTTATAAGAGGTTTCCTTTACCCAGTTTTCAACCTTCGCTAATACCTTTGCGGCTTCACTCTCCTTTGTTCTTTTAGTTTCATGATTTTTGAAATTTTGTTGCTTTTACCTGTGGCCAATTCGGGGTCCGTTGGCATTGCTGCAATCTGCATGCCTTGGACCACAGAGTGTATTAGACGGATGAGGCATGGGATGAGACAAGGCATGAATATGATACCTGCTAGTGAACAAAGTATGAAAAAAATCAGTTTTTTCCACCATGCCCCATCAAACAAATTGTCCCACCAAGAAGTTTGAAGGATTGAATTCCATCTCTGTACTGGTACATGGGCTACCCTTTTTATTTCTGACGCCAGGTTTTTAATCGTCTCCCCATAATCATCTATCTCCACACAACATTCAGACTCATTGAATTTCCCGCACACTCCCCCCTCTTCAGCCAGCAGGTAATCCAATGCTATTCGGTTTTGGTACGCAAAAGCTCTCATTTGGGAGTGTTGCTTGGCTAACAGCTCTAATGCATCAGAGGTGTGGTTAGACACTACCTCTACTACTTCTTGCAGTCTGATTAGCCTATTTAGCAAGTAAATTGGGGTTCTGTAGCCCCAACTCCCATCCTGTGCCCAGGTTGCCGGGCCATAATATGCTATTATACGTTCTGCTGGCCACTCCTCATCTCCCCATTTATGATTGCCTCCCGCCATTGGGAGGCTCATTTTTACTTCTCTTTTTTCTCTACTTAAGGTCTCATACAATGGGGCTCCGAGCATATTACTCTCGGACCTGGGGAGTGTGAAGAATGAAGGGCAGATCATGCCTAGAGTGCATGAGCCTTTCTATTTCCTTGGTAGTTCGCTGTACGCTTTTTTCCCACAGATCCAATATATTCCACTGGGAGATCTCCAGACCTCATGTGTCATTTCTGGCGTTTCCCAGTACTTTGCTATGTTTTTTATGGACTGGAAAGGGTTAGCTCCAGAATATTCGTGCCAACATAAACCAATTTTCTCAGACCAATTGCAGCGGTCAGTTTTGTCTTTTTCCCAGTATCCCATTGGAGGTTCAGGTTGCCATATCCTTTGTTGTTTGTCTGAATTTACAGCTAGTGTGGATATACACGGGGTATATCCGACAATTTCATCAAATTCTTTCCCTTCCCTGCTGATACAAAAGGTCCCAATTATCCGGTGGTCAATTATCCACCCTTCGGGCCGCAGTATGTTTTTTGAAATTTCTGATTTATTCCATTTTAGCAATTGTTCTGGAGATAAATTTTCACCTTTCCAGGGCCACATTTCAGCAGAATTCAATCCTCCACAAATCCAACAATTAGTTAGACCTAATTCAGAGGCAATCTCCTGCATAAGATCCAAAAATAAATTTTTGTTAGAGATGAGTGATCCCGAATTCCCATATTGTTTTTCCAGCTGTTCATATTGTTCACTTAGTGACTTAAGTCTATCCTGTTCTATCCTCCTTCTTCTAGTTTCTGCTTCCTGCCTTTTTAATTCTTGAGAGATTTCATAGATTTTTACTTCAGGTTCTATACCTTCCTTGTTTCGCGAAAAGCAAAATGTTTTATCTAATTGTGAGCAATCCCGTTCATTATTAATTATTATTTGATTCTCCTTCTGCACCGATTTCTCATCATATTTTAGATTCTTGCCCACCCAATATGTCTTTCTTCCCATTTTACACATTCCCAACTGCTCGCCTCTCTAGCACAATTGGTTTATGGTAAAATATGCTATGAAAATTGATTCTTTTTTCCCTCCTATCCAAAGAGTGTGATTACATTGATCACAGATTGGGATATCCAGTCCAATATTTCTCCTCTGCCTGTGGTGCTTTCTTTCGTCCTTTGGTGGGAGTTGATCTGACTTCCCGTTTTCATCATCTCCATTTATGTTAAAACATACATATTTTTCCCCTTCTCTGCAGATCCCATATAATGTGCCATCTCTCCTGCAGAATCCTACCTGCTTACCTTCACAGCCTGCTTGGCCTGATCCCATCCTGCACTCACCACAGCTGTCGATCAGACCTTGTGGAAGCACCTGATACTGCTTCCCCGAGAACCAGGCCGCTGTCGGGAGTAAAGCTAGCCACAGGGTCATCAGGATTCCCCACCGGTACACTCCTCTGCCTCTGCCTACACCTGCTGGTGTGCAGCCAGCAGCGTGGTAATCCATCTTCTGAGCAGCAGGAGTCCTCTTCAGGGGCTCTGTGTTGGACCCTGGCCGCATATCGCCTCTTAAAGGCTTCCCAGCGGGCAGGTTTGACTGTATCTGCATTGCAGGGGGTCTTGCTCAGAGTTCGGCACTCAATTCTCAGGGGTTCTGCCTGTGAGTTTAATTTTCCTCTCAGTCCGTTCCACTTCAGAAAATACCAGGTCCTGGAGTGAAGCCTGATTAGACTAAGTTCGACAGAGATATCTAGAAAACGAGTAGTCAGAGCCTGCTCCTCCTCCAGACACTTAGTACACAATCCTTTAGGTTTAAATCCCCTTTTACAGTGAGCCACCCAAATCCCGTTACAGAGACCGCACTTGAATTCAATGCACGGGAAGCACGGGCACTCAGCTTTAGTACACCTCACTCGGTTTCCTCTTGACATGGGTTGCTCCTTTGTAGTCGTAATTTCAAGTCTCCTGGTGAGGAGACCACGTTCCACTCTGGTCCTTTCCTTTCCGGGATAATCTTCTTCACTCTGGATGCGTGTGTCCAGCCGCGTTCTGCTGTCCTAACTGCAGTGTCTGTGGTCAAGAGAACAAGAAAAGGACCCTCCCAATGTGGTGTTAGTGGGGCCTCTTTCCAGGTCCTTATCAATACACTATCTCCAGGATGTATCTTATGAATAGCAAAACCTAAAGGTGCGTTCTGTGTGGTTAACCCAAGCTTCCTAAGTTCCTGTATATTCTTGTTTATTGTGATCAGATATGGCTGTAATTGTTTATCCTCTATTTTCGGATGCCCTACCGGAATTCCATGAGTGTAAGGCATCCCATACAGCATTTCAAAAGGTGAGAGTCCAGTTTCAGAATTAGGCATAGTTCTAATGTTGAGGAGGGCAAGGGGGAGACATTTGACCCATGACATTTTTGTTTCAATCCTTAATTTAGATAACTGCGCTTTTAATGTTTGATTTATTCTCTCCACCCTCCCTGAACTCTGAGGGTGCCATGGGGTGTGATACATCCACCTTATACCTAGGGCCTCTGTTAGTAATTTTATAATTTTGGACGTGAAATGTGTCCCCTGATCTGAGTCTATGTGACTTATGACCCCATATCGGGGTATGATTTCATTTAACAAAATTTTTATGACTGTTTGAGCGGTGGCCTTGGCACTGGGGAATGCCTCAACCCAATGTGTCATTTGATCTACAATGACCAGTACATACCTGTACCGCCCCATCTTAGGTAATTCTGTAAAGTCCACTTGAACTTTTTCGAATGGTCAATAAGCGATCAGACGCCCCCCCCCCCCCCTCCCCGATAGCCTTCCTAATGTTTGCTTTGTTTACCCTCTGGCAAGTCATGCATCCTGTCACCTCTTGTTTTGCTAATTCATAGATCCCTTTGCATCCAAAGAATTTCAGGACTTGATCTACCTAAGCCTGAGTTCCCCAGTGCGTCTGTTGATGCAGATGTCTCAAAATTTTCCCAGCATATTCTTTAGATATGATTTCTCTCTCATCAAGTAATTTCCATTTCCCGTCTATCATTTCTCCCCCCATCCTTTTGTATATTTCAATTTCCCGGTCTGTTAAGCAAAATGGGTATTCTGTACTTTCCTCTGTCTGAATCTCAGGGGTACTTACCACCATCAGTGCTGCTCTTTTCGCCTCAGTATCTGCTAGATTGTTTCCCCTGATTCTGAACTGCATACCTGTTTGATGTCCCTTCACATAGACAACAGCTATCTCTGTTGGCTCTCTCACAGCTTCCAATATTTGTTTGATTAATTCCTCGTGAATCAAACTTCGTCCTTTCATACTAATCAAGCCTCTCTCTTCCCAAATCTTCCCGAAAGTGTGCACCACGCCATAAGCATATCGAGAATCAGTAAAAATCGTTCCTCTCTTTCCTTTCAATCTTTTCAAAGCCCTCAAAACCGCGTACAGTTCACATGCCTGTGCAGACCATCTGGCACTTAAAGGGCCAGCCTCCACTACTTTCTTTGAGTTCCCATCCACTATAGCATATCCCGACTTCCTCTTTCCTTCTATCACCCTTGCTGATCCATCTACAAACCATTTTTCCCCACCTTCTAATTCTTCATCCTCTAAATCTGACCTTATCTTTGTCTGCAGTTCCACCACTTCAACACAATTATGGTTGGGGATTTCTGAGGCCTCTCCATATAGAAATTGAGCCGGATTCACCGCTGAGGTGGTTCGTAGCCCCAGTTCGGGGGAGTGTATTAATATGGCCTCATATTTCAATAGACGGGCATCAGTTAGCCATTTGTCTGCTTTTTGTTGTAGTATATTTCTAACATTATGTGTGGTAAACACTACCAAGGGGGCCCCAAATGTAACTTTCTTAGCCTCTTCTACCAACAAAGCTACTGCCACAATTGCTTGCAAACAGCTGGGCCACCCTTTACTCACAGGGTCAAGTATCTTTGAAACATAACTCATGGGTTTTTTGTTACCTGCCCATTCCTGAGTCATGACACCATACGCAGTGTGGTTGCTGACCTCCACAAACAACTGAAAAGGCTTTCTGATATCTGGTAGACTTAGCACCGGTGCTGTGATTAACGAATCTTTCACCTCTTTAAGTCTCTGCTCATCCTGTTCCACCCACTTCACCTTATTCAGGGTCAATTTCTCGTACAGAAACTTCACCTTCTCACTATATCCTTCAATCCAGTGCCTGCAATAGCCTAACAACCCTAAAAGCTGCCTGATCTCCCTATTTGTTCTTGGGGAAGGCATGGACACAATCCCCATAACTCTTTCTGGGTCTAATCTCTTTTTACCTCTTGAGATCCAGTGGCCTAAGTATTTTACCTCAGGCTCCGTGAATTGTAATTTAGATTTTGACACCTTTAAACCTTTTTCTCCTAAGAAATTTAACAATCTTATAGAGCAATTCCTAACTTGCTCCTCTTCAGGACCAGCTATCAATAGGTCATCAACATATTGTAACAGCTTCACTCCCTCTTCCGGAAGAAATTCACTTAGCAACTTTTCCAGCGCCTGTCCAAATAGATTGGGTGAGTCCACAAAGCCCTGTGGAAGCGAGTTCCACCTTAGCTGGGTGTTTCTACCCGTGACCGGGTCCTCCCATGTAAAAGCAAAATAATCCTTACTCTCTTCAGACAACGGGCAAGTCCAAAATGAGTCCTTCAGGTCCAGAACACTGTACCATACATCCTCGGGTGAGATTTTATTTAGTAATGTGTATGGATTTGCTACCACCGGGAATTTTGTCTTGGTTTTCTTGTTTAGCTCACGTAAATCCTGTACCAATCTGTAACTGTTATCTGATTTCTTTACTGCCAGTATGGGAGTGTTATAGCTAGACATGCATGCTTCTAAGACCTTTTTCTTTATTAAATCATCAGTTATAGGTTTCAGCCCGAGCCTACCTTCGAGGGGAATTGGATATTGTTTTACTCTCACCGGGCACTCTGGCTTTTCCAACTCCACCCTGATAGGTTCCATTGAGAGTCTTCCTGACTCTCCTTCTTTATGCCATACTTCTGGTTTTATTTTTTCCTCATCTACTGAAGTTAACTTATACAAGCTAACTACCAGCTGTGAACCTTCCACCACCAGATTTATTCCTAAAGCCACCATCAGATCCCTCCCCAGTAAGTTATGTTCAGCCTCTTCCACTAAGAGCATGTTTCCAAGACAAATCTTATTTTCTGACTCTATTTCTACGTCTTTTATCACTGAGACCTTGAAAGGGTCGCCTTTCGCGCTGATGACTAATACCATTGCTTTACTTTTGGCGCACCCTGCTGGCAATTTTTGAAAAGTGCTCCTTTCTGCCCCAGAGTCAACTAAAAAACCAAAATTCTCCCTTTTTGGTCCTACTTTAAGTGTTATCAAGGGCTCTTTGATGGAATGGGACCCTAAAACATAGAGCCCCTGACACCCCGAATCTTCCTGGAACATTTCTTTATCCTTTTTTCTCTTTATACAGTCTTTCTTAAGGTGTCCCTTCTTGTCACAGTAGTGACAAGTACGGGTTTCCTTCTGTTTCTCCCCATCCTTCTTTGGAGGCAGGGATTGCTGCTTTTGGGTGTTATTTTTTCCCTTCCCCCTTCCTTCCTTCTGTGGTCCCTGTTTCTGAGCCTCTCTTACTGCTGCAACAAGAATTTTCGCTTGCACAACCTGTTGCTCTTCTTCCCGTCTCATATATACTTTCTGTGCTTCTCTTAACAATTCTTGTAAGCCTTTATCCTGCCAATTTTCCATCTTCTCTATTTTCTTCCGTATATCCTCCCAGGCCCTTCCCACAAATTGTGTTTTGAGTACCACTTCTCCAATCGGGGAGTCAGGGTCCGTTCCTGAGTACATTTTTAAACCTGATCGAAGTCTCTCCAACCATTCAATGGGGGTTTCATCTTTCCGCTGGCACCCTCCTAATATTATACTAATATTCTTCCCTCAAGGTACCGCCTCTTTTATTCCTTGTATTACTATGTTTCTGAGGTCTATCATATTCTGCCGCCCCCCCTCCGTTTGAGCGCTCCACCCAGGGAGTTGGCGAGGCCATTTCACTTTCCCTGGGGGTCCCTGGGGGTTTCTACATTCCCATTCCCGCATCCCAGCTTGTCTTATCATTTCTCTTTCCTCAGGATTGAATAAGATCTTAAGGATTGCAGCTATATCCTCAAAAGAGTATATGCTGGTTCCCAAAAATTCATCCAGCCGATCCGAGACCCCCCATGGATCCTCCATCAGCCCTCCCATCTCCTTTTTGAATGCTTGAATGTCCATACTGTTTAACGGGACATTCACGTAACTTATGTTTCCCATTCCGTTTGGTACTTCCCTTAAGGGGAACATACCGTGTTTATATTCTTCTTCGTCCTCCCCCTCCTACTCGTCTATCTTGTGTAATTTCCTTTGTGATCTCCTGACTGGTTGGGCTGGTGTCATTTTTGCAGGGTTGGGAGGGGTTGGCGTGGGTGCTTTTGCCGGCCCCGGCGTGGACACAGCGGGCTGGGAATGGGGGATGGGCAATGGTGCCACAACAGGCCCCTGGAGGGGAGCGGGTTCCGGCGGCCATGCCTCGGCCCCTTGTGGTGATTGCTCAAGTGGGGGTGCCAAAGCCACTACTGGCTGCACCTGTGGTTCAGGTTGTACGAGAGGGGCTGGGGGATCCCCAGCTTGTGGAGGTTGTGGTGGGGGTCTTAAGTAGGGAGGGGGTAAATTGTCCAGGGGGTCCCATGTGTCCCTTGAAGCCGTGGCTGAACTCTTGGTCTGTACTGGATACAGTCTGACCTCGACCCCCCTCCATAGGTCTGCATATTCCTTCTCCTCCTGACTCCTTGGTTCTTTGCTTTGGACATACATGTTTAATGCCTGGCATGTCCATTGTTCAAAAGTCCCGAACATGGGCCAAACCACATGGTTCCTAATCTCCTTGCCACCCCAGATTTTCATACAGAAGTGTATCATCCTTTCCTTAGATTTATACTTCCTCCTAGGGTTTTCTTCCCAGTGCTGTAACATTAGCCCCAATGGACTATCTGGGGGAATCTCCGGGATTCCCTTGTTCAACTCTCTATTAGATTTCTTTTGCATTTTACTTTTTCTTCGCCCCATTTTACCGATACTTACCTAATACGCGTATGTGGAGCTGGATGTGATACAGGTACCTTTCTAATTCTAATAATTTTACCAAAATACTCACCCACCGCCAGGGACCGTCTGAGGGGGCTTTCTATTGGTACTCGGCTCTCTGATTTCCTTTTTGACGGATACCCGTCCTGACGGAACCCCGTCCCGGTACTGAAGGTTTACCAGTTCCCGAACTCAAAGGAAACGTCCCCTTCCCTTCAGCCCACTTGTGACCGCAACAAAAAAACTTCGTGCGCTCTGGAGTTTTTCCCACAATTGCTTCCCTTTGGCCCGACCCAGTCCCTCGCGGGATCAGGAAACTGCGGTCCTCCGGTCCTTCTCGCTTCGTGATAAATCACGTCTCATACACACACACAAACGCTCGGTCACACTGCTCAACCATGAGACACTTACGGTGCCTTTTTCCCTCGTGGATTCTTCGTGCACTCAGATTTCTATGAGCAAGCTCTTGCCGCGGCAACTTGAAGAGGCCCAAAGCCTGGGTTCTTCACGAGTTCCCTGAGAGCCTTTTTGCTAGCTAGCTTTTCCTTTTGGTAGTGGCTTTTTATCAGAATTTGCTCGATTTCCAGCTGGTTCCAGGAGATCACTCTCGTATCGTTTCGGCCGCTGAAAGCAGCGGGGCGCCCCCCAAAATGCCGAGAGGATTCCGGTTCCGAGATTGGAAATCATGTCGGGGTCACCAATTCTGTTATGAACGAATTAGCCGGATTGTTTTACATAAAGAAATTTATTAATAACAATTTGGCTATAAAGGAATAAAATCCACCACCAAAATAAAAATAAAAAAAAGAGATGCCGAGCCCGGGGGTCGACACCGGTGAACAGGGGTAATGATCTCTCTGGCCAACAGCCCTTCCCCCTAGTTCACGATATACTGCGGCCGAAGCCTGGGTTTTATACAGTTTTTGTGCCCTCAGGCTGGATCCAGTGATGCAAATCTATTCAACTGTCCGGTATCTGTGTTTTCTATTCTTCTCTCCTTGTGTTGAATAGTCCTTCCTGGCACAGATGGTAATCTTCCTGGGCTTACGGGAAGCCCTTTGAATTTCCATCACCGGGTCCGGTGATGTTGTCCAGATGGTATCATGATCTTGTCAGTGAGGAGATGATTGTCCTTATCTGAGTCATTGTGGCGTTGCCCCATTCCAAAAAGGTGTTACTTCGCCCTGTGCCTTCAAATACTAATAGAGTCTCCTCCGGAGTTTTAGCTTCTCCCTGTGCCTTCAAATGCTAATGGAGTTTTCCCCGCGTTTGAGTTTTGCAATCTGACTTTTACAAGAGCAAGGAGTGTCGAATATATTTCATACATTTAACTTCCAGCGATTTATAAAAAATATTATCACAGGCATGAATTAATTCTTAGCTCTCCTTATAACAGACAAGATTAGAAAAATCAGCGAGTGAATTGTGGCTCAATGAAAGATTGATGGCCATGATATCCTGGGCACTGTATCCATGTGCTTTGGGTCCCCAGGGAAGTGGGACAGCTGAGGATGGCTGGGGATCGCATGGGGACAAGCCTGGCGTGCAGCAGGGCTTCAGCTGTGACTTCTGACATTTGGGGTTCTGCTGAACCACAGCTTCTACTCACTCCAGACCTGTTGTTGGGGTTTTAGGAGATCTCCTTTTGGTTTTTTGGGTTGTTTTTTTTCTCTTAAGGAATTTTCCCCCATATGTGTTGCTAGGAGACAATAACAACTGGATACTTAAGAGCGACAAAAGAAGTTGTCACAGCTGAGGGGAGGAGTGCAGCTGGCTGCTCTCTCTTTACCTGAGGTTTCCCATGGAGGGCAGAGATACCGAGAGATTTGGACTGAGTAAATGGGGTTGGGTGTAGCCCCTAGCTCTCTTGTTCTCTCGGCATTCGGAGGGGGGCAGGCTGCGGTCACTGTGGGGTTCTGCCTTCTGCTGCCTTTCTTCTACCGTGAGTGGAGCTCTGGTCTTGGGAGTGGCTGTTGCACTGGGACCTTGTTAACACCCTACCTCACTAAAAGAGGGGCTTTTCATCATCTGCTCGGGTGCCTCAAGGGGAAAACCCCGGGATTCCGAGCCCACCTTTCCCCTGCCATGCTCGGAGCCAGGCTGCTGCTGCCCTGCCACTTCTTTGCCACTGCTCCGAGTCTTCGCTACACTGTAGCCCCGCACCCCCGGCCTGCTGAGACGTCTCATGGTTCCCGCTACAGCTGTGGAGTTTGATACATCTCATCTATCACCTGGGATATCTGTTCAATATTTTTATTGATGACATGGATGAGGGTATTGAGTCTTTCATTAGTAAATTTGCAGATGACACTAAGCTGGGAGCATGTGTCGATCTATTGGAAGGGAGGAGGGCTCTGCAGAGAGACCTGGAACGGTTGGATGGATGGGCAGAGTCCAATAGGAAGAAGTTTAATAAGTCCAAGCGCCGAGTCCTGCATTTTGGCCACAATAACCCCCTGCAACGTTACAGGCTGGGGACAGTGTGGCTGGACAGTGCCCAGGCAGAAAGGGACCTGGGGGTTCTGGTCGACAGCCATCTGAACGTGAGCCAGCAGTGTGCCCTGGTGGCCAAGAAGGCCAATGGCATCCTGGCCTGGATCAGGAATAGTGTGGCCAGCAGGAGCAGGGAGGACATTCTTCCCTTGTACTTGGCACTGGTGAGGCCGCACCTTGAGTACCGTGTCCAGTTCTGGGCCCCTCAGTTTAGGAAGGACGTTGAGATGCTTGAGCACGCTCAGAGGACGGCAACAAGGCTGGTGAGGGGCTTGGAACACAAGCCCTATGAGGAACGACTGAGGGAGCTGGTGGTGTTTAGTCTGGAGAAAAGGAGACTCAGAGGTGACCTTATCACTCTACAACTTCCTGAAAAGTGGTTGTAGTCAGGTGGGGGTTGGTCTCTCTCCAGGCAGCAACTGACAGAACGAGAGGACACAGTCTCAGGCTGCGCCAAGGGAAATATTAGGAAAAGTTTTTCACGGAATGAATAATAAAGTACTAGAATGGTCTGCCTGGGGAGGTGGTGGGGTCACCATCCCTGGATGTGTTTAAAGAAAGACTGGATGTGGCACTCGGTGCCATAGTCTAGTTGAGGTGTTAGGGCATGGGTTAGACTCGATGATCTTGGAGGTCTCTTCCAACCTAGTCATTCTGTGATTCTGTGATTTTTGCTCATTCCTGCCATTCCAGCGTGTTGTTCCTGAGAGTCCTGCTGGGGCACCGGGATCAGCTGCCCCTGGGGGGTTTGTAAAGCAAGCCTTTCTCCCATCCCTTCCCGTCTCGGTCAAGTCCGCCATTACCACGTGGTCTCTGAGCTCACACCGGAGCCCCCACTGCAGCTGCGGGGAATCATTGCACCTGCCCTGCCCACCTAGAGCCCACCAGCGCCCCTGCCAGCTGTGACTATCACTACACCAAAGGGGAAAATGCCTGCGGCCGAGAAGGCTGTTACTGGGTTTCTGGTTCTGTTTGTTGTTGCTACCATAGTTATTGTTGTTTGTTTGCCTTGTTATATACACTAGTAAAGAACTGTTATTCCTATTCTCATATCTCTGCCTGAAAGCCCCTTAATTTCAAAATTAAAAAAAATTTGGAGGGAAGGGGGTCATATTCTCAATTCCAAGTGAGGCTCCTGCCTTCCTTAGCAGACACCTGTCTTTCAAACCAAGACACCTGTCCACATGCTCATGTTGTCCCTTCTCAATTCCCTTGATTGGGGAGTGCACATATTTGAATTCTGAAAGCCAGTTGTGGCAATCCCAGATACGAGTATAGATTGGGAGAAGAAGTCATTGAGAGAAGCCCTGTGGAAAAAGACTTGGGGGTTCTGGTGGATGAGAGGCTGGTCATGAGCCAACAGTGTGTGCTCGCAGCCCAGAAGACCAACCACATCCTGGGCTGCAGCAAAAGACATGCCTAGCAGGTCGAGGGAGGTGATTCTCCCCCTCCACTCTGCCCTTCTGAGACCCCACCTGGAGTACTGTGTCCAGGTCTAGGGTCCTCAGCACAAGAAAGACATGGGCCTGTTAAGAGTGCGTCCAGAAGTGGCCACAAAGATGATCAGAGGATTGGCACACCTCTCTCCTATGAAGACAGCCTGAGACATGGGATTGTCCAGCATGGAGTGGAGAAGGCTTTGGAGAGAGCTCATTGCAGCCTTCCAGTACCTCTTTAGGGATTTATAAAAAGGAGGGAGAGGGGCTCTTTATACAAGCAGATAGTGACAGGACAAGGGGAAATGGTTTTAAACTGAGAGGGCAGGTTTAGAGGAGATGTTAGGAAGAAATTCTTTACTCAAAGAGTGATGAAGCACTGGAACAAGTTGCCCAGAGAAGTTGTGGATGCCCCATTCCTGGAAGTGTTCAGGGCCAGGTTGGATGGGGCCCTGAGCAACCTGAATCTAGTGAATGGCATACCTGCCCACGGCAGGGGGGTTGGAACTAGATGATCTTTAAGGTCCCGTCCAACTCAAACCATTCTATGATTTATGAAGTAGTGTTTTATGAAAGAAAATGTGACAAGCCTGAACTGTCCCTCTTGGGTCAATAGAAATGTAGTTCAGCTTTTAATGATGTTCTTTAATAAATTCCGTCAGCCATGATGGGGGTGAGTGAAGCAATAGGGGAAGACAGAGGGTTAAAATTGCTTCCCTGGTGTGAAGTGAGCTGTGAAGAACAGGTCCCAAGAGGTCGCCAGGTAAGTAATTATTTTTTCAGACTTAATCTTCTATCTCAGTTTACAGTTAAGCACATAATCCTTCTTGCTTTGACATTTATACCTCACTCTGCATCTTCTCTTTGTTCCACTAAAAACAGAAAAAAAAGAGTAAGACTGGGCTAAGAGATTCAGATGTGTGTGGACCTTGTAGGTCCCTCTTCTCTTCTGGGAGAAGGTCAACTTCTGGTGTCATGGCAGGGCTTGGGATGGTGTTAAATAGATCCAGGTACAGGACTTACTTCCCTGACCCTGTATGACAGTCCAGCTGAATAAATGAATCCCAACAATTTTTGGTGAGACATCATTTTGGAGAATGCTAAGGAAACTGGGACTTCACTTTACCTGCAGATGTTAGAAATACGGTCCTCCTGGGGGTTATAAATGCCTTGGAAATGACTGGGATTTAGCAAGATAGTGCTGGAAACCAGGCACTTCAAATCTGTGTTTCAAAAATGAGCTGGTCATTTATGGGTGAGCAGCAGGATGTGTCCCCCAGAGTCCCCAGAACCATAGAATCCTAGAATTCAGGAATGGTTTGGGTTGGAAGGAATTGTAAAGATCATCTAGTCCCAACCCCCCCTGCCAGGGGCAGGGACACATTCCACTAGACCAGGTTGCTCAAAGCCTCATCCAACCTGGCTTTGGTAGGAGTCGCCATGTAGGATTTATGGGGAGCATTTGTTGTGTGTGAAGTCATGTTGCCGCCACAGCAGGGACGGCCCTGAAGCTGTGAGCTCATTTTGCCATTCAAGAGAGTAAATTGAAGTGAACCAAAAGACAGAACTTCAGCTACATCAACTGGCTTCCACCTGCATCTACATTTGATATACCCCATAATCCTTCCATACTGCCTACTGCTTCAGACAATAGATTCATGTAACTATTTTACAACCAATATGGATAGAAGTTTGGAGAATTACAAATTTTTTTATTGACTGCAAATTCATTATGCAAGTCTATCACCTCAAATATGAGCATGGGAGAAAGAACTCGATATTCCTAAAGCAGACTTTATAAAAGCTTTGTTGGATTCTAATTTGTAGTATGGGCTATAAATTGTTCAAGCCGCAGTGCTCATACCATGTCCCTGACACATTGGGCTGCCCTTGAGGATGCTCTGTTTAATAAAGCAACTAACTCTGTGAGAGATCACTTTCAAGCACTTTATTATGGTTGTATTAAGGTGTCCACAGCCAATTGCCTTTGCTTTTAGCACGGAGAAGGGAGATGAGCTCTGTTAGGGATGGTAACTGGCAAATCACAGAGCCTTTACCTCAGCGGGGAAACACACAACACAAGGTATGAGGAGGAAGAGGGTACCACGTCCATCAGAGACTTTTGGGTTTTATTTTTGTCTGTTTTGGGGTTCACCTCGTCTCACTGGACCTTAACTCACAGCACCCCACTGTTGTGGTACAGGAAGTCTGGTGCTGCAGAAAAACACTGAGAAGCATGGAAAAAAGCAGATTACACATTGTAGAAGATGTGTCGACGAAGGATTTTGGGACAACAGGCGGCTCTTCAAAATGCTGTTTATTGCATAGTTGATGTTACAGCAGTCCTGGGTCGTGGGTGACAGAGCCAAGCCTTAAGCTGCCAGCTACAGCTTATAGGCAAGCCTGAATCCACCTTAGTTCTGGTTACAATGCATTATATATTTTTCTTTTCTGAGCATCTTATTACATAACAGCCAATCAGCATCTTACACAATATTTTTATCAATACCTCTGTGGCCTATCATAACTGTTATCATTACTATATTGTTATAGTTTAAGCTTAAAGTTGTTTTTCTGTTTTCTTGCAGCGGAAAATTCTTCTTACTTGGTAAAAACATCTTTTTTGCTTGCCTATGCTTTTCCTGAGATTTATCTTTACTTGGTAAAAACATCTTTTTTGTTTGTGGTCAACATATCCTTTGCTCTAGCCATAAAACCTCCTTCCAACTTGACTTAACCTTTACTTTCTTAGTTGTGCAGTAACTACTGGCTCAGCAATTCCTAACTTAAACATCTTTTATTCTTCTATATCAGAACTTACTTCCATCTCTATTCCACTTTAAGCTTCCACATTCAGAGAGCCTTCTGTTAAACCTACATATCTGTGAAACTTTTCCTGTCAAACTTTCATCTTTCCCAACAACACATGATCTGAAAAAATGAAAGGCGTCTTGTCTCTTCGAAGCTTGCAAACCTTGAGAAAAATAACAGACTGTCAGGCTGATGAATTTATTACAGGCCTGCAACCTGGTTGTGTGTGAAGAACTGAACACAGATTCTTACACTATGAGTATAAGTACTGTCTTAACTCTGCAATAAAGAGATTCATTTGCTCTCAGCTTGTGACTCTCGCATTCATACTCCACACCCCACTGTCCCAGGACTCCCCAAAGCATTGAGGTGGCTGGGCTGAGGGCAGGATCTCCCCACACCCCTCAGGCTCCATCCACCCCCAGCCCTGCCCAGGAATTGGCTCTGCTGCCCAATGGCACTTCAGCAAGTGCAGAGTGGGACCACCTCCTCCAACTCCTCCCCCCCCCCCCCCATTACAGCACCGTCATGGGGCAAAAGGAGTGTTGAGAGTTCTAGAGAGCAATAAGGTCTCCCCTCAGCCTCCTTTTCTCCAGGCTAAACAACCCTAGCTCCCTCAGCCGCTCCTCATAAGGCCTTGTGCTCAAGACCCTTCACCAGTGCTGTTACCCTTCTCCGGACATGCTCCAGCACCTCAATTTTTTTCTTGCAGTGAGGGGTCCTGTGGATGCTGACAGCCTGGTCAGAGAGAAAGTCAAAATTTCCCAGGCACTGCTCTGGGGAGCTGTGAGAAAGCTCAGAGAAAAAATTAAAACAATCCTTAATCTTTGCACCTGGTGTTGACTTGCAAGATGTTTACAAAAGGGGTGTCATTTCTAATTAGCCAATGATGGCGAGGAGTGTTAATTAAAGGACCAATCATGTCTAGCTGTCTCGGAACAGTCTATAAAAGATGCGATTTCTAAATAAACTTTGCTATATGCCCTCCAAGAAGATTTGGAGTCTGTATCGTTATTCAGCTGTCCCTAATACAATAGCAACAGGGTCCAGAGCTGAACACAGTATTTGAGGTGTGACCTCATCAATGCCAAGTAGAGGAGAATGATCACCTACCTGGTCCTGCAGACCATACTATTGCTGATACAGGTGAGGATGCATTGGCCTTCTTGGCTACCTGGGCACACTTTGACTCACGTTCAGCCACTGTCAAACAGCACCTCCAGGTCCTTTTCTGCCAAGCAACTTTCCAGCCACTCTTCCCCCAGCCTACAGCGCTGCATGGGGTGGGTTGTTGTGACCCAAGGGCAGGACTCAGCACTTGGCCTCCTGAACCTCGTACAATTGCCCTCAGTCCATATGTCCAGCCTGGCCCGATCCCTCTGCAGAGCCTTCCTACCCTCCAGAAGATTAACACTCCCACCCAACTTGGTGTCATGTGTGAACTTGCTGAGAGTGCACTCAATCCTTTCATCCAAGTCATTGATAAAGATGTTAAACAGAACTGGCCCCAATACTGAGCCCTGGGGAACCCCAATAGTTACCAGTCTCCAGCTGGATGTAACTCTATTCACCACCACTCTCTGGGCTCAGCCATCCAGGTTATCAGCCAGTGAAGAGTGCACCTGTCCAAGTCATGAGCAGACAGTTTCTCCAGGAGAGTGCTGTGGGAAAGGGTGTCAAAGGCTGTATTGAATTGTAGATGGAAAACATCCACGGCTTTTCCCTCATCTATTATGTGGGTCACTTTGTTGTAGGAGATCAGGTTGGCCAAACAGGGCCTGCCTTTTTGTGCTGGTTTGAGGGCAAATAAGCTGCAGGAATTAACTCCACACATATATGTTGTGAGAGATTCAAAGTCAGAATTACAATTTAATGGGAAAATTACAATAAAGGCAACAGTACAGAAACACTGGTTTAAACCGAGAAAGTCAATATGACCTGACACCCTGTCGGTCAGGGTGGTGATGGCAGTCCAATTAAATGGTGGCTACAGTCCTGTTGGAGTGATAGATGTGATTTTGTCGAAGCGGTGATCCTGTAGAAAAGGTCTGGTCCTTCTCTGGAGGTCCAGTGGTGGTTATTGAGCTCTTGTCCTCTGGGAATCCAGTGGTAGTTGTATCGTGGTGTCCCAAACTCCAGATTATGTACATGTCAGAACGTTCGGCTCCTCCCCCAGGGCGGAGCATCTCACAATAGGATGATGTAATTCTATGAGTCACTCTGTGAGACCTTGAGGGCCCATTAGCAGAGATGGCCCTCCCAGGGTGACTGCTGCTTCCCCAGAGGGAGTTAGCAGGTCTGAATCATGGAGAAGATAAAGAACACTGTTCCACCAATTTTAACAGCTCATGTAGATGGTAGTAGAATACATACTTTTGGTTATACCTTACATTGTAACCCAAGACAGTATGATCAGAAAGACCACCACTTAATTGAGTCCCTTAAGGCTGAAATCAAAGAAAGTGAATGGGCTATTACACTGGGGGACAGACTGTAGTCCTACCTCACTGAGAACATGAAAGCACCTAAAAAGGAACAAAGAACCTTTTGAAACATCTTAAGAAGGTAGTAATAGAATGGAAAATGACTGATATTGTGCAGTCTATTACAAGCTAACCTGAAATCTGCTGTAGAAACCACCCCGACATGAGCAAAAAAGTTATGTTAGTTTTAATGACTGAGCGAGAGACAGGGAAGACTGGTGATCAGAATCTGTTTTTACTGTGAGCTACATATGCTTATATACCACTCTAGGAAGGCTAGTAATTTTTTACTACAATGATTAGGTTAAACATCACATTAAAAAACTTATACATTTTGCAACATCTCTTGCAGAAGTTGATTCAATCTTCTTTTCCTGTTACCAATCTTGATCCAGTCTTCTTGTAATCTTCAAAGCTCTTTGCTCTTGCCAAGGCATCTTGGTTATCAATCTGACTATGCTAATTAAATTCACAGTACCCTCTGTCCTATGTCCACATGTTAGGAATAACAAAAGACAGGGGATCTTCCTGGAGATTGCTGGCAAATAGATTTTACTGAGGTACCACACAAAGATGGATACAGGTACGCATTGGTGCTGTTTGACACCTTTAGTGAATGATCTGAAATTTAACCCTGTTGCACTAACACAGCCAAGGAGGTGGTGCGATTTTTGCTCAATCATATAATTAGAGGTTTGGGGTTTCTATGGGGTTGTCATCTGATTAAGGACCACACTTGTTTGCAACAGTAGTTAGGCTTTGCATATTAGCTCACAGAGGTATGTAATAGCTTTAAGTTCCACTTTGCAGAAGCTCCAGAGATTCATCATGTTACCCAGACCGATAGGACTGGACACACCCGTTCATCTGTTCCAGCCTAGAGACTGGGTCTATATTAAATGGTGGGACAGTGACCCGTACAAGCTAAGTGGAGAGGACCATTATGGGAGATAAGAAAAGCCTTATAGAATAAGGGCCTTTTTTACCTTTGTTCAATCCTGTTCACTTCTGTTTACTCTTGCTCACCAGAAAGCACTCTGGGAAAGAGTCCGCTAACAGCGAAGTAAAAACCAGGTTATATAACCAGAGAACAAATGGTATAACTAGCGTATGGTCACCTCGTGCATGGGGCAGTGATTGGTTGGGGAGACGTGTGCACTGCATGATCAAAAAGGTGGTTGTGTAAAAGGACGCATGAACAGCAACACCTGCAGTGGCAGGTAGCTAACGCATGCTTGTTTTGATTAAGTTTAGAGTATAAAAAGGCCTGGTGTTTTGCAATAAATTATTTTCTCTGGAACAAGCAAGAAGGAAATCTGTCTCATTGCTACAAATGGCAGTCCGAATAGGGACATCTCACAGGCAGTGAAAGACATGGACCGCACTACTAGCAACCTTCATTGAACCAGAGGAGTGGGTTGACCAGAAAAATTCGACCAAGGGACCCAAAATGCACACTCATCACCTCCTAGGTGAGCAGTGGGGGAATCATGGGAGGAAAAATGTCCCTAGAACAGAGACCCTAGACCTTCTACGGTGGCTCTTGCATCAGCAAAATACAGACATTTCTAATGCTAAGCTAAATATCTTGCTAGACTGGGTGTCCATGCATGTAAAAGATTTCCCTTCTACTGGGACTTTTTGATTGGAGGCCTGGCAGGCAGTAGGACAGAAACTTTTTGATATTGCCAGGAATGCAAGCACCTCCCCATGTGGGACATTATTATGGTGACTCTTAAAGAAACCTTCATGGAGGTCCGCCATTTTGTGGCTTCAGAAACTGATTCCCCAGAGCCTTCAGCCCTGCCTGCACCCACTTCCAACACACTGGGGATTCCAAGGTCAGGCCATCCCTTATGGTGCTGCTTGACCTTGACAAAAATCCTGACCCAGTCAGTCCTTTGGACCCTGGACCCTTAGGCCCTGAACAAGAGGCAGATTTGTGCCCTTCCCAGAATGATGACACTATGGTACAGCTCTGGTGGAAATGTAGAGAGGACGCGATGAAAGAGGGTGACTTGACAGTTGTTACTGCTTGCCCTGTTATTTACGCACCAAATCAACTGCCTGCTTACAAAGACTTAGATTATAAAGTTATTAAAAAACTGAGGACACTGGTAAAGGAAAGTGGTGTATCTTCCTATCATGTTTTATGTTGCTTGGAGTCCGTAAGTACCGCCTATGTTCTTACACCTAGTAATTGGACAAGCATAATGAAGGTGATCTTGACCATGACACAATTCGTGATTTGGCTTACCGATTACCATGAGCTATGTATTATTCAGGCGAAAGTGTTGCAAGACAGAAATCCGCCTGTTGTCTCTCAGTTAACAGAAGAAGGCCTGTACGCAGCCTCTGTAGCGTAGACAGGCTACCCTCACGACGTGTATGACATTATCACCTGCCTAACTCTTCAGGCTCTGTGCCAGCTCCCAGGGGCAGGCAAGGATGGTAATATGTCTTTTGCTAATTTTTACAGAGTCCAGTGGAATCATTTGTACAGTTTCTCGATAGACTGCAAGCCGCACTTTCCCAGCAGGTTGATAATGATGATGCCTGAGCTATTCTATTGGGGCAACTCACTTTTGCAAATGCAGACTGTAAGAAAGTGTTACTCCCTGTTTGAAATCCACATACTTGTGATATAGCAGACATGGTTAGGGCCTGTCGAAATATGGGTTCTACCACCCATCACACTAGTTCTCTCGCTTTAGTCACACACCTCCAAATTTCAGAGGTGGGAGCAGGAGGTTGTTTTAAATGTGGTTTGTCTGATCACTTTCAGAGAGATTCTCCTGGACAAGGGAGAGAGAAAAAACTGCCTACTAGGGATTGGCCCCAATGCAGAAAAAGGAAAACATTGGGCTACCAAATGTCATACAGCCATACAGTCGGAAAACCACCAGTGGGGGACAGGCTCATGTGCCCTGCAGAATCAAACAAATGCGAAGCAAAACACTTGGCAAACAAGCTCGTGCCTGCAACCCCAGGCAGTGCAGGACTGGATTTTGCCACCAGTCAGTAACCCTCATGACCACTTGGAACTTATATGCACGCCTTGTTAATTGGATGCTTTTCATCACTAAGTTGGGGCTTTTTGTGTTACCTGGCATTATTGATTCGAATTATGAGGGTGAAATAGAAATTATGTTGCGGACCCTCATGCCACCTTGCTTTATACCTGCTGATGTAAATACATCTTGTTCCATTTTCCAACAAAATCCCTGGTGGTAAGAGTAAACGTGGCACAGGTGGCTTTGGCACCACAGGCCAGACAATTGTTTTGGACACGTTCTATCACAACAGCTCAGCCAACCCTGATATGCAGCATAGATGGCAGAAAATTTAAAGGGCTTGTAGATACTGGAGCTGATGTCTCCATCATCAAAGCAGTGAATGGCCTAGTGATTGGCCCACAATTAACCCTAGCTCGACCCTAATTGGGGTGGGAGGAATGTAGCACCCTAGACAGAGCGCTCACCTCTGGCTTGTTCTTGGCCCTGATGGGCAAACTGCCTGTATTGCGCCATTTATTGCTGCCATACCATGTACATAATGGGGAAGGGATGTTTTAGGACAATTTAGAACTATCATACAGATAGATATGGCTTCACCGAATGATCTTTTTCATAGGGACCGTTGATCAGTCATTCCCAAATCAAATATTGGACATATGTAAGCTCACATGGCGGACAGAGGACGCCATGTCAGTCAACCAATGGCCCCTATGAAAGGAACAGCTGCAAAATCAACAACAGCTCGTAGAGGAAAAATTGTCCTTGGGCCATATTTGCCCATCTTCTAGCCCTTGGAACATGCCTGTATTCTGTATACCCAAGAAAAGTGGTAAGTGGCAGTTGTTGCATGACCTGTGAGCTGTAAATGCTGTCATTGAACCAATGGGTGCTTTATAGCCTGGGCCTCTGTCACCTGCAATGATTCCCTTTGATTGACCTCTTGTAGTTATAGATCTGAAAGACTGTTTCTTCACTATTCCCTTGCACCCTGATGATGTGCCATGCTTTGCCTTTCCAGTACCTACATTACACCATGTAGAACCAATGAAAAGATTTCATTGGACAGTGTTGCCACAAGGCATGTGTAACAGCCTGACCATCTGCCAAAAAGTGGTCAATCTCGCCTTGCAACCTGTCCACCGTAGATTTCCTACAGTAACCATATATCACTACATGGATGATATTTCGCTTGCAGCTCACAACTAATCTGTTCTGTGTTCCATTCAGGTGGCTGTTATTCAGGCAGTTCAAGCTGCAGGACTGATCCTTGCACCTGAAAAGATGCAGCGTGAGTCTCCATGGCATTATGTAAGGTGGAATATTACTCAGCAGACCATTTGCTCTCAGCCTCTAAAGCTTTGTGTTAAGCACACCTTGACTTTAAATGAGTTGCAGAAATTGCTAGGTTCCTTGAACTGGTTATGTCCTATTTTAGGTTTATCTACAGAACTTTTACACCCCTTGTTTGACTTGCTCAAGGGAAGCTCCCATCTAAATTCATGTTGACAGTTAACTCCAGAGGCTAAAAATGCCCTTGCGCATTGGGCTCAGGCACTGGAGTGATAAAATGTTGCACATGGCCAGAATGGAATAAGTTACGTGAAGATTTATCAAGTCTCTGAGGGTGTCCAGCACTTCTCAGAATGGCTTAATAATAGCGAGACAACTTCTCTGGACATGCTTTGTAAAATAAAAGGTTTTAATAATGACAAAAATAATAAACATCATAGAACAAAGAAATATAAGTCGAACACAGTGCAGAGAACATTCTTACATTGGTATGGCAGTCCAAAAAAGGCAATTGAGCTCTTTGTGCACCTTCTTAAGTATACAACGATTAAGGAGGAATAATTTGTTTTGCTGCCAATAGAAGCAGCTACAGGCTTTGAGAGACATCCCAAAGATCCAACCAGTGCCCCTGTGCTGGCACCGAGCCAATTACAATGAGAAGGCTGTGGAAAGTTCTAGTTTAACTTCCTTACATGTTTAGAGGTAAACTGAAACTCTTTTCCTTATATAGAATAACTTGCTTGGGTGTGGAAATGCATTACAACACTGGAGAACCATCAAGGCTGGAGATGGGACCCTGATAAACCCATTTATCTTGCCATAGTTGCTAGTAAATTTCAACCTTTTGCCGTTTTATTTCAGTGGTTTGCAAATGATAAGGATTCTTTGCATGTATTAGAATGGTTGTTTTTACCTCACACTGTGATGAAAACTGTGTGGACTGTCAATGACATGTTTTCACACTTGATTGTAAAAGGCGGGGAGAGGCTGCCAACCCTCAACAGCCAGGACCCACATGTTATCTACGTACCTGCAAGTAAGGACAATTTGTCATGGCTGTTGACAGCAGATACTAACTTTCAAATTGCACTTGCAGACTTTTCTGGGCAATTATCTATCCATTATCCTTCACATCACCTGTGGACAGAGGTGAGTAGCCTCCCCTTATATGAGAAACACGGCTGCAGTATGACTCCCATCAACGGAATGACTGTTTTTACGAATGCATCCAGCAGAACAGCAAGGCTGCAGTAGTTTGGCATATAAGTGACTGCCCAATGGCATAAAAAGGTGTTGACATTGAAGGACGCCTCAGTGCAGATTTTAGAGTTAGCTGCTATTTGACATGCCTTTCAATTGTTTTCACAGGAACTGCTTAGTATTGTAACTGATTCTGCATATGCTACTGATGTTATTTTCCATTTAGAATCCTCCTATTTACGTCATGTCAATAATTCCCTTTTATTTACAGAGTTACGGACATTGAGGATTTTGATTAACAGTTGACAACATGTTTGTTTTCACACAAGTTTGCCTGGCCCTATCGCAGAAGGTAATAATAATGCAGATATCAGAGTTATGCCAGGTATTGTACCAAACGCTTTTGCACAGGCCAAGCTATCTCATGACTTTTCCCACCAAAACGCTCGCTCTTTATGCAAACAATTTCAGTTAACTTCTTCACAGGCTTGTGACATTTTACTGTCTTGTCCCTCTTGTCCTGGATTTGCTCCTGCTCCTTTGGCAGAAGGCGTTAATCCTCCAGGCTTGATTGCTAACTCTATTTGGCAAACTGATGTCACTCATATTCCAGAATTTGGTCATTTGAAATATGTTCATGTATCTGTTGACACTTACTCTCATTTCTTGATGGCAACCGCCCACACCAGAGAGAAGGCCTGTGATGTCACTCAGCACTGGCTCACCTGCTTTGCCACTTTAGGCCTTCCAGACACTATTAAAATGGAAAATGGGTCTGCCTACACTTCTGAATGGACTCACCAATTCTTACAACATTGGAGTGTCTCCCACAACACAGATATTTCCTAGTCTCCCACTGGGCAGGCTATTGTTGAACATTCCTAGAGGACATTGAAAACCATGCTTGAAAAACAAAAGAAGGGGGAGTCGGGGTGCCCACGACAGATCAGCAAAAGCCATGTATGTTCTCAATTTTTAAAATCGAGATGAGGTTGGCCAAACAGCATGTGAAAGACAATATTCTTTTGATATGAAGACTCATCCCGGACCTCCAGTGATGGTAAAGGACCTGTTAGCAGGGCAATGGAAAGGACCCTTAGATCTACTAACATGCGGCAGGGGTTATGCTTATGTCTCCACAGGTCACCATGTGAATTGGGTTCCTTTGCAGTGTGTGCAGCCATTTGTTGTGCCATCCTGATTGGTGAAGGCACTGTGAATGTCTTACCCCCTAAGATGGACGGAGCAAACGTATGATGCTACACCTATTGATACCATGTGAATATTCATGGTACAGGCAACTGTTGGTATTTTTGAAGGGTTGTTACTGGGTTACTCCCCCTCTTCCTTGCTCAGTCATATTACATCTGAAAATGTTTCAGGATCTGTTCAGGTTTTTCTGATCTTGTACATAAATTGTATTAAGTGTTTAGGTTAAATGTTTTATTTCGAAAGTGGAATGTTCCCAATAACTTCATTTAGCAGCATGTCTTCCGTCTTGTTGGCATGTAGCTAAAATACCATGAGAAGTATGTACTGCACATGGGATTGGTAGGTGACGCCCTTCATCACTTGAGAATCACAAGCATATTTTTCTTCATACTGCTCAGTAAATCAGGCCAGACTTTTGTGTAACACTTGTATTAAGAACGTGCTTTCATTGTGAAGTGATCATACAGTAATAACTAGAAGTAAATTTGATCGCTTAGAAATGGGCAAATAGAAAATGATAAAAGCACCAGCAACCTTAAGCAGCTTACTAGACAGCTACAACAATGTGATGAAGGTGATTTGTGGGGTTTATTTTCTTGGCTAGATGACCTTGGCTTCAGGGTATGGTTTAAACATTTAGTAGTATATGGCATAGTTATCTTTGGTGTGTTTTTATTGATTAAACAAAGGAGGAGATGTGGGAGATAAGAAAAACTTTATACAATAAGCGCCTTTTTCACCTTCGTTCAATCCTGTTCACTCTTGCTCACCAGAAAGCACTCTGGGAAAGATTCAGCTAACAGCAAGGTAAAAAACAGGTTATATAACCTGAGAAAAAAAATTGTATAATTAGCGTGTGGTCACCTCATGCATTGGGTAGTGATTGGTTGGGGAAACACGTGGACACTATGTGATCAAAAAGGTTGTGTAAAAGGACGTGTGAACAGCAACACTTGCAGTGGCAGGCAGACAATGTGTGCTTATTTTGATTAAGTTTAGAGCACAAAAAGGCCTGGTGTTTTGCAATAAATGATTTTCTTCGGAACAAGCAAGGAGATCCATGCCTCATTGCTACAGACCATTTGAAGTCTGGACATACCCTCACTGCAGTCAGAATTGATGGCAGAAAACCCTGAATTCGCTATTCCAGACTTAAGAAAACCTCTGCTCTTGAAACAACTGGAAAACAGAGACTGATACCAATCAGGAGGATGTGATCTAAGTTGTTCTTTTTGTGCCTGTTATCTGCACAGCTGGTAACCGTGGTTCAGATTTGATCCCAAAATTTACATGTAACTTTAGTCCAAAATGTATCTAAAGCTCTGCATAACAACAATTTGTCAGGGTAGTATTGGATATGTGAGAATGAGGCCTGGTAAGTTTTGCTCCTAGATAAAGATTGGGCCTGTGCCCTTGGGGTTGTATTTCCAAACATAACAAGATTTGATCACACTGAGGATCCAAAAGGATGGATGAGGAAGATGAAAAGATCAATTAATTGCCTTTTCAAGTGTCCCATATTTTTCAACAGTGTAATCAGAGCTCTCATTCCCTCTTTGGGAGTAATTGAACTGGAGAGACCAATTGTTAACATCTTAGCCATTATTGAACATATTAAAAAGCAGACTTCAGATGCAATTTCGACCTTACAAGAAGAAGTCCATGATTTGGCTGGTATGGTTTTACAAAACAGACTGGCTCTCAATTTGTTACTAGCTGCAAAATCATTAAAACTAGTCGTTGTTCTTATGTAGATCAGTGTGGTGGTGGGTTTTTGATAAGTTTTGATACGTTATTCTCCTGACGGTTTGTTCCTATTATCCTCCCAATGTTTGGTTTTACCCCAGGTTTTCCCTGTTGGAGTACAAGCTTCCTGGGTCCCCTGGGGGGGAGAGAAGGATACAGGGGTTGAACTGAAGCCTTTAGAGAAATTGAAATATTCTAAGCCACATAGATATGAAATAGAAGCTTAGACCTTAGTTTTTAGTAAGTAGTCTCTAAGTTAGTCAGCTAGCACAAGAGCCCAGTGCCCTTAGGCCTGGTAATTTTGCTTTAGTCATAACAAAAACAAAGTAGAACATCACTTGCAGTACTAGATAGAGTAGGTACAACTTTTACATGAATAAGATAGAAGCTTTTACGTTAATAGATATGCTATATGCGTAGGTTCTTGTGCAAGAATTGACACCCATTTTTAGTAAGTTTTCGTAGTTTTACGCACTTTCAAAGTTAGGTTTAGATTGGTGTAGAAAGATTGTTTTAGAAATGTGTTCTCAGCTAACTGGTGAACCCCAAGATAAGAAAATGAATATGCATTTGGAGTTTAGGGAGAAAAATCCCTGTTTTTCGGCAGTTCGATTCCCAACTAATCACTCCACCTCCTCCAATCTACAACAAGAAGCACGGGGCTCTGCCAGGAAATCGCGACCCAGGGAGCTTTTGCCAGGACCTTTGTCAGGTATTATACCGCTTGGGGGATGCTTTGCTGTTTCTGCTACTATTGCTGTCACTATTGCTGCGTGGCGGTGTTGCCGCTGCTAGGCAGCAGCTTTGCTGCCTCAGTCTTTGCTTCGGGAATTGCTTCTCGGGACTGGGATTCTGTCCCTCCCTGCGGCCGGGAATTTTGCCACTCCGCCTTTTCCCTGCAGCCGGGACCACTTTCCAGCCTATTTTCCCTGTGATTGGAACCCTTTGTCGATTTGCCTTCTCCCTGGGCCGGGGTTCCCTGCCACTCTGTTTTCCCCTGGGTTGGAATTGCTAGCTATATCCGTTTCCCCCGTGGCTGAACCCTCTGTCAATATGTTACTGCCCCATAGTTGGAATTCTGTGCTAATCTGTTTCTATGCCTACTGGGACTTTAAACATTGTAACTTTTAGTAAGACCACATATTAGAACTCTAGCTTTTGAGACTGATGCATTCATATAATAAACACCTTTGCAATAGTCTAAATATGCTCTTGGCCCTTTAAGATCTTTTAACCCATGATTAGCCCAACATAAAGTTGTCTTCTACAGCTGAAGCACACAACAGCAGGTGTAAGCTGGAATCTCTGTGCAGTTCACGTCAGCTGGAATTTCTGCGCAGCTAATGTCCATGTGCTCTCTTCTTTACTTGCAGGGTGGTCAGTGTTGTTTCTGTGCTTAATATGCCATTTGCATTCTTTGCTGGAATCTACCTGGGTTCTAAATTGTCGCAACCCAGGGCATCCCTCTGGCTGCCCTGGGTGATCTGAGACCCTGGCAAGGGGTCCAGAGACAAGCCACAAGAGTTTGATTAGAATAGTATTAATTTATCACCGGGTGTAGATGTAGAATTTTGGGGTTTAATGGGGGTTCAAGAAGGCAAGATGGAGGAATCTGGGCGTGTCCCTGTCTTTCTTCTTCTTGTCCTCCATCTTCTGCTGTGGTGGTGGCACTTTTGGATTGGTTTAGCATAGAAGTGCACTAACATAGGTGATAGGTATTGGTATTTATCTGTAAACATAGATCACATAATATTTGGAATAAAGAGTTAAGACCGCCCTGGTCAGGGGGCAGTCGGCCACAACCAGCGAGCAGCAAGCACCCAAACTGGGTGAGAACAAAATGTACTAGATAAGAAGCAATAAACAACCTTGAGAACCTGAACCAATGCATCCCGACTCTCTCTTCTGGCATGGGGCTTGGGAGAAAGACTTTCAACAAACATCTCAGGGGGCCATCAGCCCAAAGAAACAAGAACTGAGACTAAATCTGCAGAACCACAAGCAAGCCCCTTTGCCCCAGGTTAATAGAGAAAGTGTACCTTCAATTTGCCTTGTTTTTGGTTTTCTAAAAAAATCCTTTCCCTGTGTGTGCTGGTGTAAGATTGCACTTAAAGATATATCTACTGACAGATGGATATTTTGTGTTTCTCAAAAAATGGGTATTCAATAAGATCTGTTTACAATAACTGCAAGGTCTGCAATTTTCATAAGTTGACTGCTCCTGTAAGTACAGGGGAATGCACCAGCTGGTAGACTGGGCATGTATTTATGTTTACCTTAACTTGATACCTGGAAGTACAAACACTACATGAGTGCATAGGTACTCAAAAAATGCATGCTTTGTTTACAGCAATAAGGAAAAATTTAGGTACAACAATTAAGAATATTTTAGATGACAAGCATAATTGATGACTGTTAACAATGACATATATGAAATCGGATGATTATTAATTGCTGAAATACTGTACCATCATCTCAGAGTCTGCAAACAGCTTATGGAACCCTTTTTCAGGGAGGACCTGGACACCTTTTCCTGGGCAAGGTGCTCAGGTCCACTCCAAAAATTGGTCCAGCTGTCATTTTATAGGGTCGAACTGTTAAGTCAGTGACTTGAATTTATTTTTAAGGCAGAAAACATCTGAGCTTGTTGGAAGAAAATCTGTCCAGATAGGGTCAAGAGTCTGGCCAGGACTCAGGCTCTAAATTGGAGAGATGTTCCTTAATATCCTTTTGTTTGATTGGTTGGTTTTTTGTTTGTTGTACCTACTCTATCTAGTACTGCAAGTGATGTTCTACTTTGTTTTTGTTATGACTAAAGCAAAATTACCAGGCCTAAGGGCACTGGGCTCTTGTGCTAGCTGACTAACTTAGAGACTACTTACTAAAAACTAAGGTCTAAGCTTCTATTTCATATCTATGTGGCTTAGTATATTTCAATTTCTCTAAAGGCTTCAGTTCAACCCCTGTATCCTTCTCTCCCCCCCGGGGGACCCAGGAAGCTTGTACTCCAACATCTCCCCCTCCCTGTAGAACCATGTAGACTCCCTTAATAGCTTTGTTAATCATTTAAGTGCATTGGAGCAAACAAGGCACCATAATTAGTACAACCAATATGATGACTAAAATATACAATCCCACTTTTAAAAGTTGTCTCGCCCCTGATGTTAAACTTTATCCATCAAATAGACTATCTAACCAAGTCCCATCATTAACTCTGATTTTGATACACCTTCCTTAAGTTGTTGTATGCTTTTGCGGATAAATTCTGAATGATCAGATAAATTCATACAACACCTTCCCTCAAATCCTCACATCCATGTCCCTGTGCTAATAAAAGAAGAATTGCAGTCCTGTTTTACAAACTGCATGCCTGTTACTTAATGCAAGAGGAGTAAAATCGAACTCTTTACTCAGCCAATACATTAATTGTTTCAGAGCTACTGCAGAACTAAGTTGTGGTGAAAGAGATGCTGCAAGTGCTTTTCCATAGCTCCAAGATTTAAAATCATCCTTGCAGTCTGGTTCATAGCTATTGATAGCTCTTTTACTTTTATGTTTTATAGGCATTTTTTCATTGGATGTTAGCAGAGTAAATTTTCCAATGCTACATGGTCCACCTACAATGTGTGCCAGGATAGCAGGCCAAATTCCATCTTCACGAATAAAAACATTCCTCATGACAATTGGTAGGAAATATTGTTGAATGCAGACTGCATTAAAGCAGTATAATTACATTAAAAGGCCTGATTTTTAAATATATAATATAATGAGGAGAAATATCTTTGACTAAAGCTTGAATTTTTCCTGTATAATTAAATTTGGCACAAAAGGTTATTTTTACAGAACTAATGATTTCTAATTCTTGGGATTCAAAAGATGCTTTGGGAAGGTGAGAAACCTACCAATCCCACACATCTACTGAGGTCTAAAATCTTATATAGCTGTTTCTGTATATATATATATATATACTTTGCATGGCTTCATCAATTTCTTTTGGAATTGGCTGACAGGGGTTGTATTAAACAAACCTATAGTATCTAAACCTGAAGTATTAACTAAAGCTACCCAAACATTTGTTCTAGGTTGACTAACTGGTAAATCCGTGCTACTAAAAGCAAAGGCAAAAGCATAACATACAATTGATCCCCATATCAACTAACAGAGAGTTCTGAAATACTACTGATTCCCACACTAAAAGCCCCAGTCCCTCCCTGTTGTGCCCCTGATTGATTGGAAAACTGTACCTACCTCCTGTTATCACCCAGTTTAAAAGTTGGTGTGGGACCATGTTCGCCGTCTCTCTTGCACCACCCTTTAGAGAATAAAGATCTCTGAGAGAGCCTTCTCCGACTCTTGCTTCAAACCCAGATGCCGATGATATACAGGGATCGCAGAGAGCAGAAGGCAGCTCTGCTCTACACTGTTACTTAGACTGCTAGCAGTCTGAGAACGGCCACTCCTGACCACGTGGCCAGAGTGAGAGCTGGCCAGAGTTCACCAGACCCCAGCGTCAGCTGGCACCCATTGCCGTGGGGCAGTAAGACCCCAGACAAAAAGACTGTCTTGGAGAGCTGCCCGTCACGGCGGGAGAGTCGAGAAGCCTCAATGCTGGGACAAGAGCCGCACCTCCACACGCCCCCCCCCCCCCCCCCCCCCCCCCCCCCCTTCCCCCACAGCCGAGTGAGAGACAGCCACACAGCCTGGCCACGTGGGAGAGAGTAGCTGCAGCCCACGAAGACTGCCCGTCACAGCAGCAGTGCCTGGGCCACCCTGGCGGCCGCTGCCACATGTCCGCTGAGCCTGAGCAGCACACTGCTAACAGAGCATGCTCTGCCAACCTGTGCCACCACGCTGCGGCCATCCATGCCCACCCACACTGCCTGCCATGTGCTTGCCTGCACTGCCTCAGGGGACTGCCTGCCCCCTGCCCACCATGCCAGAGGAACACCGCTGACCTCTCACCGCTTGCCGCAGCCCACGGCACCGAGGTTTTTTACAGTTTGTGGAACGTTAGCACCTCTGACCAGCCAGACTGCTTTTTGGTCGAGGCAGGCCAGCAGGGGAAGGAGTGGCAGCCCCTCAGCATCCAGAGGGGTCTCTCCCAGTTTCAGAGACCTTCCTTACAGCTTTATTTCCAGAACCATCAGTTGGTGAGTGCCTGACCTTATGGCAGGCAGGAGGATACAGGTGTAAGCCCTGCGGAAGGGGGAGCACGTGGTGCCACATGGCGAACGTGGTGCCACGTGGTGCCATGTGGTGCCAGGGTAGCCGCTGAGTGGACTGCGTACCCCCGGATGGGTTCCTGGGTTTCTTTTGCTTTTATTTTTTCCTTTTACTGCGAGGAAGGGAGCGTCAGTTGTTGTGGAGGCAATAATGGGTGCTCGCCTGTCTGCACAATACAGAGAAGTGTACCTCCAAGTTAAAGAAATCCTAGTGGGAGGGAAAATGGGGTTTTCAAAGGGTTTGTTAAAGAAGTTTGTGAGGTGGTTGTTTCTCCATTTCCCACAAATGGATTTAAAAGATGTTAGAACTGGGATTTTTTGGGATGCAGTAGGGACTGTATTGACTATGCTGACCACAAAGGGAGATTCTTCTGGAGATAAATTCTATTCTTTGTTTGTGAAAATTCAATCGGTGGTCAGAAACCGAGAGAGAGAGAGAGAGGGAAATTGGGGAAACAGCAATTACGGCCGTCCCCTCCCGCCCTGTTTTTCAAAAGTTATTCTAAGCCTTCTGATGTTTACATTTTTGTATTGGAGTTTTCTCATGCACTTCCATGTAAGTATTGCATTGTTTACATTCCTTTCTGGAGAAGGAGAGAATTGATGGACTGTTGGTTTGACCAGTGTGGTTGAGAGGGGACGATTTCACCCTCCAATCCATGGTCACTGTTGGAACTCTATAAATTCGGAGTTTGTAAATAAACTGTCTCTCTTTTGCCTTGGACGTCTAAGCGTGTGAGTCCATGTTCATTTCATGTCCTATTGAGACATCTGGTGACCGCCAAAGTGTAAGAAAGTCGTGGGTTTGATCTTACAGTTCTTACCCACCCACCTCGCTTTGGCACGGTGGCTGTGAGCCATTTGGGCACTTCTGCCTGCAGCTCTTGAGATAATGGCAACCCCTGTGGTTTCTATGGAGGACTCCCTGGTACTCGATATCTGGAAAGATCTTGATTTATTAAAATATGAATATCGATCTAATATCGATGATAGTATTAGGGTTAAAATCTTAGCCGCTTAGAATGAAGATTTCAGGGAAAAGTGGAAAACTATGCGGGGGGGTGGATGGAAACCAGCAAGCTAGCGAAAATAATAGTCATAGGCTAGGTAGCTGGCTTTGCTTTGTACAAGTTAACCAACTATGACTATGCGTAAATGTAGCTATTAAGTGTAATTAGGACCAATCAAGGGATAATGTAGGAATATAGAGAACAGTTCTTTCGAAACTCAAAGTCTTATGTTTCAGTAGAATCAATAAGAAGAGTGGAAAATATTGAAGTTAATCATTGATATTTCATGTAACTAAAAGGTATAGATTGTAAATCGGAATGTATCTCCGCAGAACCAGGATTTGGGTATCGACCCCTTGGTTCTCGGGCCCAAAATAAAAAGCACTGCATATAGCCATGCTGCTGTGACTATATGTTTTTATTCCTACGCTAACATTTCTGGTGACACAGATGGGACTCTGTTGGACAGACAGGGGAAAACCCTGCCGATCACCTCTACGCCGGCATCGAGGATTTTTCTCGAAAAAGAAGTCATTGACAGGGACCCTGGTTCACCCCACAAAGCCCCCTGGGAGGTAAGTGCTTTTTACTTTACTTTGGTATTTGGTATTGCCTGCCTGTAAGTCGTGGTGAAAACCACGCATGGTTGGGGCTAAGGAATTCCTGTGGTTTGCCTAGGCAACCGTCCATAAAAAGCGTTGCAGGTCGGTAATTGTGGTTTTTTGTAGCTGCATAATGGAGAAACTTAAAGGGGGTTTCACAGGGGCAGGCAGCAATGCTCCTGCCCCACGAAGTTCTCCATTGGGGTGCTTGTTAGCACACTGGAAAGAGGGTAATTTTGGGCAAGAATTAAGGAAGTCTACGTTGATTGATTATTGTAAAAGCTGGTGGCCAAAATATGTCATGGAGGATGGGAAGGTTTGGCCCGAAAACGGGTCCTTGGATTCTCATACAATCTTACAGTTGCTGCTGTACTGTAAATGGGCAAACAAATTTGATGAAATTCTGTACTTGGATCTGGTTTTTTTTATCTGCAGAAAAAGCCCGGGTGGCTTTCTCAATGTGAGTTAATGATTATTAAAGTGTCTGAAAATAATAAGTGTATATAGGCTGTGATCAAGAGAAACATTGTTTAGAACATTTGGCAATGGACGAAACTGTTTATCGAGAAGATGATATGGAGGGCGAATTATTAATAGCCCCACAAAAGGGAAATTCTAACCCTATTTCATCATCTAGTCTAATATCACCCGACCCATTGACCCCACCATCTGAAATATTTTCACCGACCCCTGGTCAAAGATACCCACCCCTCCCACAGGCTCCTGCTCAAATATATCCTCCTCTTCCAAAAACCCCAGCTTCCCCACTGATCCCGGCTCAGGAATCTTCCCCATATTCTCCCCCACACCCTTCCCCACTAATCTCTGCTCAAGGATCTTCTCCAAATCCCCCACTACTAACTCCAGCCTCCCCACCAACACCTGCTCGACCTCCTCCACAAACATCTGCTCCTCCTCCACTGACTCCCGCTCAAAGATATGCCCCTCTTCCTCCACCAACTCCGGTGGAGGGATACCCTCCTCCTCCCCCAACTCCAGCTCAAGGATACCCCCCTCTCCCACCAACACCTCCTTCTCCTGCTACTCATGCTCATGCCTCCTTGTACTCTCTTGTGCCGCCTTCACCTCCTTTCCCAGAAAATGACCAGGACTTACCAGTGACATAGAGACAAAGGGGGGGTGCAAACGAGGTTGCACAGGGAGCAGACAGTAGCGAAAGTGAGGACGATAAACCAGTATCTCACCGTATGAGATCAAGGTTAGCCCCAGCTTGGCCTCAGCCGAAACCACAGCCAAGAAAGGGTGCATTAAAAGCTGGCAAACAAAAGAAAAGTTTAATTGCCCCTCTAAGACAGGGTGTGGGAGTGGAAGGACCAGTTTTTGTTAAGGTGCCTTTTCCCCTGGAGATTTAGTCATCTGGAAAAATAGTGCTGGGAGCTACAGAGATGATCCTGGCAGAGTTGCCAGAATTTTTAAAATGATTGTTAAAACACAAAATCCGGACTGGGATGACATTCAAGTAATATTAGACACATTAATGGACTCTACTGAGAAAGACATGGTCATCAGAGCAGCCAGGGAAAGGGCAAAAGAAGATATAAGAAATAGAATTGTCATGGGAAATCTAGACTATAATTTCCTAAGCGATGATCCTGGATGAGACCCTAATAATGCATATGGAATAGATATGATAAGGCTAAAGCAATATCAAGAATATATACAAATTGGGGTCCAAACTGCTATACCTAAAAATATGAATTGGTCAAAAACTATATGAAAGGGAAGGGGAAGAAGAGGAAACTATAGAACCGTTAGTTACACTGCTCTTGGGAGATAAAGAAAAAAATTTTCTGATCGATACGGGTGCTACCCACTCGGTCTTGAACAATTCAGCTCTGAATAAATTGGAAGGGCAGATCGGGAATAAATCAACCACAGTTGTGGGTGCGACAGGAAAGCAGGAAAGAAGGTCATTTTTGCAACCCCTGGATTTGTGTTTTGGAAGTAAAGTACTAACTCATGAGTTTTTGTATGTGCCTGGTTGCCCTGTTCCACTTTTAGGTCGAGATTTATTGGCAAAGCTTGATGCAGTAATTACCTTTGAGAATGGGGAGTTATTGATGAAAATACCTGAATCCAAAACTGGGAAAATTTTAATGATAAAAGAAAGACCGATTTCTGCAATTCCTAGGGAAGTGGAAGAAGCAGTGATACCCTTCGTCTGGGAAACAGACATACCTGGAAAATCTAAATTAGCACAACCAGTGCATGTGGAATTAAAAGAAGGAGCTAAACCCGTACAGGTAAAACAATATCCAATAAAAATGGAAGCACGACAGGGAGTAGCCAAGATTATTGACAAATTTCTGAAATACCAAATTTTAGAAGAATGTGAATCAGAATATAATACACCAATATTCCTAGTAAAGAAACCAAATGGAGATTACAGACTAGTACAGGACCTTAGGGCAATAAATGAAATAACCAAGGATATTCATCCAGTAGTTGCAAATCCATACACATTGTTAACATCCATAAAAGAAATTTATAAATGATTTTCTGTGATTGACCTTAAAGATGCATTTTTCTGTATACCTCTCAATGACCAAAGTAGGAATCTTTTTGCCTTTGTATGGGAACACCCACAAAATGGGAGAAAAACTCAACTCATCTGGACACGACTACCCCAGGGTTTTAAGAACTCCCCCACTCTATTTGGAAACCAACTAGCAAGAGAGCTGGAGATCTGGACCAGATAAGGGCAAGTACCAAGAAACCAATACCTTTTGTTGCAATATGTTGATGACATACTGATAGTGACAGAAGAAAAGGCAACCTGCATAAAGGTAACAATTGAGATCTTAAACTCACTAGGTATGGGAGGATACAAAGTATCCAGAGAAAAGGCACAAATTGCCTGAGAGACTGTGATTTACCTGGGATGTGAAATTTCACAGGGACAGAGAAAACTGGGTACTAATCGTATCCAAGCTATTTGTGCTATTCCAGAGCCCCAGAATCTGCACGAGCTGCGAGTCTTCCTCGGAATGGCAGGATGGTGTTGCCTATGGATCATGGACTATGAACAAATTGCCAAACCATTGTATGAAGCACAGAAGATGCAGCCATTCACCTGGGGCAAGCCACAGAAAGAGGCCTTCCGAAAACTGAAGGAAGCACTAACAACTGCTCCGGCTTTAGGGTTACCTGATCTTTCCAAAGACTTTCAGCTGTTTGTGCATGAAAGGCAACGCCTGGCACTGGGAGTCCTGACCCAACGTTTGGGAAGTTGGAAAAGGCTGGTGGGCTACTTTTCCAAACAACTGGACAATGTAAGTGCCAGATGGCCTTTATGCCTGCGAGCAGTAGCAGCCACTGTGCTGCTGATACAAGAAGCCAGAAAGCTCATGATGGGAAGACACATAGATGTCTTTGTGACACACATGGTAACCACTGTGTTGGAGCAAAAGGGGGGCTATTGGGTTTCTCCCAGCAGGATGATGAAGTTTCAGGCAATACTGACGGAGCAGGATGATGTAACATTAAAGACAACTAACCTTTTGAATCCAGCCTTGTTCCTAGGTACCACGACCGAAGAAGGCCCTTTAGAGCATGACTGCGTGGAAGTAATAGAATACACCTATGCTGCAAAAGAAGACCTGAAGGATGTACCATTAGAACAACCAGACTGGGAACTGTTCACAGATGGGAGCAGCTTTGTGGAGAATGGGATCAGATACGCTGGATATGTGGTAACAACAACTAGTACAGTAGTAGAGGCAAAAGCATTACCACCAAATACATCTGCCCAGAAAGCAGAACTGGTTGCCTTGACCAGAGCTCTAGAACTGAGCGAAGGGAAAAAGGTAAATATATGGACTGATTCAAAATATGCCTTTGGGGTAGTACATGTGCATGGGGCCCTGTGGAAAGAAAGAGGAATGCTGTCTTCTCAGGGCAATCACATTAAACATCAAGATACAATCCTGCAATTAATAAAAGCAGTACAAAATCCTGAACAGGTAGCAATTATACACTGCAAAGCACACCAGTCAGGAAGCTCCAAAATCTGTGAGGGAAATCGAAAAGCAGATTGGACAGCACGACAAGCTGCTCGAGAAGTGCAAACAGCAATGGCATTAATACCTATGAAATTTAATGCATCTCAATTCAATTTGCCTCCAGAGCCAAAATATTCACCAGAAGATGAGAAGCTAGCACACCTGCTGAATGCACGGAAGAACTCGGAAGGGTGGTATGTAACCATACAAGGGCAAATAGTGATACCTCCCTTAATAATGAGGGAAATCCTACAAATTAAGCACAATGAATCCCATTGGGGAGCAGAGGCATTAGTGAAATTATTAAGATGCAATGTGGTCTCAGTACGGATGTTAACAATTGCAAAATCTATAATGGCAAAACGTGAGATTTGCTTGAAAAACAATCCAGTAGCTAGACGACAGACACAGTTAGGAAAGATTCAGGTGGGCACAGAACCTGGATACTACTGGCAAATTCATTTTGTAGAACTACCCCGGACCCAGTACAAATATCTCTTAGTAGGGGTTGACACATTTTCTAGATGGCCAGAAGCCCTTCCCTGTCACACAAACCAAGCAAAAGAAACAGTTAAATGGTTACTACAGGAAATTATTCCCAGGTTTGGGGTACCTATAGGAATCTCATCAGATAGGGGCCCTGGACATAATTCTCCTGAAAGAGCATAGAGTGTGTAGATTTTGAAAGGACAAGTCGATCACTGTTGCATCCATATACCAAAAGTAACAGAAAATGTAGAATATGATATTAGTCAGTTAAAGCAAATAGGATATGAGGTACAAGAAGAACAAAAGGCTTAGCTACAAGCTGGTTAGACAAAATTTTCAAAGGTTTAAGACAGAATGTGGATTCATAAGTAAAGTCTATCATTGAGAGTTTAATAATGTTGTTAATCATGTTCCTAGTGATTTAGTTAATTTACAGTATCCTGGAAAAGGAAAAATTCATCTTGGAATTGGACCATAATGAAAGCATTGACCCAAGACAAGGATCCATATCCATTATCTTCAAGATCTCTGGTTCGTGACAAAACAACGGCTACAACAACTACAGATTTGAAGATGAACATCAAGTGTAAAACTCAGAAGATAAAGGACTATATTAAGTGAAAACATCTACACTTATTAAATTGTGAAGTGAAAATGTTTTCAAAGGGGGGAAATGATAGTATTAGGGTTAAAATCCTAGCCGCTTAGAATCAAGATTTCAGAGGAGAGTGGAAAATCTATGCGGGGGGGGTGGATGGAAACCAGCAAGCTAGTGAAACGTAGTCATGGGCTAAGTAGCTGGCTTTGCTTTGTACAAGTTAACCAACTATGACCATGCGTAGGTATAAGCTATTAAGTGTAATTAGGACCAATCAAGGGATAACGTAGGAATATAGAGAACAGTTCTTTCGAAATTCAAAGTCTTATGTTTCAGTAGAATCAATAAGAAGAATGGAAAATATTGAAGTTAATAATTGATATTTCATGTAACTAAAAGGTATAAATTGTAAATCCGAATGTATCTCCACAGAACGGATTTGGGTATCGACCCCTTGGTTCTCGGGCCCAAAATAAAAAGCACTGCATGTAGCCATGCTGCTGTGACTATATGTTTTTATTCCTACGCTAACATCAATACCCAACTGTGATGGACAAAAGACTCCCTAACTGTTAAAGTTAGAGAGTGTATGTTTATTATGACGCTGGGCAGCGCTGGGATATTTCCCTAATGAGCGCTACAAAGATCACAGGTAATTACAAAGCCTTTTATCCACAATAGTGTTGAATACAAAAAATACAAATGCATATTCATACCCTTGTCACCTCCTCTTCTCTGCTTCGTATGCTAATTAACAAAAAGGCTATTAAGCATGCGTAGTTTGTTCCCTGAAATGAGTCGGGGGTCTATTCTGGGGAGGGGTCACTAGAAATGAGGAAGTAAAATTAGTCTTCCTTGTTTTAACCTTTCAACCTTTTGCTGTGTCATGAGTCATGGATCCTTGGTAGGACTCCCTGTTTCCTGTTTTCCAGGCCTATTCAGTAGGTTGTTTCTGAAAACAGGAGGAGGTTGCAATTGTTTTGTATTCCTGGGGTATTGATTAGCTTCTGTTTTTCATTGCAAGGAAGCTTCACACAAACATAGAGTTGACAAGCAATGAGTTATTAGATCCGGGATAGCTTATCTAAAATCTGGTCTCTCTTTAACCATCCTCTAAGTTTTAATTGATTTCAGCAAAGCTTCTCTTTCCAGCTAAATCAGCAATATACATAGCTTTTCTAAAGTCTTCAAAATTAGTGTCTCAATCTCATAGAGCGGAGACGGGCTTCTGTCTCCCAGAGCGGTTTTAAGAGGTTGTTTCTGTGGGCCAGAAAGCAGGGATTCTTTCCAGACCCTGAGGAGGCTTTCTCCAGGGAGGCGTGGTCTCTGTTGGGAGAACACATCATGGAGGCTCTCTCTGCTGATTATAGTGTAGACGTAGTACAATTGCTGATACAATGGAAAAGGTTTGACAGGTTTTTGCACGGATTTGAGTCCTCCACTTCTCAGGCTTCTGCTGATGAGCTGAGTTCCCAAGCAGACTCTTCCGCCTTGGATGCAGACAGGGAGATTGTGGAGGACATGGAAGTCCTTTTGGAGGCCGGTGTGTCGGGGGCCGAGATGGATTTCGAGCTTCTACGCAGGGCAGAGCCCTCCCCTCCCCCCCATGACGCTGCGCTGGGAGACGTTTCCGTCTCGGATTGTGACTTTTGGGCTCCCGGCCACCTGGTTCCGCGTGGCCAGCGAATAGGAGGAGCCCCGCAGTCTTCTGGGGGTCCCGTGGAGTCGGCTGTGCCGGCTCCGCCTCTCCCCAGGCCGCGGAGGCAGCGGTGCGTGGGGGAACCGCCCTCTTTTTGTGCCTTCCTGGCGCTCAGGGGCTGTGGGGAGCCCCTGGACCAGCCTCCGCCTCTGCTTGAGACTGATTCGGTGGCAACGCTCTGTCTGAATTGCGACGTCTCTATGACATATCCCCTGAGCGCAGCAGGAGTGGAGCCGGCGGCTTCGCCGCCGGCCCTGACCCTGGGGGGGGGCAGTGCCGATCGCCTCTGACTCTGCGCCACCTGCCGGGCATGCTCAGGCGATGGGAGCCGCCGGAGGTGGGGCGCTGATCGATTTTCTGTCGGACCCCTCCCCGATGGGCATGCAGCCTGCCCCGCTCCGCTCTGGGGGGGGGGGACGCCTGCTATGGGGTTCCGTGTCATGGGCGGGACCCTGCTGGGGGTGGTTCCGGACACCCCCTTCCCCGCGCAGACTCCGCCGGGCGTGGCGGGTGGTGGTGCTCGCGGGGCAGGGGCGGGCCCGGGTTCGAGTGGCGCTGTGCGGCTTTCCGCCCTGCCTGAGGTTCCCCCCTTGCCCGCGCTGCCCATACCGGTCCCCATGGCCAGGGCGCAGGGCGGTGACGCAGCCCCGTTGGCCGTGCCCCTGCCTGCGCCCCGTTCCCTGCCCACAGAGCCCGATCCAGTGCCGCTGGTTGGGGCGCAGGGCGGAGCCGCGGCTGCTCAGCTGTGATCCGCACCGGGACCTGCGCCTGCCACGGGATCCCCTGCCCGTGTTGCAGTGGCCAGCACTGCTGGGCTGCCGGCGGGTGCGGGCTCTGCTGGGGCTGGAGTGGCTCCAGCGACGGCCGGCCGCCGTGGGCCTCGGGCTGGTGGGTCTTCCTCATCGTCCTTGTGGACATTCCCCCCATTTCAGGTGACCGTACGTCCAAGGGAACATGGGTGATTCTGGCGAGAAGTCCGAGCTAAGGTCGAGGAAATGGTTGATTGTGCCTTCGCACAGCGCCTCCTGGATTGCGGAGATGGCTTCTCTGGCCCTGCTGATGCTGCAGGGAACGCGATATCGGGTGATGTTGAGCTGACTCCCAGTCAGGCACCTGCCTCTGTCCCTGTGGAGTCCACAGGACGGGACTTAGCAGGTGCTGCCGCCTTACCAGGGGGTTACCAGGCTTTCCCTGTGCTTAGGGGTGTTACCCATAACACCTACCAACCTTTATCTTGGAAAGCTATGATGGAACTCTGTGATAAGGTTGGAAAATATGGTCTGGGGTCTGTTGACGTCATGCAGCTGCTTCAAGTGTTTGCTGCTGATTTGCTGACACCCTACGATATCAGAAGTCTGGCTCGTGTTCTCTTTCAGCCTGTAGAATATGACATTTTTGAGTCTAAATGGACTCAGTTGGCAGTTAGAGCAGTGGAGCGGAATGCTATGCTGGGCCCGCAGGATCCCAGGCGTGTGATTGGCACTGATGTGCTCCTGGGCACAGGCAATTATGCTGATCCTAATGGGCAGGCTGACTTTGATCCCCTTGTGCTCGATCAGTGCCAGACAACAGGCATGGCAGCATTGATCCAGACCATAGAAATGGCTGCTCCAAAGGAGTCCTTTGTGACTGTTATCCAGGGGGCTGATGAGTCTTTTCTGCGATTTGCAGAGAGGCTGACTGCCTCTGTGGAGAAGCAGGTGGGAGATCCTGAGGCAAGGAAGCTTTTGCTTAAGCACCTTGTGAGACATAACTACAATGCCGATTGTAGGAAAATCATAGATGCTCCTCCTGGTCATCCTTCTGTCCCCCAGATGGCAGAGGACTGTGCAAAGATGGGCACCTCAGGTCATAAGATGGCTGCTGTGGCTACTGCTGTGCAGCCTGCCGTGGCTGCTGCTGTGCAGCCGGTCTGGGCAGTGCCGCAGGGCAGGCAGCGGCAGCAGGGGAATGCTCAGGCCAGGAAGAAACAGGGAAAGAAGGTACAGAAGATCACAACTCCCTTGTTCTTGTGTGATCAGTGTGGAAGGCCGAACCATACTGCAAATGTCTGTAAGGCGACTGTTCACGTTAATGGCCAGGCTTTGCCGGGCTCGGGAAACAGGAAGCAGAGCGCGAAGGGGAGAAGTGCCCAGAAACAAGCTTCTCTCCAAGCCCTGGAGCCGATGGAGGTCTGCTTAGCCGGCTTGCAGCCAGCACCTGCGGCTCAGCAGGTGTTGATGTCTGCACAGCAGCAACGGTTGTCTGAGAGTCAAGCAAAGTACACAAGGTCCCCCTGGATGCCTTTGGTCCCTTGGGTGAGGGCATGAACGCTCTCCTTATGGGGAAATCTAGTGCCACCCTTCAGGGTATCATTGTGCACGTGGGACTCATTGATGCAGATTTCACGGGGCAGATTTGTGCCATGGTCTCCACACCCACCCCCTCCCCGTCACTATCCTGGAAAGGACGTGGATTGTTCAACTTGTGCCTTTTAAGTCTTGTGTTGGCAGGACAGTTGACTGGTTGCGAGGAGACCGCAGCTTTGGATCCACTGCGCTGCCTCAAGTGCACTGGACCGCTGTCCTGACCAAAGAACATCCTGAGATGCTGCATACCCTCTCCATCCCTGGCGCGATGCTGCCAGAGATCCGTTGCCACAGGCTTCTTGACAGCGGCACGGACGTCACAGTTCTCTCCCTTGCTGCCTGGCCCCCAGAGTGGCCCTTGGATCCTGTGGAGACGCCGGTCGCGGGATTGGGAGGAATGGCGCAATGCTATGTGAGCCAGCAGCCTGTGCTGATCACGAACCTGGAGGGGCAGACGGCCATGGTCTGGCCTCATGTTACTTCAACTATTGCTAACCTCTGGGGGAGGGATGTTCTGTCTGCATGGGGGGTGCGCATCGGGATGGATTTTTGATGGGGGCCACTGCGATGAAGGGCGCAGAGTGTCCTACGCCTCCTTTACAGTGGCTGGTGGACAAACCCGTCTGGGAGAACCAGTGGCCCTTCCCTCAAGACAAATTAGTCGCCCTTCAAAACCTAGTGCAGGAGCAGTTGGACCAGGGTCATCTGGAGCCTTCTACCAGTCCCTGGAACACTCCTGTCTTCTGCATCAAGAAAAAATCTGGGAAACGGAGGTTGTTACAAGACCTCCGGAAAGTCAATGCCGTGATGGAAAGCATGGGAATTTTGCAGGCGGGCATGCCGTCGCCTACCATGCTTCCAGCGGATTGGCCGGTCCTCATCGTGGATCTGAAGGATTGTTTTTATACAATTCCTTTGCATCCCGATGACAAACCAAAATTTGCCTTCACGGTGCCAGCAATTAACAATGCTGAGCCCTCACAGCGGTATCAATGGAAAGTTTTGCCCCAAGGGATGCACAATTCGCCTGCCAATGGTATGTGGCCCGTGCCTTATCTGGAGTTCTCAAGCAGTTTCCTGATGCTCACGTTTATCACTACATGGACGACATTTTTGTGTCTGCGCCCACCCAGGATGAGCTGCTGAGGATACAACCTCAGTTGATTGATGCTTTGCACGCTCTTGGGCTGCAAGTGGCTTCAGAAAAGGTCCAACAACAACCTCCTTGGAAGTATTTGGGGGTCAAAATTCTGGAATGGACAATCCGTCACCAGGAGGTGCAATTTGTGCACTTCCGTGGAGACACTGAATGATGCACAGAAATTGGTAGGTGTCATCATGTGGTTACGTCCATACTGGGGACTGACCAACTCACAACTGCCTCCTCTGTATGATTTGTTAAAGGGAGACTGATTTGAAGTCACCTCGCACATTGACCCCTGAGGTATGTCAGGTGCTGGAGGAGGTTTAGCAAGCTGTTTCTGCTTGCCAGGTTTATCACATTGATCCTTCCGCTGATATCACTGTGTTCATTACCACTCCAGATTTGCATCCCACTGGCATCATTGGCCAATGGAGTGACAAATGGTCCGATCCCTTGCACATCTTGGAATGGGTCTTCCTGCCCTGTCAGCCGCAGAAGATGGTATCCACATTATCTGAGCTAATTGCTCGCTTGATAATCAAATGCAGACAACGGTGTTTGCAATTGATGGGAGTGGATCCCGCAAAGATCATAATCCCGGTTGAGCGGGAAAACTTTGACTGGAGCTTTGCAAACAGTGTTTCAATGCAAAGTGCTCTGGAAAACTTTTCAGGGCAGATCACTTATCATCTGCCCAGCCACAAGCTACTGCAAGTGGCAAAAGTGACAGAAATTTCTTTGTGGCCCAAACATAGCCAGGAACCAGTGCAAGGACCCACCGTCTTCACTGACGGTTTGGGGAAAACAGGGACAGCCATTGTTACTTGGAGGAATAGATCTGAGTGGCAGGAGCTGGAAGGTCATGAGGATGGGTCAGCCCAATTGGTTGAGTTAAAGGCTGTGGTCATGGCGTTTGAAAGATTTTCTCAGGAATCTTTCAATTTGGTCACGGATTCCGCCTATGTGATCGACATCGCACAGCGACTGGGTTATTCAGTTTTGAAGAAGGTCAGTAATCTTGCCTTGTTTCATTTACTGAAGACCCTGTGGTGTGCCATTCAGGCCCGCGTTCATCCGTACTACGCTCTGCACATAAGGAGTCACACCAATTTGCCAGGGTTTGTAGCGGAAGGTAACGCGAGGGCTGACAAGTTGGCTAACCCAGCGTGGGTAGCACCTCAGCCGGACACACTTGCGCAGGCCAAGGCATTGCATGGGTTCTTCCACCAGAATGCACATACCTTGCAGAAGCAGTTTCAGTTAGCGCCAACTGAGGCTCATGACATTGTCGAGTCATGTGACAACTGTCACGCGCTTGCTGCGCCTTTGCCAGCAGGGGTAAACCCCAGAGGCCTTAGGGCCTTGGAGCTTTGGCAGACCGATGTCACCCAGGTTGCCGAGTTTGGCCAGCTCAAGTATGTGCATGTCACTGTGGACACATTCTCCTCTGCGATGTGGGCTTCTGCTCACACTGGAGAAAAGGCCCGCGATGTCCTTGCCCACTGAAGGCAGGCCTTTGCCGTTCTAGGCATACCTTCTGCTGTGAAAACCGACAATGGTCCTGCTTATGCCTCGCAGAAGGTACGGCAGTTCCTGCAGTCGTGGGGTGTGTCACACAAGTTTGGTATCCCTCATTCTCCGACTGGTCAAGCTATTGTATAACCCACTCATGGCACACTAAAGCATGTTCTTCAAAAACAAAAACGGAGAATGCAGGGTGAAACCCTGCACAGTCAGTTGGCTTTGTACACCATCAATTACCTTACTGTGCTGCAGAACTCAAGTAATCCTGTCATTTTGAATCATCACCTTTTGTTGCAGGCTTCGGACGAGACACATCAGCCTCGAGCAAAGGTTTGGGTGTGAAATTTAGTCACCAAACAGTGGGAAGGTCCCTATGACCTTATAGTTTCGGGGCGTGGGTATGCGTGCGTGTCCACAGATACCGGGGCACGCTGGGTACCTTCGAAATGTGTTCGTCCTGACCTGCGACCGCAGAGACAGAACCCGGCCAACAGGCAAAATGGAAACCGTGACCAAACTGAAAGTCACCAAATGGATAAATCCTCAAGTGATGACTGACGCAGACGACGAGAGTGATCACTCTGATGATTCCTCCATGAGCGAACACTAAACATTGTTCATTTTCCTTTTAACACTGTTCATTTTTCTTTTTTCCTTTTCTTTTTTTAAACGGAAAAAGGGTGAGATGTCGCCCTGTTTTTCAAAAGTTCTTCTAAGCCTTCTGATGTTTACATTTTTGTATTGGAGTTTTCTCACGCACTTTCATGTAAGTATTGCATTGTTTACATTCCTTTCTGGAGGAGAGAATTGATGGACTGTTGGTTTGACCAGTGTGGTTGAGAGGGGACGATTTCACCCTCCAATCCATGGTCACTGTTGGAACTCTATAAATTCGGAGTTTGTAAATAAACTGTCTCTCTTTTGCCTTGGATGTCTCAGCGTGTGAGTGCGTGTTCATTTTGTGTCCTATTGCGACAGTCCCCAGTCATACCTGAAGCCCCTGTTCCCCAAACCCTTTATCCTGGTCCCTCTTCCATTACCCTGAATGGTTTGGAGAAAGCAACCCATGGAGATATAAAAGCGCAGGACAGCTACTGTCTTCCTGGCTTCTTACAACCCTCTCGGGACCTTAGCTCTGCCAGCATGGCAGTGGCTGACAAAAAACTTTACTTAAACCCTAATTCCCATCCCTTTTCCCTGGTTGAAAATCCTCGTTTTGTTCCTCAGGGTTGTTTGTTCTTGACCCTACAAAATGGCACCTGGGTGGCACAAAATGGTGGGGGCCACATGGCATGGTCTTGAACATGTGCTCCTTCTTCCCATAATCCCTTTCTCCCTGTCTCCTCCCCTCCTCCCAACCCCTTCCTGTCACCTAACCCCTCCTGATGCCTTGGAAGGCTGACCTGAAACAAGAGACTGGACAGAGCTAGAGAATAAAGTTGGTATTTATTGAAAGGCCTTCAGGATCCACCTTGGGCAGGACAGGAGCCTGACCAAGGCTACACCCAGGGTGGACCAAGAATGGTCACAAAATAGCTAACTGGTTACGAGATCTAACATTTTTATAAGTTTTGGTCCATTTGCATATTGGGGTTTAATTGTCCAATTCCAGGTTGTGAGGTCTTATCCTTCTTGTTTTCTCTCTTCAACCCACCATTGTTTATGCTGTTGGGTTGAAGGTTGTCCTTGGTCCTCAGCAGGAAAAGGATTTGTTTTGTCTACCTGCTCTGTGAAGAGAGCTTACTGGCACTTAATATGAGGCTCAGAACTACATCCCTAGGCAGCACAGAATCTGAAAATATGAAAGCTAAAACTTAAGGCATCACTCCCAGCCCCCAGGTACCACCCCTTCCTCTGCGTCAGCCTCTTCAGCTCCTCCCCCTGTGTCAGTCAACCTGACCCCTCCCCTTGCTCCACCAATTGTTCCTCCCATTGCTCCAGCCCCAATGACATCAACAGGGTTCTCTGCCCCCTTTGGTAACTCTGCCCAGGTTTCTGCCCCTTGCTCATGTAGCTCCGCCCCTTCTCTTCTGACTTCCAGTTCCCATGGTCCCACATCTGGTTCCCATGGTCTAGAACCCAGAAGTGACTGGCCTGGGGACCTGAACCTGGAACTAGAGGCCATTTCTTTTGCTGCTTCAGTTACCTATAATAGCAGGGGTACTTATCCTAAATGGGAACCCTTTTCTTATCAAAATAAAAATGAACTTTGCAGAGCTCAGAAAGAATTTGGTAGGAAAGGTGAATTTTTCAAAGGCTTATTAAAAGCCACTTTATCATCAAATGTACTGGTCCCTAGTGACCTAAAGGATTTGTTTTCATGTTTACTCATCCCTGCAGAATATATTCTGTGGGAAAGAACATGGAAAAGATTACTTAAAGATTTACTTCCTGAACTTCTGCAAAGCCCTGAATGCTTAGTTGACCCACAGAATAATCCGATTACAATTGATCACATAAGCGGAAAAGGTGAATGGGTTCAAGCATGCAGGGGGAATCCCTCCACCTGTGCTTGATCATGTAAAGAATGCTGCCGAAAAGGCTTTTCAAATTATGCCTACTAAAGATCCTAGGCAGCGTTATATCTTGATTAAACAATCCCCCTCTGAGCCCTTCCTAGATTTTATTGACAGGCTTCGTGCAGTGGTGGAAAATCAGATAGAGGACAAGGAGTTGCGACAAAAGATGATCCTGGAGGTGGCACAAAGCAATGCCAATGATGTCTGCAAGAGGATCATCTTGGGACTTCCTGTAGATCCACCTCCAGCCCTGGATCTCCTCATTGAGACCTGCACGAAGCCAGCCATAATGGACTCAGATGAACAGCAGAAAGGGCCCAGGCTCAGAGGCCAGATTGCAGCACCAGCCACCATTCCATCTCGACCACCAGTGGCTGGGATGGTCAAATGTTTCCAGTGTGGGTGGAAGGGGCATGTGATGCGTTTTTAATCTTTTAAAAATAAAACATCACACACACCAGCAGGAGCAGAGAGGGAGGCAGAGAAGGAGAACATTCCAGTTCCAAAAAACTAGGGGGGGAGCGTGAGCCTGTCCCATGTGAAGAGAAAAATGGGACAGGTCGCCGAGTCGTTGCGGTTGTGGAGCAACCCAATTCTGAGAAGGTATGGGACCCTAAGGAACACACAGGGTTAGTAACAACTAAGAGTGTAAGTGAGCCATTTTGGCTTGAGTTAACAACAGGCATGCTTTTCAACACACCAGACCGGCAAGTGGTCACTGCTGATCCTGGACAGATGACCAACTGAAAATATTCCTCTAGCCCGGCTGGAAAGTGGCTTCCAGCTGTTCCCGGCTAGCCCTGGCTAGGAATCATTCCAGAGTCGGTTAGGCAGCAGCAGGTGGACCGGCCACCACCCCCCCCGATGGGTCAGAGCTGCACGAGAGATGTCGGTGAGGCTTCGACGAAGGTAAGAAGGAAGGAGGAGACTCTGTGGCTAGATGGTTTATTGTCATCTGCTCTTAGCAGGCGAGCCACGAGCCTCTCTCCCTGCCAGAGGCGTGGTTACAGCTTATAAGGGGTTGGGAGAAGGGGGTGGACACAAGAGGGAAAGCCAGTCAGGGAAATGGGGATGTCACACAGACAACGAATGGGAAACATGGGGTGGGGGATTCCCCAACCTGCTCCAATCCGGGACCGAGTCTCTCTGAACACTCTGGAAGGAGAGGAGAGGCTTCCCAGAGAGTGACAGGCTGTGGAGAACAAAGGCAGGGGGAAACCAAATGGGGAGAAATACAGAGGAGAACTTGGGAGAAACCATTACAGAACTTATTAATATTAACAATAAATAAAAAGTTATAAAACGTGCCACTACAACCAACCTACAGTAGACTGACAGTAAGAGCCTTGTTATTGGGGATTCTAAGCACACTCCCTCTGAGATCGAGATTGCTCCAGGAGTTTTGCCATGAGATCTGGAGCAAATTGCCCTCCTGGCACATTGTATCTATCCTTCCTTTCTTTTTTCCAAATGGCCAAGTCATTGCCCAGGTGTTACGACCCGCTTTTAATTATAAGCTGAATTCGTAGTGGTTTCAGAGTATAAAAGAGGCAACAAGAGTACAGTTTAACCAAAAATCAATGCACCTTTTATTGCTGTGCCCAGAAAACTGATATGTGATAGTGAAAAGGAACAGAGAGGGAGAAAGAGATATGAAGAAAGAGAGAGAGAGAAGGATAGAGAGAGAGAGAAAAAGAAGAACAGATAGCTACCAACAGATGGGGGACGAAGTCCTCGTAGCTTCTTTCACCAATAGACCACCTTTGAAGTCCTCGTGGCATTGCTAATAGATCCGTCTTCCGTGGGGAGGCCTCAAGCAAGGGTCTTTCTGAGGCCAATATATATAGGTCTTTCTGAAGCGAGAGGCAGCTAGCCAGAGTAAGGGGGGGGGATTCCCATGATTGCGGCCCATGCACAATGGGGGGAACAGGGCAAGCTGGTCCCGCTGCAGTCCAGGCACAGGTGGTTCAGTGCTCAGAGGGGCAGCATACCATGGTTCCCATTGTTCTGGCAGGATGCAGATCCGGAAGCAACCTTGAGTCACGTTCCCAAGTAAACACACCTGGCCAGAAGGTAAGTCCAGTAGCAGCTTAAGTCGCATATCAGCTTGGGGGTCCCAGCCCTCATTCCCCAAAATTTCTCTTCCACGACGAAAACATGAGACATATCAAAGGTCTTCGAGCCGACTCTCACACCAGGAAATACCATTGCCCCAGCTGCCCTATGATGATCTGGACCTTTCAGTCTATTGGGAAGAAATGGTGGGGGAGGACAAGCCCATCATTTGGTGTGGGTTTAAGAGGGAGGGGGATTTCATCAAACTCCAAGAGATGATGAACATGGGGTCAATTGTGATGGTCATCCCACCACATAAGTGGCTGTCACATTGGGAGGTGAAACCCGTGGCTGCCAAGATAACAGGTATGGGGGCACACAATTGGCACAGCAATCCAAGAGCATTGTGCAAATTGAGGGACCAGATGGGTAATTGGCTTCTTTGCACCCATTTTTTCTAGATTCCAAATTTACCTTGTGGGGAAGAGACGCCATGTCCCAATGGGGAGTTAAACTAGAGATCCCGAAAAACCACAGGGATTTTTAATTGCGGCCACTGAAGAGCACCCCTTCCAAAAACTGAATTGGCTGACTGATACCTCAGTTTGGTCGGACCAGTGGCTGCTAAGTAAACAGAAATTGAAGGCACTCAGCGAACTCGTGGAGGAGCAATTGGCTAAAGGTCACATTGTGGAAACTAATAGTCCCTGGAATTCTCTGGTGTTTTTCATCAAAAAGCCGGGGAAGGACAAGTGGTGTCTCCTCCACGACCTTCTTAAGACTAAAAAGGTGATTGAGGACATGAGGTCTCTGCAACCGGGTATGCCATCTTCTTCAACGCTCTCCCAAAATTGGAATTTGGCTGTCATTGGCATAAAAGATTGTTTCTTCCAAATTTCACTAGACCCAGCCGATGCCCCATAGCTTGTGTTCTCTGTGCCTTCCATCAACAGGGAGGCGCCCATGAGGCGTTACCACTGGAGAGTTTTGCCACAAGGCATGAAGAACTCACCATGTATTTGCCAGTGGTATATGGCCAAAATACTATCCCCTTGTGTGCAAAGGCAGAGGAGGCCGTCATCCTTCATTATATGGATGACGTGCTTGTGTGTACCCCCAATGACAATGTACTTAAACAAATTCTGGATGAGACTATCACTGCTTTGGCCGCTGCAGGATTTGAGTTGCAGCAGGAAAAAGTGCAGAGGCTGCCATCTTCGAAATACCTGGGGCTTGAGATTGCCAACAAGACCATAACACCTCAGAAGTTGGTAATCAATGATAGACCTGAGACTTTGAAGGATCTCCAGCAGCTGTGTGAATCTTTGAATTGGGTCAGGCCCTGTCTTGGACTTACCACGGGGGACCTAGCCCTTCTCTTCAATTTGTTAAAGGGGGGAGAGCAGCTGGATTCTCCAAGGGCTCTGAATCAGGAAGCTCGACAGGAGTTGGAGAGAGTTCAATTGGCAATGTCCAGCCAGCAGGCCCTTAACTGCTGGCCAGTGTGAGAGGAGCTACCAGCAGGTCTGGTTAGCTAAAGAAGCTGAGAAACAAGAAGAAGCTGAGAAACAAGAAGACAAGGAGCCTTTTTCAAGGCTGTTACTAAGGAGATCAAGAGAAGAAGAGAACAGAAGAAAGATGTTTGCAGCTGGATGAAGTATTTTTAGAAGTTACTGTCACGTTTCACCAATAGTGTTATGTTGATTTATTGTGGCCAATAGTTGGGGTAGAAGAAGTATAAACAATTGGAAAGTGTATAAAAGATCAGCCATGTTTGATAATAAACAGTTGCCGCTTGAGACTGCTTGTGGTCTCTGCTTTGTGTCGTGACCGCCTCGACAGCGACATCTGGTGACCACCGAGTGATATAACAGCCTGAGTAACATACTCGGGTTTGGACCCATACGAGGTCCTACTGACTGGCAACATTGATCCACCGGGAAGAGAGTGGGGGAGGCGGCATTGGTGAAGCTGAGAGTGGCGTGTGGAAGCCACAGAGAGGTCCGGACCTGATTTTCTCCTATCAAGACACCTGGAAGGTGAGCCACCAACTAGAAGAAAAAAAAAAAAGGGAAACAGTTTATCTAAGGAGGAAGAGACTGTTTTAGCTACATGGAAAGCTTTATTGAGAAATAAGGGTATTAATACTTCAGATTATGCCCTTCGTAGTATATTGCTGTGGGCTAAATCACAGGACTTTGGCACTGATCCTAATACAGCATTCAGTGTTAAAGCGTGGAAAAAAGTCAGGGACAGACTTTGGGAAGTCATCTGAGCGGGAGATAAAACGGTTGTTGATCTAGCGGTTACCTGGGGATCGCTTTTTGAGGCATTGAAGGAGTGGAAAGCACAACGTGAGAAAACAGAGTGGGAACAAAGGGGGCAAGACACAGACGAAGGGTCGGGGTCGGTAACGGACTCGGAGTCGATAACGGAGATGGACAGGGGGGTTGAGACAGAGGCAGAATCCGAGGGGGAAACTGCTTCAGGTGCGGTTGCTATGGAAGTTTCTGGGAAAGCTGCCAGAGCTTCTGGAAGAGATGCCAGAGCTTCTGGGCTGGCTGCCAAAGCTTTCGGGAAAGCTACCAGAGCTTCTGGGCTGGATGCCAAAGCTTCTGGGACAGCCGCCAAGGTTTCCGGGCAGATTGCCAAAGCGCCCTCTTATCAGTTTCCCAAACCTCTTTATCTAACGTGCACAGCAGCTCGCAATGGCACCTATGTATACTACCCCCCAAGGTCAGCTGGCTGAAATGACTTTAGCAGAGAGAGAGACCCAGCCGTCTGCCCCTCTGCTTCCCTCTGAGCTGCATGAGCAATTTAAAAGGTCATATCCTCCATTGCCTGACAGTGACAGCGAAAAAGGTGAAGAGTCACCCACAGTAATGCCTGAGTTGGGGCAGGGAGCTGTTGATAGTCCATCTGCTTACAGATCCAGCCCTACTGCCCCATGGACTTTACCACCATGCCAAGTAACCGTGCTTCCTCGACAGCCTCAGAAGTTTTGGGAATTCGTTAGGAAGAAAGCAGCTGAAGAAAAGAATTGGGACATAATAGAAAGATTAAGTGCTCCAAAGGTACCTCAGGAGCAGAGTGCTGATGTAAATGTTGCCTGTGATAACCCTATGGCTTTTCCAGTTTTTAAAGCAGTTCCTGGAGCAGGGCAGAATGACAGTCATCACATCTTTGCCTGGAAGGTTGTGCAAGATCTTCAATCGAAAGTGGCTCAATTTGGTATTAATTCCCCAGAGGTAATGCAATTAATACTGATTTACTTGCACCTTATGACATTATGCACCTTGCTACAATTTTATTCCAACCAGTACATTATGGTGTATATCAAGAAACTTGGAGGCGAGAGGCTGAACGCACAGCTTTAACAAATATGCAGTTGCCTCAGCATGACCCTTGTCATGCTGTGGGTGTGGACGCCTTATTGGGAACTGAACCTTTTGCTAATCCAGATTTACAGGTGGGGTGGGATCCTTTAATTCTGATAAAAGCTCAACAAATAGGCATGGGCGCCTTACTTAAGACAATGGAAATGGCAGCCCCAAAACAGAGATATGTCACTATACAGCAAGGGATGAGAGAACCATTTTTGCAATTCATAGAAAAGCTTGCTGCAGCTATTGAAAAACAGGTAGAAGATGTATCTTTGCAGGATAGATTGTGTATACAATTGGCTAATGAAAATGCAAACCCGGATTGTAAGAAAATTATTGAAGCTTTACCCGGGGAACCCACATTGCCCGAAATGGTTACTGCTTGTTCAAAAGTTGGTTCAGTAGAGCACAAAATGGCAGCTCTTGCTGCAGCCATAAGGCCTCCACCGAAATGCAATCTTTGTGGGCAGCAGGGGCATGTGAAGGCACAATGTAATAAGCGGAAAACACCTCAGTCAAATGCAAGCAGTAATGTCATGAGTAATCGTTGTGCTAAGTTTGGGCACTGCGCTAAACAATGCAGGTCTAAATATCATGCCAATGGTCAGTTGTTACAGGGAAACGGGAAGAAGAGCGCGAGGGGGCGCGTGGGGACACAAATACCCCAGCAACCACAGCAGCAGGTAAGAGCCTTCCCAGCACTGCAAAACTACCCATTTGTGAACAATACTCAGGGGCAACAAGTGGTTCCGCAGGGATTGATATACCCACCGCCGACACAGTAACTATCTTGACAAAAGAAATATGCAAAGTACCCCTTGATGCCTATGGTCCAATAGGATGGGGGTTGAGTGCCTTTTTGATGGGGAGATCAAGTAGCACACTTAAAGGCATTTGTGTACATTTAGATCTTATTAATTCTGACTATTTAGGACAAATTTATGCTATGGCATCAATTGAAAACCCTCCTGTAACTATTCAGAAGGGAACCTGCATTGCTCAACTTGTACCTTTTGCGAGTTCTGTTCCAAATACAGTGCACCGAAGTCGCGGCACAGGAAGTTTTAGATCAATGGGAGTACCTCAAGTGTTCTGGACTGAAAAAGTGACAGAGAAATGTCCGAAAAAGACATGCATCCTCACCACCAGCAGATGTCAACCATGACCATATCTGTAGAAGGTTTGATCAACACCGGAGCAGATGTCACAATACTCTCACGACACTAGTGGCCTCAGTCGTGGCCTCTCACTCATGCAAGTTTTGGACTTTTGGGGTTGGGTGGTGCTACAACAGGTGGCCTGTCAGTCATGGTAATTAATGTGAAACACCCTGATGGCCAACAAGCTAACATAAAACCCTATGTTGCCGATACTCCTCAGAGTTTGTGGGGACGAGATTGTCTATCTCAATGGGGTGTCAGAATTACCACGGATTTTTAATAGGGGCCACTGTGATGGAGGGCGATGAACGTCCAGTCGTAGCCTTGACATGACTGACAGATAAACCTGTCTGGGTTGACCAGTGGCCCCTTACTACTGGAAAACCTATTGCCCTGCAAGAATTGGTCACACAACAATTGCAAGTCGAACATATTGAGGAATCATTCAGCCCCTGGAATACCCCTGTTTTTGTAATAAGAAAAAAATCAAGAAAATGGAGACTCTTACATGATTTGCGGCACATAAATGCTGTAATGGCAACCATGGGAGCCTTGCAACCAGGCCTTCCTATGCCTACAATGATTCTACAGGGATGGCAAATAGTTGTAATTGATCTGAAAGATTGTTGTTTTACTATTCCGTTGGCTGAGCAAGACAGAGAAAAATTTGCTTTTACTGTGCCTTCCACAAATCATGTTGAACCCAATAAAAGATATCAGTGGAAAGTGCTTCCCCAAGGGATGAAAAATTCGCCGACTATCTGTCAATGGTTTGTGGCACAGGCCTTGTCGAAAGTGCAGGAACAATTTGATAACTGCTATTGCTACCATTACGTGGATGATATCTTGTTGGCATCTGACAACAAACAACAGTAGTCAGCTCTTAAACAATGTACTGAGACAAGTCTGAAAGCTTTCGGTTTAATCATTGCTCCAGAGAAAGTGCAGGAACACATGCCTTGGAAATATCTGGGTATGTTGGTGACTAACACTCAAGTTATGCCTCAACCTGTGAAATGAGACATTGATGTCAAAAATGTTACTGATGTACAGAAATTGGCTGGTTCAATAGGCTGGATTCGGCCATATTTGGGCATAACCAATCATCAGATGCAACCATTGTATGATTTACTGTCAGGGATCACTTCCTCTACTGACGAGAGGCAATTGACCCCGGCAGCAAAAAAGACCTTGGAAGAAATCGAAGTGGCCTTAGCACACAAATTTGTTAACAGAATAGATACCTCTGTTACTGTTCAATTGTTCATTTTGAAAGATCATAAAATACCATGTGGAATATTGTGTCAATGGAGCTATAAATGGGAAGACCACCTGCATATTTTAGAATGGATCTTCTTGTCTTTCAGATCCCAGAAAACAGAACCAGGACTTTATGAGCTCTTTGCAGATATTATCATCAAAGGCCACAGGCGTTGTCACGAAATTTTGGGATGCGATCCTGTGACCATTGTCATACCTGTACAACAGTGGTATTTTGAATGGTGCTTTCAAAATAATCATGAATTACAATCTGCCTTATCTTGTTTCACAGGCCAAATAAAATACCATCTGCCTTCTCATCCTGTTTTAAAATTGGCCAAAGAGATTCCTTTTGAAGGGAAGCAAATTTGTTCTCCTGTTCCAGTGGAAGGTATAACAGTCTTTACAGATGGATCAGGGAAAACCGGAAAAGCAGCTGTGGCTTGGAAAAAGGATGATCACTGGGAGTATAAGACGATGATTCAGCAAGGGTCTCCTCAACTGGTTGAACTTTGTGCAGTTCTTTTGGCTTTCACTTTATTTCCTGGTTCTCTAAATATAGTCACTGATTCCATTTACGTGGCTAATTTGGTCAAGCATTTAGATCAACCAGTGTTGTATAATATTCAAGAGAAACCACTATTTACTATGTTAGTGAAATTATGGACTGTTATTTGTGCTCGAAAACATCCTTATTTCATCATGCACATTCGTAGCCACACATCATTACCTGGGTTTTTTGTTGAGGGTAATGCCTATGTGGATTCTTTGGTAGCTGCTGCTGCTGCAGTCAAAACTGTACCCAATGTGTTGCAGCAGGCAGTTATGTCTCATCAGTTTTTTCATCAGAGTGCCCAAGCTTTACAGCAGCAATTCAAACTGTCTTCTAGTGAAGCAAAATCTATCCTTTCTTCTTGTCCTGACTGTCACATGACTCATGTTTCTCACTATTATGGTACCAACCCTAGGGGTTTATCCCCTTTAGAGGAATGGCAAACTGATGTCACCAAAATGCCAGAATTTGGTCGTTTCAAATATGTCCATGTTACAGTTGATACCTTTTCTCATGCGATCGTTGCTTCAGCATTTACAGGAAAAAAAATTCGTGATGTCATTCGTCATTTTTGTCATGCCTTTTCCATCCTAGGTGTTCCATGTCACATAAAAATGGATAACGGCCCAGCATATGCTTTGCAGAAAGTGCGAGCATTTTTTCGTGCTTGGGGTATTGAACATTCCACAGGTATTCCACATGTTCCTACGGGCCAAGCAATCATCAAAAGGGCTCATGGTCTTCTTAAACGTCAGGTTCAACAACAAAAAGGGGGAATGCAACAGGAGTCACCTCAAGTGAGATTAGATAAAGCTGTTTATGTGTTAAACTTTTTGCGTCCCCTACCTGAATCACAGCTATCTCCAAATTTTTACCATTTTTCTTCTTTGAATTCTAAACAACCGGATTTTTGTAGAAATGTTAAGGTATGGGTCAAGGATTTAATTACTGGTATGTGGTCTGGTCCAGTGGAGCTAGTCACCTGGGGGAGGGGCTATGCTTGTGTTTTGACAGATAATGGTCCTCGATGGGTCCCTGCTCGCTGTGTTAAGCCATATCTGGAGCACGCAAGAAGAGACACGACGGATGGTTCCACAGCTGAAGCAGAATGTGCGGATGACACTGGCTAGTGCCATATATCAGGATATGTATTTCATCAGTTTCAATGTGTTTTTATAGTTATTAAAGGGTGTGTTTTGGGTTTGTAAGTGATTAGGACAATGCAGATTATTGCTGTATCTTTTTGAGCACTTGGGTGGTTATTAGATCACTTACGGATGATGAAAGCTGAGAATGATTGTATTGTTAGGTGGTTTAAGAATGGGATTGTTAATTCTTTTGATGGTTGTGATTGTTGTTTTGTGTTTCCCCTGCCTGCTTGGATTTTTGCAAAGGGCCCTGCAAAAGTCCATAGCAGCTGTGTTTGCAGTTCTAAAACAAAAAGGGGGAATTGTGGAAGGAGCTACCAGCAGGTCTGGTTAGCTAAAGAAGCTGAGAAACAAGAAGAAGCTGAGAAACAAGAAGACAAGGAGGCTTTTTCAAGGCTGTTACTAAGGAGATCAAGAGAAGAAGAGAACAGAAGAAAGATAAGAAGTTTGCAGCTGGATGAAGTATTTTTAGAAGTTACTGTCACGTTTCACCAATAGTGTTATGTTGATTTATTGTGGCCAATAGTTGGGGTAGAAGAAGTATAAACAATTGGAAAGTGTATAAAAGATCAGCCATGTTTGATAACAAACAGTTGCCGCTTGAGACTGCTTGTGGTCTCTGCTTTGTGTCGTGACCGCCTCGACAGCGACAGGCCAGAACTTCCATTTAGCTTTATCATGCTGGGAAAATTGCCGCACTTGCATGCACTGATTTTTCAGTAGGACAAGGACCAGAAGGACCCCCTCTTGATCATAGAGTGGGTGTTCCTAGGTCATCAGTTGTCCAAGAGTATCACCAAGACACAGGAGTTGATGGCCCAGCTGATCAGCAAAGCTAGGGTCAAGATGTGACTGCTGGCAGGGTGTGAATTTGCATGCATTCATGTGCCAATTAAATTTTCGACCGGGAAGTTGACCAAGGCTCTGGAGCAGTTGCTCCATGAGAACGAGATCTTGCAGTTTGCTCTGGATAGTTACCCAGGAAAAATTTCAATTCACTGTCCTGGCTATAAATTATTTAACTCAGAATTTAATTTGATTCCAAAAGAGAAACAGACCCGCAAACCTCTCAAAGCTTTGACAGTTTTTACTGACGCATCCGGAAGGTCACGCGAGTCAACGATAACTTGGAAGGACCCTCAAACTCAGCAGTGGGAGGCTGATATTGAGGTAGTTGAGGGTTTCCCTCATGTTGCTGAGTTGGCCGCAGTCGTCAGGGCTTTTGAGAAGTTTTCGGAACCCATGTATTTGATTACTGATTCGGCATATGTAGCAGGGGTAGTGTCCAGAGCAGAGAATGCAGTTCTCAAAGAAGTCTCAAATCCGGCCATCTTCAACTTGCTCTCAAAGCTGATACACCTAGTCTCCCACTGAGAGCATCCTTACTACGTTATGCATGTGGGGTCACACACTGACATTCCTGGTTTCATCGCGGAAGGTAGCTGCAGAGCAGATGCCCTAGCTGCTCCTGTGCAGCTGGGTGGCCTACCTATCATCCTCCAGCAGGCCAAACCGAGCCATCAGCAATTCCATCAGAATGTCCCAGGCTTAGTCCACCAATTCCACCTAAGGCGGGACCAGGCCAAGGCAATCATAGACACATGCCCAAACTGTCAAAAGCTCTCCTTACCCTTGTTGGGATCGGGGGTCAACCCCAGAGAGCTTGGCAGCTGTGAGGTGTGGCAGACAGATGCCACACACATCCCTGAGTTTGGAAGGTTTAAATATGTTTATGTGTCGGTTGATACCTTCTCTGGTGCTGTTTATGCCTCGGCCCACTGTAAGAGTCGGCCTGAAGATCTTCGATATGTCTCACGTTTTCATCGTGGGAAAGAAACTTTGGGGGAACGGGGGACTGAGACCCCAGAAGGCTGATGTAACTGCCACCAGAATTACCATCTGGCCAGGTGTGTTTGCTTGGGAACGTGACTCGCCATATCTACATCCTGCTGGAACAATGTGGGCCACGGTACACTGCCCCTGAGTTCTGTACCATCTGTGCCTGAGATGCAGCGGGACCAGCTTGCCCTGTTCCCCCTGCTCCATTGTGCATGGGCCTCGACTCTGATCACAAGAATTCTCCCCCATTTCTGACTGGGTGCCTCTCGCCTCGAAAGGACCTATATATTCAGCCTCAGAGGAGACCCACTCTCGAGGCTTCCCCACGGAAGACGGTATCTATTAGCTGAAATAATTCCCTGTTCCTTCTGGAGATGGTTTTCCAGCTAATCCCGGCTGCCCTGGCTGGGAATTGTTTCAAGTCTGGTTGGGCAGTGGCTAGCGCACCGGCCACTACCTCCTTGGTAGTTCAGAAGCCACACGAGAGCTGTTAGTGAGGCTTGACGAAGGTAAGAAGAAGGAGGCCTCGTGGCAAGATAGAGTTTATTGTCACATGCACCCCACGGTGCAGGCAGCCACGCGTCCCAGGAGAGCGCGAGAAAGAGGGGGCGAGAGAGGAGACGAAGAGAGCGAGAGAGAGCTAAGAGGGCCAAGGCCAGAGCCAGGCCTAGGCCCAGGCCCGGGCCCTGAGTGAGGCCCCAGCCAGAGGCGGAGGCTGAGAGGCAGAGAGCGAGCTGGGGGCAGGCTCATTGCTTAGAAGGGACCAGGGGAAGGGGGTGGACACAAGAGGGAAAACCAATCAGGGGAATGGGGAGGGCACACAGACAGCAAATAGGAAACGAGGGGTGGGGGACACCCCAGCCTGCTCCAATCCGGGACCGAGTCTCTCCAAAGTCTCTGGAATGAGGGGGAGAGGCTTCCCGGAGGGGGGCAGGCACTGGGAGGAGAGCAATAGATGATTGACAACAGATTGCAACAGAGGGGAACAGGGAATTTCCCAGGCGGGAGATCGTACCAGATGGGGAGAAGTACAGGGGGAACTTGGGAAAAACCATTACAAAACAAATGATTATTAACAATAAGTAAAAACCAGAAAACGTGCCGCTACAATTAGCGACGCCACGAGGACTGCAAAGGTGGTCTACTGGCAGAAGGACGCTACGAGGACCCGTCTCTCATCCGTGGTAGATATTCCATCTTTCCTATCTCTCTCTGTCTCTCTCTCTCTTTCCGTATTGTTTTTCTTCCTCTCTGTTTTCTCTCTCTCATTATCGCATATCAGTTTTGTGGGCACATAATAAAAGTAGGTCGTAACACCCACACAGGGGAGATCACTGATGCACAGAAACACCTTGTGCAGGCCTTCTGCACGCTGGGGATCCCCAAAGAGATAAAAACTGATAGTGGCCCAACTTATGCCTCCAAGGAGTTTGATAATTTCCTGCAGGAGTGGGGGATGGAACATGGTAAGGGGATCCCGTACTTCCCCCACTGGCCAGGCAGTGATAGAAAGAACTCATCAGACATTGAAGAAGACCTTAGGACAACAGAGAGGAGATGTCAGGATCAACAGTCCACAACAACGGCTTTGTAAAGCTCTGTTTACTATGAACTTTCTTAACTGTTCATTTGAATACCTTAATCCACCCATTGTCAGGCACTTCAACCAGAATCATCAGTTGAAGTTTGAGGAAAAACTGCTGTTCCTGGTAAAGGACCCTGAGACTTGAAAGGTCCAGGGGCCTTTTGATTTGGTCACTTGGGGGTGAGGATACGCTTGCGTATCCACCCCCACAGGTTTGAAATGGGTTCCGCAGAAATGGGTCAAACCCTATATTCCACCCAGGGAAAAAAAGGCCCGAATGCGGCCCCACTGACACCTTCCCGACCCGATGATGTTACGATTGCTTCTTCTAGGCGATGATGCAAAGGAAGTGAGAGACCCACATCCCGTGTTATCCCTAACTCAGCCTTAAACAGATTGTTTTAAACAGTACTTTTTACTTCCGTGTGTATGTTATGCTTAGATTTCTTTTAAGGGCATCCTCCTGACCCCTAAAATGAGGCCAGAACTACTCTGTTTTCTGTTTCTTCTGTCTCAGTCAGTAGTTGTAAGTGTTGTCCCAAAGATCTTTAATATGCCTCACGTTTTCGTCGTGGAAAAGAAACATTGGGGGAATGGGGGGCTGGGACCCAAAAGCTGATGAGCTGCTACCAGAACTATATCTGGCCAGGTGTTTACTTGGGAACGTGACTCATGCTTCGGAGCCGGATTTGCATCCTGTTAGAACGATGGGAGCCACAATACACTGCCTCCTGCCAGCCGAACCACCTGTACCTGGACCGAAGGGGCCAGCTTGCCTTGTTTCCCCCATTGTGCATGAGCCTCGACTCCGATCGCGAAAATTCTCCCCCACTTCTGGCTGGGTGGCTCTCACCTCGAAAAGAACAATATATTCAGCCTCGGAGGAGACCCCCTCCTGAGGCCTCCCCACAGGAGACAGAATCTATCAGCTACACCACGAGGACTGCGGCGATGGTCTATTGGCTGAAGACGCCACGAGGACTGTGAAGGTGGTCTATTGGCAGCTGCGAGGACTCCGTCTCTCATCTGTGGTACATATCCCACCTTTCCTATCTCCCCTCTCTCTCTCTTTCTTTTCACTCTATCGTTCTCTTTCCTCTCTGTTTTCCTCTCTCTCATTATTGCATATCAGTTTTGTGGGCACATTAATAAAAGTGCATTGATTTTTCTGGTTAAACAGCATTCTCTTTGCCTCCTTTGTACTTCGAGACCACTACAAACTCAGCTTATTTAAGCACCTAGCACACCATTCTGAATCGAATGAGTGTTGTTAGAAAACAAGGGGGTGTTGAGATTTCCCGCAAACTGCACACACCCTGAGTGAAAAAGTGACCCCACACTCTATTGAGCTTTTCTGTCTTCAGAGATTCACCAAAGGGTTTCTTAGTGCAAAGGAGTTTTTATTGTGTGCGTGTAAACTTTTTGGCAGAGTGCCTGTCCAGGCAGGCTTTTCAGTACTTTTCACGAAGGGAAGGAGAGGGGGAGACGCGGTGAGCCGTGTGTGTTTGTGTTAACTCAAGCATTACTTTCCCTGGTGGTAGTTTTTGATCCCCCCCCCCCCAAAAAAATGAATAAAAGTAAAAAAATGCACTTTACAGCTTGTTAGCAAAATACAATGCCAAACCCTCACCTGTAGGAGATGTTTGGGCTCAAGACAGCTGGTTTAATCTAGAAAGTGTTATCGATAGAATTTGCTCATTACAATGAGAAAATAAATTTAGACTTGGCAAAGACAAAGCTATAATTTGTTCTGTTCTTGGAGCTTGTCTTAATGCCGCAATTGAGAACTGCTTTAAGTGGTATGGAGAGGAAAAAGCCGTAACCGAGTCTCTCCAAAATCTTGTAAAAATTCTACAAAAACAGATGGAAGAGGAAAGAAATGAAAGTCAGTTACTGAGAGATGCTTTAAGAGCTGAGTATCTCAATTCAATGAATTCTGACTCCTCAAAGGAGACAGAAGAAAAAGAAATTCTCCACACTAAAATTTATCCACATAAAGAGTTAGAATCTGCCAGAAATTGTGGAGAATTCTGCTGTCCTCATTTAAGACCTTTAATTAAAACAGAATATAACTACATCAATAATGAAGACTTTGAACCCCACATTACAACTAGAGAAATCCCTTATACTGCAACAGAGTTAGCCAAGCTAAAGAGAGAATACAGCAGGCTTCCACAAGAAACTGAAACAGAGTATGTATTCTGCCTATCTCACTGGAGGAGATCAAATCAAACTTACAGAGTTAGAAGCATCTGGGTATTGGGGATTTGGTGTTTTCTTAACAACAGGAGATAAACGTGATTCATGGTCTCTAACCCAGTGAGCAGCCTTTTGGGCTGGCAGGATAAACCCATTAGAAAGGGGAGACCCTGTTACTATACCTACCACTCCCGATCAACTACAAGAAAGTGTCCAAAAGACAGCCTGCTTGCAAATGATACATGAAAGAAAACTAATTCCTGGGTTTGAATCACCCATGCAATTGCCTGTAAAGGCTGAACTTATGACTCCTTTAATCCGCAGGCTCCCAGAATTTCTTAAACCAACAGCAATTGCTTTACGGAAAACCATAGCTACTCTGAGCCCCGTAGAAAGTCTTGATAGATTCCTTCGGAATCCAACAGATCAAACTGTTTCTACAGACCCTGGTTTCACCCCTCATTCCACCCCCTCTCAGGCCCCAGCTTCTCATTCTAACACATCTACCAGTGATCGCAAGGTCTGGGTGTGGGGGGAGATTGAAGTAGAATTAATTACCTACTGTAGGCAATATGGACCCATAAATATTCCAGATGAAAAATCACAGAGAACAAAAGGTATTAGATATGTCAAAACCCCTAGCAGTAAAAAGACAGAAAAAGGAAAACAGATGACTCATTGCCAACACTGGTGGTTATTGGGCATTTAAAAAGGCATTCCAAAAGACGTCATGGATGGGTTGCCTCTTGATAAACGTCAGAAGATTATTTCTAACTGGCATTGTAAGAAAAATTCACCAGCACAAGCCCCCCTAAAGAAATCTCTACCTAGTTCACACCTGTCCTCCCAGACTACAGGCAGTGAGCCCAGAAACAACAATTGAACCCAGCGCACCCCGCCCCTCCCAGCATTCGGGCAGTAAGCCCATGCAAAGCGTCTCCTCTCATGACTTAATTGATCTTACTACTGAATCAGAACAAGTCTATCAGAACCAAAAAAACTAATTAAACTGCCTCTCGTAAGTGAGCTGAAAGGCGGTATCTATATCCAAATGCTCACTAAAAATACAAGAGGAGATGGATTGATTACAGCAATTACAGGACCCAAGAAAGCACCTATAACTTATCTTGTTGACACAGGTGCTCAAACCTCCGCGTTAACTAACAGAGAAGTGGAGAAGTGTGGAATTGTTCCAACAACAAAACATCAATGTGTGATTAATGCGCTTGGTATCACACAACTCATGAAAACAGCTTTAGTAAAAATTCTTTTGCCTGGAGAAGAAAACAAGCTATCTATCAACATGGTTATTGGAAATATTCCATGTAGTTTACTTGGCTTAGATGCTTTTTCTGGTTAAAAATTTCTAGACTGAGGGGTTTGTTTGGTCTTTTGGTGCATGGCGTCTTAATATTAGACTGCTTCAAACAGCACCCCCACTATCACACAGCAATGTGACTAATGTGAAACAATACCCCCTGCCCCTTGGAGCAAAAGAAGGCATCAAACCAGTGATACAAGAATCGAGAGAACGAGAAGTAATAATTAATACACATTCACCTTTCAATGCTCCTGTGTGGCCAGTCCGCAAACCTAATGGTAAATGGAGACTGACCATCGATTACCGGAGATTGAATGTACACACCCCCTTACTGCAGCTGTTCCCAATCTTGCAGAACTAATTACATTGATTCAAGAAAAAGCCCACCCTATCATGGCAACCATAGATGTCAAAGACATGTTTTTATGATTCCCTTACGACCAGAAGATAGAGAGCTTTTCGCTTTGACATGGGAAGGGCAACAGTATACTTTCACAAGATTGCCGCAAGGGTATAGACATTCACCCACCCTAGCCCACCATGTTTTAGCCCATGAACTAGAAAAAATACCCATAGCTGGCAACGTTACTGTTTATCAGTATATTGATGACATTTTGGTGGGAGGGGAAAAAACAGAAGAAGTGAGGGATGCTCAGCAGAAAATAACCTGTCACCTGGAAAGTCTTAACTTACAAATTCCCCCTGAAAAAATTCAAAAACCTTCTCATGAAGTGAAATTTCTGGGTATCTGGTGGAAAGAGGGCATGACATGTATTCCCCCTGATACTATAACTTCCTTGGAACAAATTAAGATGCCTGATTCCAAGAAAGAGCTTCAACATGTTTTAGGATTACTGGTGTTTTGGAGGAAACATATCCCAGACTTTTCTATCATTTCCAGACCCCTTTACAACTTGCTGAGGAAAGGGGTTAAATGGGAATGGGAGGATTCTCAAGAGGAAGCATTGAAATTATTGATTTTTGAAGCCACAGCATATCAGGCATTAGGTCCCATTCACCCCACAGACCCTTTTCAGGAAGAATGGGGTTTTGCTATTTCGGGATTGTCAGTACACATATGGCAATGAGGCCCTGAGGGCCCTACCAGACCCATTGGTTTCTATTCTCGTGGCTTTAAGGATGCTGAAAAAAGGTATACCATCTGGGAGAAGGGGCTATTTGTTGTTTGCCTAGCTCTAGTAGAAGTGGAAAAGATCACTCGGCAGCAATCCATTGTCCTGAGAGGCCCTTTTAAAGTCATTAAAACTGTCACTGCTGGATCTCCCCCCCCCAGACAGGGTGGCTCAGAGGGCCTCAGTTAGGAAATGGTATGCCCAAATAGAATATTACTGTAATACTTTCTCTGTAAGTGAAGGTGCTATAAAACACCTAGCCATACAGGAAACAGAAAACTTGGGTAGCGGCCAAGAGAAACCAGCTTCAGTAATCAAAGTAGCCCCCCCTTTTCTCCCAAGTCAGCAAATTCTTGGTTTACAGATGCTTCAGCTAAGAGGGAGGGGAAAACATGGAAATTCAAAGCTGTCGCGCTGCATATTTCCTCAGGTGAAAAAATTATTAATGAAGGAGAAGGCAGTGCACAAGTTGGCGAGCTGACAGCTGTCTGGAGTGGTTTTAAAAAGGAAGCAGGCAATTCTTCTCCTGTCTGTATTTACACCGATTCCTATGCTGTATTTAAGGGTTGTACTGAGTGGCTGCCTTTTTGGTAACAGAATGACTGGCAAGTCAACAGGGTCCCTGTGTGGCAAAAAGAAAAGTGGCAGGAAATTTTGCAAATTGCTTGTCAAGGAGATTTTGCTGTAGGCTGGGTTGCTTCCCACCAAACAGATAGTAATTCAGCAGGAGAATGGAATAACAAGGTCGATGAATTAGCTAGGCTAAGTCCCCTGAAAAAGGAAGAAATTACAGAGGATTGGGAGCACCTGTTAGAGTGGTTGCATGTAAAAAGACATCACACAGGCGCAAAAGATTTATACAGGGAAGCTATTACTCGCGGTTGATCTGTTACCAGAGAAAAGTGTAGAACATGCATATCAGCTTGCAAGCAGTGTCGCAAACAATTAGAAAGACACCCCCTGAAAGATGACCCTCTGCATTTGAGAAAGGACAAAGGCCTATGGGATGCATGGCAAATAGATTACATCGGTCCTTTCAGGAAATCTGGAGGTAAACAATTTGTGTTATTAGGGGTAGAAATTATATCTGGTCTAGTTCAAGCTTCTGCTTTTAAAAGAGCCACAGGAGATAATACTGTCAAAGCACTTCAAGAATGGTTTGGAATTCTTCCAAAACCACAAGAAATTCAGTCTGACAATGGGTCTCACTTTACTGCTAAAATTGTACAGGATTGGGCAAAAGGTGAAGGTGAAAATATTCCTCGAGCCCGGCTGGAAAGTGGCTTCCAGCTATTCCCGGCTAGCCCTGGCAAGGAATCATTCCAGAGTCGGTTAGGCAGCAGCAGGTGGACCGGCCACCACCCCCCCCGATGGGTCAGAGCTGTACGAGAGATGTCGGTGAGGCTTCGACGAAGGTAAGAAGGAAGGAGGAGACTCTGTGGCTAGATGGTTTATTGTCATCTGCTCTTAGCAGGCGAGCCACGAGCCTCTCTCCCTGCCAGAGGCGTGGTTACAGCTTATAAGGGGTTGGGAGAAGGGGGTGGACACAAGAAGGAAAGCCAATCAGGGAAATGGGGATGTCACACAGACAACGAATGGGAAACAAGGGGTGGGGGATTCCCCAACCTGCTCCAATCCGGGACCGAGTCTCTCTGAACACTCTGGAAGGAGAGGAGAGGCTTCCCAGAGAGTGACAGGCTGTGGAGAACAAAGGCAGGGGGAAACCAAATGGGGAGAAATACAGAGGGGAACTCGGGAAAAACCATTACAGAACTTATTAATATTAACAATAAATAAAAAGATATAAAACGCGCTGCTACATGAAGGTATTAAATGGACCTTTCATACACCCTATTACCCTCAGGCTAATGGAATAGTAGAAAGAACAAATGGTCTCTTGAAAAGATTTCTCAAACCACATGAGGGGAACTGGGATCTTCGATTATGGAAAGCTGTGAAGGGTATGAATGACAGATGGGGAGTAAACGGTTGTCACAAAATCACTGCTTTTTGCCCGACACCTCCAAGTATAATCCCTGTCTTACAGGGACCAGATGATTCAAAGAATCCAAATCACTATCCTGGCCAACTTGTTCTTGTTGACCTACCTTTAGTGGGAGAAGTACCACTTGTCCTGAAAACCCCCCTGAACAAATATGCCTGGGTAGCATCTGATGCTCTGGGAAAAGAACACCGAATCAGCACACGCTGGATAGTTCCTTCATTTTAATCTTCTGCCCCTCTGTGGCAGATCTTTGTTGTGTTTACTTTTACCACAGATGAGCCCCGGTGGACCATGATAAAGCTCGTAATCTTTTTCTGCACCCTACTGCAACTCCATGGCCAGAAGCCAGCTGACTGGCCATGGTCAGAAGCTACCATCCATCACACTGTTGTTATGGGATCCTATCCCAACCCCAGAGAACGCCGCCCGACTTTAGCGATGGTAGTATTGCATAATTCTGAGCCATATCGTCCAGGTGAATGGAAATGGGATAAGAACACTCATATGTACACCTTGAGTGGAACTGCAGGTGAAGTGATTCAGGTGACATGCAGAAAGGTAGAAGGATCTCTTCTTGCTCAAGCTTCCACTATTGTAATTGCTGGGAATTTCTCAGAACTAGATGGGGAAAGCACCTTATACCCCAATCTTACAGCAAAATTTTGTCCTTCAGTGAAATGGAAGTGTATTAAACATGCCTCCTTTAGATCATGTTGTTGTCACACTCAGGATATCAAGACCCACAATGTTGCTGTCACTAAAGAATGAAAGAATGAGCCCTTAGACTGCTGGCATAATTTTACCTTAACCAAACCCACTGATGTGACCTGTAACTGGCACAACTGGGCAAACCAGTCAGGTCTGAGAGGCTTAGCTTATAAATTTAAAATAAACCTTGCAGGAAAGCCTGTAATAAGCACAGCAGTCACCCCACAAATGGTAAAAGAGACAAAGAGCACTCCCATCTATCTGATCACATCTCAAATGATATAAAAAATTGATCACCTAACCACACCCAAAAGGGGAGAAGGGATTAAAAGCACCTCTAGCTATCTAACCACTCACCAAATGGTAGATAAGACTGAGAACACCTTTAACCAACTTATTACCACACACAAACCAGAAGGGACTAGAAACACCCCTAGCCATTCTAACACACCCTGACTTGAAGAGACTAAGAATGTCTCTAACCTTTCTGTCACTTCTTGGAAGATTGACATCACCCCTAGCTTATACAAAATTGAATGGCCTTGGTCCCAAGTTTTTATCCACTTCACAGGATCTATGGGAAATGTGGAAGGTCTGAACTTATTAACTGTAGTTATGCATGAGAATCAGATATACACAAAGCAAGAATGGGAGTACAGAGATGAAATTTGGCAATTGCATGGGACAGTAGGAGAAAAAAATGATATAGGATGTCAAATGATTAATGGAACTACCTATGAAAAGGTAATATCAATCAGGGCAAATGAGTATAAAAAGGTTTGTACTCCCCCTAGCGTGCAGGATTGTTGGCACAACTTCACATTAATACAAACTGTAGAGATAATCTGTCTCTGGGCCAAAGATGATGAAGGACTCTCATTTAAATTCAAAATAAATGCCTTAGTCTTACCTGTCACTAGCATTCCAACCAAACCACTGATTGTACTAAGCCCGAAAATCTTTGAAATCAAACCATACATAATTAGGAAAACTGGTCAACAGCAAATACTATTTAACCCTACATGGTCTTTAAAAAAGGTTAAATTATTGATTCAAACTAATGTTTCAGAAATTCAGCCTACTTGTTCACCTTTTTTGCAAACTTCTTTTGAAGGTTGGACGATGAGGCTGAGAAAACGTAGCCCTCCTAAGAGACACATACCAAGAGACATTGCAGGTGCTATTGGTACTGGATTGGGTATCTTGAACAGTATCGATTCAGAGGTATTGATGAACAAACTAGCTGCTTCAGCTAGAGATTTGACCAAATTACAGTATCCTTTACAGTCATCCTTATCAGCCTTGGGAACGACTTGTTACAGCAATTGTGCAGTGAAGAAGGCACACAGACAGTTCTTCATGATCAGAAGGCTTTTACTATTTTGAATCTTTGCCCTTTTATAACATGGTCCGCAAAAGAGGCTGTGATTGGTCGGACAAGGACTGCGTCTCTTCTCCTTTAGCAAAACAACAGGTGACAGAGATTGTTTTGGGAAACTTGTGTGAGAAGAACGAAGCTCTCTTTAGTATTTACAAAATAACAAAGACATTGTTATGAGAATGGGAATTTGTTCCCATGGGAAACAGCTAGCAGTAACTAGCAGTAAAAATCCAAAGCCCAGGAAAATACAGAGCAAAGCCCAGGAAAATACAGAGCCACAACGACTCAGTGGCTATTATCAAACATATTACCAGATTGGGAAAAGATAAATGTTGAATGATCACAGACTAATAATTGATGCACTTGATGCTGCACAAAGCAATGTCTCTTTGGCTCTCAGCTGCATCCAGGCCCAATTGTGGATAGAATCCATTGCTGCTTCAATTATAAGAGAAGGCGAAGAAGGAACCTTCCCTACTGAGATTCGGAAAATAATTTGGGACAATGCAAATGATTTTTAAGAGGAATTTCAGGCATGGTGGAACTTGGTAAATTTCACTTATAACTCAGTCACAAACACAGCCATAGCCTTCGTGTAAACTATCAGCAATGCTTCAGTGCATTCAATCTTCCCTATCATTGCATTGGGACTGAACCACGACGGAGCAACGTTCTATCCCTCCGAGTATAGAGAATGGGCCCATCAAGTTGGTGATAAATGGCAAACTGTTAATTTAGAATCTTGCATTGTTCCGGAAAAACAAGGATTTATCTGTGAAAGTAACGCAATTGTAGCTCAGGATATTTGTTTAGACACAGAGCAGAATCTGTCATTTTGAAATACGCCCGAATGAAGCTTTTGAGACAATGCTTGTTTATGTAGGCAATGGATGTGCATGTTTTAGGACTATTTGTGAGGAAGTAGTTGTAGAAAATGTAATATTAAACACCAAAAATCATTCAAATTTTTGTGTTTGTAATTTTACCAAAATTACAGGTTGTGATTTTTCTTATTTGGCTCCAGTTACTTCCTACCACCTTTTACAATCTAATTATACATTAATCTACAGGCCTACTGCTATAGGTATGAACCTTACTCTGGTGAAGCAATTGTTACTTCACCAGGATCTAATAGAAATTTTAGAAAAGATCAAAAGGAACGAAAACTTTGGTAACTGTTCATCACAATGTAAAAGAAATTCATCATGTTTTAGAAAGAGTAAGGAAAGAAACTGAACACAGATGGTGGGACACCTTTTTTGGATGGTCACCTACTAGCACAAGTATTTTGAACAAACTGTGTCACCCCATCATTATTCTTTTGATTTTAGTTTTGATTGGCTTTGTTTTATCGGCAATCTTATTTTTCATGAATTGGAGAGTGATGAAACAGCTAAGACGATTAACATCAGTCATGAATGCACACAATTTAGTTTATGTACCCCCTCCCATAGATGTGCTCAGAGATGTTGACAAAAGACATACCATGCAAGTAAGCCATAGCCATAAATTAAAAAAATAGATTTTGGTTAAAGATAAGAGATTTTGATGTATATTTTAACCTTATTTAGTATTTTGATTTAGTATTTTGATTTTGTTTAAACAGTTAAAATTTTGTTTTAAAGTTGTTTGAATTCTGATTTGATGTTATTTGTTTTGATTATTTGTTTTAATTAAGTTTAAAATTGTTTGAATTTTTGATCTAATTTTAATGATGTTATTTGTTTTAATTAATTGAATTAATTATGTTATTTGTTTTTATTAATTGAGTTGAAATTGTGAGAATTTTAAATCAATACAATTGTTATAATTGTGAGATTTATTGCATATTGATTATTGGTGTCCACCGTTTCCTCTTGTATTTCTTTCTCTTTTTTGCTTTCCTTCTGTTCTGCCTTCTGCTTTCCTGGGATATGCTGCCAACAAGAGATGACCTGAGCATAGAGTCCTGAAGACCTCGCGACAACACTATGAACCCTGCTGCCAGAGCTCTCCTGATGACAACCGTGAGCCACTGGGTGGTGTAAGAGTGGGCCCGAAGACCTTTAATATGCCTCACATTTTCGTCGTGGAAAAGAAACATTGGGGGAATGGGGGGCTGGGACCCAAAAGCTGATGAGCTCCTACCGGAACTATATCTGGCCAGGTGTTTACTTGGGAACGTGACTCATGCTTCGGAGCCGGATTTGCATCCTGTTAGAACGATGGGAGCCACAATACACTGCCTCCTGCCAGCCGAACCACCTGTACCTGGACCGAAGGGGCCAGCTTGCCTTGTTTCCCCCATTGTGCATGAGCCTCGACTCCGATCGCGAAAATTCTCCCCCACTTCTGGCTGGGTGGCTCTCACCTCGAAAAGAACAATATATTCAGCCTCGGAGGAGACCCCCTCCTGAGGCCTCCCCACAGGAGACAGAATCTATCAGCTACACCACGAGGACTGCGGCGATGGTCTATTGGCTGAAGACGCCACGAGGACTGTGAAGGTGGTCTATTGGCAGCTGCGAGGACTCCGTCTCTCATCTGTGGTACATATCCCACCTTTCCTATCTCCCCTCTCTCTCTCTTTCTTTTCACTCTATCGTTCTCTTTCCTCTCTGTTTTCCTCTCTCTCATTATTGCATATCAGTTTTGTGGGCACATTAATAAAAGTGCATTGATTTTTCTGGTTAAACAGCATTCTCTTTGCCTCCTTTGTACTTCGAGACCACTACAAACTCAGCTTATTTAAGCGGGTCGTAACAGTAGTGCAGGGACATGAGTGTGAGGACTTTGAAAGGATGCGCTGCTTCAATCTATCCAGCAAAATCTAGAGCATCCATGATTCCATCCAAGAAATGAAGGGCGTGATGAAGGAGATTAAGTGAGGAGCAGGAGACTGGATGGAGAACATCTCTAAAGACTGGGGGTACCAGTGGGAATGTCATCAGTTGTAAAGGATATTTTGTTGGTTTTTCGTGCTATCATTTTAATTTACATAGCCTTTAGGACTCTAACAAGAGTCATAATTAAGTGTACTAAAAAACCGACCCCTTCTGACGTTACTGTGGCCGCTGTCAAAAGATGGTGCAAGAGGCCAGAGACAACAGTTTAAGGAGTTAGTCTCCTCCCTCCTTTCGTTCAAAAATTAAACAGAAAAGGGGGAGATGTGTGGTGGTGGGTTTTTGTTAAGTTTTGATAAGTTATTCTCCCAATGGTTTGTTCCTGTTATCCCCCCAATGATTGGTTTGTTTGGTTTTACCCCAGGTTTTCCCCTCCCCCTTGCGTCCCTGATTGGTTGGAAAACTGTACCTACCCCTTGTTATCACCCAGTTTAAAAGTTGGCGTGGGACCCTGTTCGCCGTCTCTCTTGCACCACCCTTTGGAGAATAAAGATCTCTTTGACAGCTTTCTCTGACTCTTGCTTCGATCCCAGACGCTGACAATATACAGGGATCGCAGAGAGCAGAAGGCAGATCTGCTCTACACCGTTACTTAGACTGCTAGCAGTCTGAGAATGGCCAGTCCTGACCACGTGGCCAGAGTGAGAGCTAGCCAGAGTTCACCAGACCCTAGCTGTCGGGCTATCATGGGTTAAAAGATCTTAAAGGGCCAAGAGCATATTTAGACTATTGCAAAGGTGTTTATTATGTAAATGCATCAGTCTCAAAAGGCTAGAGTTCTACATGTGGTCTTACTAAAAGTTACAATATTAAAGTCCCAGTAGGAATATTTAAGGTCCCAGTAGGCATAGAAACAGGTTAGCATAGAATTCCAACTACGGGGCAGTAACATATTGACAGGAGGTTCAGCCAAGGAAGAAATGGATTTAGCAAGGAATTCCAACCCAGGGAAAAAAGCAGAGTCACAGGGAACCTGGCCCAGGGGAGAAGGAAGATCAACAAGGGGTTCCGATTACAAAGAAAATGGGCTGGAAAGGGGTCCCAGCCACAGGGAAAAGGCGGAGTGGCAAAATTCCCAGCCACAGGGAAAGGCAGATTAACAAAGTCCTGGCCGCAAGGAGAAACAAATCCTGGTCCCGAGAAGTGATTCCCAAAGCAGTGAAAAGCAATAGTGGAAGAGATAGCAAAGCACCCCTCAAGCGGTATAATACCTGACAAGGCTCCTGGCAACAGCTCCCTGTAAGCTGGTTCCCTGGCAGTCCCATGCTTTCTTGTTGTAGATTGCAGGAGATGGACCGATCAGTTCGGAAACCGATCGATACCTCTGCCACCTAAACTGGGGCTTTTTATCCCTAAACTCCAAATGCATATTCATTTTCTTATCTTGGGGTTCACCAGTTAGCTGAGAACACATTTATAAAACAATCTTTCCACACCAATCTAAGCCTAGCATTGAAAGTGCATAAAACTACGAAAACTTACAAAAATTGGTATCGGTTCTTACACAAAGACCTACGCATGTAGCATATCTATCCTATGCATGTAGCATATCTATTAACGTAAAAGCCTCTATCTTATTCACGTAAAAGCTGTGCCTACTCTATCTAGTACTGCAAGTGATGTTCTACTTTGTTTTTTGTTATGACTAAAGCCGAATTACCAGGTCTAAGTGCGCCAGGCTCTTGTGCTAGCTGACTAACTTAAAAACTACTTACTAAAAACTAAGGCCTAAGCTTCTATTTCATAGCTATGTGGTTTAATATATTTCAGTTTTTCTAAAAGCTTCAGTTCACCCCCTGTATCCTTCTCTCCCCCTGGGGTACCCAGGGGCCTTGTACTCCAACACCTAGTGTCAGATCAGAGTGGAAGACTTAATAAGGATTTGAAATTTGTTTGAAATTTGGAAGCAAACTCAAAATCTACATCAGGTAGCTCTCAAAAAAGAGCTCACTGAACCTTGAATATACCTTCCATACACTCACTTCATGGTTACTGAACTGGACCTGGATAAACAAACTCTTCATACCACTTATATCTGTAATTCGTCTTTGCATAATAGCTGGCTATATGATGCGATGCTGTGGTTAAATGTAAAAAGTAGAGACTAGACAAGATAGAGTCTTGTCATGTCTTTGAAGGGGGAATGACGCCAGAATGATTTTTGCTATTATATATCCTTCAGATATATTACTAGCTCTGTAGACTGTTGTTGTATAGTTATATAGTTCCTAGCTAGATCCAGTCTTTTTCCTTACCCTGATAGGCAGAAAGACAAAATACGTTCCAGAGGCTCCAAGCCCCAGGGATCCAAGGCTCCTATCCTGTCTTGGTTCCTCCTGGGAGCCAAGTATGAAATACCCTCCCCAGACACATTTTCATAAACAAAGTTTAGCTTCTATCTAAGGTGGGGGGGAGGAGTTCAGAAAAGGGTGGAACCGGGGGGAATTACCTCATCACTTGTGCTTCTAATTGGGGACTCTTGTCAATTATGCTAATTTGCTAAACTTATAAAACTGTATTTACCCTATGCAGAGTGGGCATTTTCTATACTTGCCCCTTGAAGGCCTCCAAAAAAGACCAGCCTTTAAATTACCTCCTATACTAACATTGTCTCAAAAGTGTGTTGTTTTATTTCTAGGTTCTTCAAAGCATCTTATTCAATGTGGTTTTTAATAGCCCATTGTACCATTCAACTTTCCCAGAGGCTGGTGCATAATAGGGAATATGATAGACCCACTCAATACTGTGCTCTCTGTCCCAGGTGTCTATGAGGCTATTTTTGAAATGAGTCCTGCTGTCCAACTCAAATCTTTGTAGGGTTCCATGTTGCCACAGAACTTGCTTCCCAAGACCCAAGATGGTCTTCTGGGCAGTAGCGTGAGGCACAGGATACATCTCCAGGCATCCAGTGGTTGTTTCCACCAGTGCAAGCTCTTAGCGCTTGCCTTGGCAGGTTTGCGGGAGTGTGATGTAATCAATCTGCCAGGCCTCCCCATATTTATATTTTACTATCGTCTCCCATACTACAGAGGCTTGACCTGCTTGATTTCAGCATGTTTTACACTTATAGATAACCTGGAAGATAGTGTCCGTGTTAAGTCCCCCCCTCAGTCACAAGCCCATCTGTATGTTGCATCTTTTCCCTGGTGACCTGGGGCATCATGGGGCCACCAAGCTAGAAATAATTCACCCTTATGTTGCCAGTCCAGATTTATCTGAGACACTTTAATCTTGGCAGCCTGATCCACCTGTCCATTGTTGCAATGTTCTTCAGTAGCACGACTCTTGGGTATGTGTGCATCTACATGACAGACTTTTAGAGCCAACTTCTCTACCCGAGCAGCGATGTCTTGCCACAGATCAGCAGCCCAAATAGATTTACCTCTGTGCTTCCAATTGGTCTTTTTCCATCAACCTAGCCACCCCCACAGAGCTTTTGCTGTCATCCACAAGTCACTGCAGAGGTAGAGCACTGGCCATTTCTCTCAGTCAGCAATATCCAAAACCAGCTGGACAGCTTTCAGCTATGCAATCTGACTTGATCCACCTTCTCCCTCAACAGCTTCTGTGACTGGCTGAGTAGGACTCCATATGGCAGCTTTTCATTTTCAGTGTAGCTCTACAATTCGGCAGGAATCGTTAGTAAAGAGAATATATTGCTTTTCATTTTCTGGTGCCTGATTATATGGAGGTCCTCCTCAGCACGTGCCACTTGCTCCTCTCCCTCTTCTGATAATAGTCTGAAATTTTTGCCTTTAGGCCAGATCATGATGATTTCCAAGATCCCTGGGTGATTAGTGTTTTCTATTCAAGCTCCCTGTGTGATCAGCGCTATCCATTTACTCCATGTAGCATCAGTGGCATGATGTGCGGAAGGGACTTTCCCTTTGAAAATCCAGCCTAGCACTGGCAGTCAGGGTGCCAGGAGGAGCTGTGCTTTGGTGCCAATCACTTCTGAAGCAGCTCAACCCCCTTCATAAACTGCCAGTATCTCTTTTTCAGTTGGGGTGTAACAGGCCTTGGATCCCTTGTATCCCCAACTCCAGAACCCCAGGGATCATCCTTGAGTCTCCCTGGATACCTTTTGCCAGAGACTCCAGGAAGGACCATTCTCCCTGGCTGCAGTGTAGAGCACATTTTTCACATCTTGTCCTGTCTGGCCCAAGGGCTACTGCATGAATAATCGCCTTTATTTTTTTCAAAAACTTGTTCAGGCCCCCACTTAAAATCATTCTTGTTCCAGGTCACATGATAGAGAGGGCTTACAATCTGACTGTAGTCTGGAATATGCATCTTCCAAAACCCCACAGCACCTAGGAAAGCCTGTGTTTCCTTCTTGCTGGTTGTTGGGGACATAGCTGCTATTCTGTTGACCTAATCTGTTGGAATCTGATGACATTTTGCCATTTTGCTCCTAAAAACTGAATTTCCTGGACAGGTCACTTGATTTTACTTTGGTTTATGGCAAAAGTGGCCTTCAGGTGGATTTGGATTATGTTCTTCCTTTTCTCAAAAACTTTCTCTGCTGTGTTCCCCCATATGATGATGTTATCAATGTACTGCAAATGTTCTGGAGCCTCCCATTTTCCCAGTGCAGTCTGGATCAGTCCATGGCAAATAGTGGGGTTGTTTTTCCACTCCTTGGTCACTAAGTTCCAGGTGTACTGGACACCCTACGAGGTTGTTATGGGTTAACACAGTTTGACTTTTTAGTTAAAGAGAAATATAGAATATTGCCCTGTCAGGACCTTGGAGTTGTTTTGATGGGGATGGTCACCTATCAGAGTGTGCTTTAGATATTGGCATGTTGTTTGACCACTAAGAAACGACTTTGGAAGTACACATATAAAGCTGGGATTGTCCAGCCTCTTCCCTTCGGGACAGCTAAACAGGTAACAGGGCTGGTCCCGGTCTGCCATGTGGCCCTCTGGGCCTGGCGGCCTGGCCAGGGCCTGCTACCCCCACTGCTGGAGGAGGGCTAGCCTGGGACCGGTCGTGCCTCTGCTCCCCCCCCCCCCCCCCCCATTATCCCCATTGACTGCCGGGAGAGGCTGCAGCTTAACATCTAGAGAACTTTTAAAGCCTAGCCCCAAGCCAGCTGGGGCCAGGACAGTCCTGGGGGTCCCCGGGAGCAGCCCAAGCACTAGTTCAGCCCATCCTGTGAGATCCAAGGGGTGGGCAGGAGGCATTGATCAGCATTTATGATCCCTGACTGCCTGGCAGCTCCGAGCTCCGACCTTTTCAGCTTCCTCCTCCAGCCTGGCCTTGGGAAAAACCTGATATCATGAGCTGCTGCAGTCAGCTGAAGGAGAAAGAGAACCTGGGCAAGATTTAACCCTTTTCCTAGCAAGAAAAGCTTTCGGAACTCCAGTCTTTTTCCCTGCAAGAGAGGAAAGGACAGATCAATTTGAAACAGAGCAACAGCGTGATATGAAGTCAGTGGAAGAACTGTTAAGATTATTGGATGAGGGGATGGAAGAAGTGGACATTACTGGACTTCTCTAAATGTAAACCATTGAGACTGAACTAAATATTCCTTTAAACCATGAAAAGATATGCATTTTGGGGAGGTGATTGTTTAGATTTATGTGTGGATTCTTTGAGCAAAAGGTGCTGTGATGACTAAGGGAAATTGATTTTATGAGATGCTTGGACAGAGATTAAGTGGTCCTCCTGTCAGTGAAGAAGTGAGGAGATATTTCTGTTCCTTGAGATAAAGAATCCTTTGCTTTTGAAGTGGTTCACCTTTAAAAATGAACACCCCAGCTTGCAATGTTTGAGTATATGACCCATTGAGCAGCTTGGGAAACTGCTAAATGGGAGGAATCATGGAAGCAGTGTTTTCCTACCAGGCAGCTGTTTTTGTGACAGTTAAGACCCACATGAGAACCTTTCTAAGTAGTTTGTAGGATCCATGGGGCATTTGAGGAACTCTTCTCCCAGAGTGATGGAAGATTATGTTTAAATGGTGAAGCTGACTGAAAATCATAGTTTTGTCTCTCTGTGTTGAGTGTGGGAAAGTGAACAGTTTGTGAGGAAAAAGAAGGGTTTTGAAGTTTCAATTTTCAATTTTTCTTTCTTTTTTTCCTTTTTCATTCTTTAGTGTGTAAAAATAAACTATGTGTGTAACTTTCAAGTTTAGGCCTATTGTGCTTTTCATTTTCTCCTGGTCAAGTCCCACTAAATTCGGCAAACAAGATTTAGCGAACGTGAAACCACTACTACATTTTCCCAGTGCAGTCTGGATCAGTCCATGGCAAATAGTGGGGCTGTTTTTCCACTCCTTGGTCATTAAGTTCCAGGTGTACTGGACACCCTACGAGGTGAAAGAAATCCGTGGCCTGTACTCTGCTCCAAAAGGAATGGAGAAAAACACATTAGCAATGTCAATGGTGGCATACCGCTGTGCTGCCTTGGACTCCATTTTGTACTGAAGTTCCTGCATGTCCTGCACAGCAGCACTCAGTGGTGGTGTGACTTCGTTCAAGCCATGATAGTCTACTGTCAGTGTCCACTCTCCATTGGACTTACGCATTGGCCATATAGAACTATGAAAGGGTGAGTGAGTCTTGCCACTCCCTGGCTCTCCGGTTCATGAATCATCTCATGGATAGTGGTCACGGAGTCCCAGTTGTTGCAGTATTGTTGATGGTGCACTGTTGTGGTAGTGATCAGTACCAGTTGTTCTTCAACCCTCAGCAGTCCCAGAGCAGAAGTGTCCCCTGAGAGACCAGGCAAGGAATTCAGCTGTCTAATTTCCTCTGTCTCCACGGCAGCTATCCCAAAAGCCCAACAATGCCCTTTTGGATCCTTTAAATACCCTCTCTTGAGGCAATCTATGCCAAGGCTGCATGGGGCCTCTGGGCCAGTCACAAAGGGGTGTTTTTGTTATTTTTTCCCAATCAGGCTCACTTTGGCTCCCAGTACAGTCAGGTGTTGGGATCCCTCTGTCACCCCAGAGAAATGGATGCTTCCCCAACATATCTTGATGGCATCAGGATACATTGTGCACCAGATGCACCAGGCCATCAGATCCACACAGTCCAATAGATATGATTGTCTCTTTCTTCCACCTGGCTGTAGGCAGGACCCTTCTAGTTCTGGTCATGGTACTCGTTGCTCACTTCTTGTAAATATGATGAACTGGATGTCTTTTCAAGGGGATCAGAAGTTGTTGGAGGTTAGGATATTTTCTTTTTTTTCTTCTTTCTCTTAGGGAATTTTTCTCCCATTTGTTGCCTAAGAGATCAAAATGACAGATACTTAAGAGAGACAAAAGTTGTGGCCAGTACAGGGGAGGGGGTGCAGTTTGCTACTGTCTCTTAGATGGGGGGGTTTCTATTGGGAAATGCAGAGATACCATGAGATTTTGGTGGGGGGGTGAGGGGCTGGGCTCAGCCCTTGCTCACTTTCTTGCTCTTGGGATCGGAGGGAAGATGGTTGTGGTCTTTGGGATGGGCTGCTGCTTTGGGCTTTTTGCTACACTTCAACCTGACACCCCATATCCACCTGGCTGTCCGGCAGATCCTGGCACAGCTGCAGAGTTTTTGTTACTTTGTTTGCCACCCTGGGTGTGCTCGTCTGTGCTGTTCCAGTCTGCTGCTCTGAGCTTCCTGTAGCAGTCCATTTCATGACCCAGAGGGGCAATGAGACTGTCTGCTTCCCATGAGTTTGCAAAGGGAGCCCCTTTTCTATCTCTTCTGCTGGCTGAGCCACCATTACCACATGGAGAGGTGGCTGAGCTCATGCCACAGTGCCCCCTACAGCCGTGGGGGAATCATTGCACCTGCCCTGCCTGTTTGGGAGCCAACAGCACCCCTGCCAGCTGTAGCCATAACTACACCAAAGGGGGAAAGGCTTGACGATTGAGAGAAGGCTGTTATTTGGTTTCTGGGTTTTTTGTTTGTTGCTGCTGTTGTTGTTGTTTGTTTGCCTTGTTATATATATATCTATATACATACTAGTAAAGAACTGTTATTCCTTTTCCCATTACTTTGCCTGAAAGCCCTGATGCCTTGGGAGGCTACCTAGAACAGTCTAGACAGTGTTAAAGGAATAAAGTAGGTATTTATTAAAAAGGTCTTCAAAGGATACACCTTGGGCAGTACAAGAGCCTGGCCGAGGCTACACCCAAGATGGACCACGGGTCACACATTTTTACACTTTTATAAGTTTTGGTCCATTTACATATTGGGGTTAATTGTCCAATTACAGCTTCAGGTTATGAAGTCCCATCCTCCCAGTTTGCCCTCCTCAATTCGCTGTTGTTTATACTTTTTGGGCCTGAAGCTGCAATGGTGTCCTTGGTTCTCGGGCTGGAAAAGGATTGTTTTGTCTAACTAAACTGTGAAGAGAACTTGCTAACACTTTATATGAAGTTCAGAGTTATATACTAATGCAGTACTGCAGGAGATGAGGACATCTGAACACATAATCAATATGATTTCAGCAGAAGCCCTTTATTGTTTACATTAAGTCACAGTTTTACATTCTAAGGTCACGCAATATTTGATTGCTGGTTCTATCTTGTCCACGCAGCCAGCACACATCCTTCAGGACACCTAATTGGTCAAAGTCCATCATCACATCGGGCCTCCTTTATCTAGGTTTTGCATTCTTGGTCTTTGGTTTCTCAGGCTCTTCATTCTTAATTTAACCCTGTTTTTGTCTCAGTAACCTTGATGAATTCCTGAGAGTCCTGATAACAATAATTACAGGTGGTTTGATAAAAATACTTAGAAACACTTTGGCTGGTACACAGAATGGCTTAAGTTATGCAGATACATTGCTACAATTTCCCCTTCTTTTTCCTGCACCAGCAAAATTCTCTTCACTGCATGTAGCGACGTGTTTTCTATCTTTTTATTTATTGTTAATACTAATCTGTTCTGTAATGGTTTAGTCCATGTTCCCCTATCCCTTTCTCCCTGATAATTTCCCCCTGCACTTGTTTGTGCAGCAGCTGTGCCTGTCACTCTCCGGGAGGCCTCTCCCCTTGTTCCAGAGACTTCGGAGAGACTCGGTCCCGGATTGGAGCAGGCCTGGGAAATCCCTCACCCCTTAAATTTGATTTGCTCTCTGTATGCCCTCCCCTTTACCCCTATTGGTTGTTTGACCCGAAGCCACTCCCTTTCCCCTTCCCTTTTAACCCACTGCACAGCTCTGTCAGCAGGCCTTCGGTAAGGAGCTGCTGCAGAGTGCTAATAAACTCCCACTCTGTTGCACCCTTACCGAGCCTCCTTCTTCTTCACCTCGTCATCGCCTCGCTTCCAGCGCTCCGTCGCCATACGGCCTAACCCACTGGGGGAGAGTTGCCAGTCTGCCTGCAACTCTCTAACCGAGGCTGGGGCGGTTCCCTGCCAGGGCTGCCGGGTCAGCTGGGAAGCCGTTCCCCAGTGAGCCAGGGAACACGCGTCAACTGCATTTTTCTGCCAAGCAAGTCACCAATTTTATAATGCATGGAATAATACAAAGCAAAAAAAAAAAAGAAAAATATTATTAACAAAGCTCTCTATGTGATAACTTTCAACCATCCAGTTATTCCCCATCTCTCAAACCATTCATCCAAACTCCAGTCATTAACAGTCAACTTCTTCATGTTATCTTGTAATTGAGTTTCCTGATAATGGATGCAGAATGGTCAGAGAGGTTCATACAACACATTCCTTCAAAATCCTCACACCTGTGCCCATGTGATAATAGCAAAACTCCATAGCAGTTCTATTTTGCAGCCTGCTGTGTCTAGTATTATCTACATCAGTGAGCATCTGATTGAAAATAGCTAAAGTTATATTTAATTACTTGGCTGTCTAGCATCCCAACTTATTAAGCATAGCTAAAGCTTGAGCAGCAACAACATCTGGAGTAAGGAATGATGCTACATAAAAACTCGATTACAATCAACAAAACTTGTTAAATCAAATCATGTGTCTGACACAGGGTCTTGCAGCATGAGAGAAATAAAAATAATGTCCAATGTCTCTAGGGGAAATTGAAATAAATGACCATTGTTTTAAAGTCCAAATAGTTGAAACTCAGAAGAAAGTCCATTAGCTGGAAATGTCTTTTTGGGAGCCTGGAAGAGAGAATAGCTGAAGGTTAGTAGGAACACTACCATGATGATAACATAAGGCTTTTGTTGACAAGTTTTCTCTGTTAGTGTCCAGACACAGCCATGTTCTGGCAGTCCTGCTTTTGCTCCTGTTCTGATTACGAAGGCTGGGTGGTGATGAAGTCATTTCTCTTCTCACTGAACCTCATTTTCTCAAAGGTAATTTATGTCTGATCAAATAAATAGATGACTACTTTTAACCTGTTGATGATAAAACACAGGCATATCTTCTCCTTAAGTTAATGAATCAATTAGGCCTTGCCATTGCACATTCACTTGAGGGTCCTTACCTAGCAACTTAAAAAAAAAATTCTTGTATAAATATTGGATTATTTGAACTTCTTTAGGAGCTAATTCCCCTTTCTTTTTGTTTTAAAAACAGCATGCATGACTCTTGCTAAAAACATGAAGGGAATAAAAAAAAATATATGTAGTGAAGCAAGAAGCTGACAGCAATCAGGAATAAGTCAAATTCAACAATCAGGAATATCTCAGACAATAGACATAATAACACATGTGAAATTAGGTAATTAGCAATCTCTGAAACACTGTACCATCATCCCAGAGTCTGCAACAGCTGATAAACCTCATTTCAGTGAGGAGCCAGACATCCATTTCTGGGCAAGGTGTCTAGGTTCACTCCAAAAATCGATCCAGCTGTCCTATTCATAGGGTCAAATTGCCAAGTCAGAGCGACTTGAGTATTGTTTTGATACAGAAAACATCTGAGTCTGCTGGCAAATTTCTCATCCAGCAAGAGCTAAGACCTGGCCACTGCCTGAGCTCTAACTGGAAGAGAATTCCCTAGAACAAGTCTCTTTAAGATTCATGGGGTGAAAGACTAATTGAACCATTTAATAACTGGTCTCTTCCAAAATTTCCTCAGGATAAGGATGCTTTAAACATAGCAAACTGTTGGAGTGCTTTGGTAACAAAAACTGATACTACATCTGATTACTGGGAGTAAAGGTCACAATATCATCATTTCAGAGGAGTTTTTTGACAAAGCTCAGATATCGTTTCTTGGAACTCTGAAAAATACTTTAAAAATCATGAGGCAGTACTGGGTCAAACCACCAAGCCAGTGCAGAGACTAGCATAAACAGCTAGAGAACAATTTAACACATATTTGAAACAAGGTCTTTAACAATAGCAGTTATGAAACACTTAAAGCAGTTAAAAAAAAAAAATAAAATCTTGAAATGTGTTTTCTAAGAAGCCAGCTATAAAACAATAATATCAACTCGCGAACAATGTCTATCATATCAGTAAGTTCACACTATGGAATTAATATTCAGACCTCACATTTGAGATAGAGATGGTCAAGACAGACTCTTGTCTAAAAATGTGAAAAGGTCCTGGTTTATTCTTTATAAATCAACCATCCTGATCTTAACTACTCACTGACTTTTGACTGTAGTAAGCTCTCAGTGTAGGGTTCTTTATGCAGACTGACTGCTGGTTATCTCCTACTAGAATATGACTGCAAGTATTTCTTTGCCGCCTCTGACGGTAGGCCTTTGCCTAGCTTGACTATGACTGCAAACTCACAGCAGCATCTCCTTCTATTTGGTCAGTCTTCTAGTCTTCCCAAACTGTTCTTGCAATACCTTCAATTCCTTCTTCCTCAGGATCTTCTCCTGACTAGCTATCCCATTCTTTCATCACACTCAAAACACAGCTGTGACTTATCAGGGATGAGGTCATCTGTAACCTTTTCTCTTAAAAATATATCAATTGTAACTATTTGAAAAAGTTGAGATAATATATGCCAAACTGACGCAATGGACTGGAGACACCTGGCTAGCTCACACTCCGGCACTCACGTCTGGAGTGGTGTCCTAGGTTACAATGTAAAATTGTGCCCAAGGTTTGTATTCTATCCCCATGAGCCGTTAGAGCCAAGGTAGGGCAGTGTTTTCCTTATCTTCTGTTAACGAGCCTAACAATGCCTTGCCACATGACTCATAGATAACTTCCTCTGGGAGTTGTCTCTGTTTAATAGGCCATCAAAGACCCACTGCATGACTCATAGAATGAGATCAGCCCATTGGGAGATGCTCCGCCCAGGGGGAGGAGCCAAGCATTCCCACCTGGATAAATCCAGGGTTTAAGACAGCACAGGCAGCTTTTTATCCACTAGACTCCCAGAAGAGACAAGAGCTACCAGACCTTTCTACAAGATCACTGCTTCGACAAGACCATCTCATCTAGACTGCCGCTACCACCCTAACAGGGTGTCAGGTTGTATTCTGACTCTGTCAGTAGTTTTTTTTTTTACTATTACTTTTATTTTACTTTCTTTTATTTCTTTTCCTCTTATTAAATTGTGTTTCTGACTTAGAGTCTTTCACTAGTTTTGCTTTCAAACCAGCACATATTTTTGGCGCCCAACGTGGGGCTCGAGGTACTGAGAAAAGTCAGAATTACAATTTTGTATTGGGAAAAAAGACACCTTTTCACCATGATGCTCAGCATGTTCACATCTGTCTTGTACCTAGCTCTCTATATCTTTCCGCACATAGGACAGTATCTGCAGATCTTAATATTCTGGTGTAAACCAGGGTATTGCACTAAAATTGCTTTATTGGTCTATTATGTCTATTGCATGATAACCTCCGAGGCAATGAGCACAATTCAGAATATGTACTCAATTTTGTTGTCTTGTCCCGGTCTAAGATGTTTTGTTTGGGGTCTCAACAATCTCACCCAGCCGCAGTGGGGAGGAGTAAAGAATAATTTTTTCCCATCTTTTAGGCCTGATACAGCAGTTTTTGAAAATATTGAGTTCTCTCTAGATACCAAGGACAGCATCATTTTGTTATTAGTACTGCTTTCTCTTCTCTGCACAGCCTGCACCATGCTTAAAGTGCAACGTTTTCTTGAAGCAGAAGAGAAAAGAACCAAATGCACAGCAACAGCCTTCGTGTCTACACAGATTGTCACAGAGGAGAAAGGAACCAAAAGCCAGGCAACAGTGTCCGAGTCTATGCAGACTGTCCACAGAGGAACTAGAAGCCAAAAGCCATGGCAACAGTGTCCGCAGTCTACACAGACTGCCACAGAGGAAATAGAAGCCAAAAGCATGGCAACAATGTCCACATCTACGCAGACTGCCACAGAAGAGAAAGGAACCGAAATCAAGGCAACAGTGCCCACGTCCGCGCAGACTGCCACAGAGGAGAAAGAAGCCAAAAATGCCAGCATTTCCACACAAACCATCACTGAACTGGAACAGCCTAAACCGGTAGCAGTTGCTCCTGTTCAGAAGAAGAAAGCAAAGAGCAAATCAGTCCGCATAGTGACTGATGAGGATGCAGCAGGACCTTCGCACCTTCACACAGCAGAAGAGACAGAGCCAGAGATCATCACTCGCTCTCTGTCCCTAGGGTGAGCTGCGTGACCTGCGGAGGGAATTCACCTGCCAGACAAATGAATCCGTCCTGACTTGGCTGCTCCGTATCTGAGATGCTGCAGCCAATGACACCATTCTAGATAGAAGTGAGGCCAGGCAACTGAGATCGCTGTCCCAGGATGTAGTCATTGACCAGGGGATCGGGAGAACCCAAGAAACTCTCAGCCTCTGGCGACGACTGCTAACAAGTGTGAAAGACAGATACCTTTGTAAAGATCTCCAGGTGCATCAAGGAAAGTAGAGCACAATAGAACAAGGTATCCGATGCCTGAGGGAATTGGCAGTGCTGGAGATCATTTTCTCAGAGGACGAGAGATTTCCTAAAAGCCCAGATGAAGTCCAGTGCACGTCGCAGATGTGGTTGAGATTCGCACAGCTTAGACCAGAGATGTATTCCCGTTACCTAGCAACGCTGCAATAGAGGGCAGGCGAGGACAGGGTGGGAGTCTTAGTCAATAAACTAAGAATTTATGAAGACACTGTCACCGCCCCATTTCGTACCCATGTCTCATCCGTGGAAACAAGGCTGGCTGAGCAAGTCCGAAGCTTGATTGAAGAAGGCCATCAGAAACTGAAAAAAGAACTTAAGGAAGAAATTTACCACGTCTCACCAGAACCAACAAGAGTCTCTGCCATTAAGAGCAGGCGTCCCCCAGCCAGGGAGAGAACATACACTCCACGAAGTAACCTCTAGTTTTTTCTTCAGGAGCATGGAGAAGACATGAGGAAGTGAGATAGAAAACCCACCTCCTCCTTAGCAGCCCGAGTACGTGAACTGAAAAGAGAGACCCCTACCACAAGAAGTTCATCTAGAGTCAATGCTGCTACAGTCTCTCGAGCACAAAACTCCAGACGGGATAAGAATGATGATATGACTGATCCTCTCAAAAGAACCTCAGGAACACATTTACAGGAAGAGAGTAGCGTGTACCATGACCAAGAATAAGGGGGCCCTGCCTCTAGCCAGGTAGAAGAAAGAGATAATCGGATCTATTAGACTGTGTGGATCCGATGGCCTGGCACATCTGACCCACAAAAGTATACAGCTTTAGTTGACACTGGCTCTCAATGTACCCTGATGCCATCAAGGTACGTAAGAACAGAATCCGTCTCTATTTCTGGAGTGACAGGAGGGTCCCAGCAGCTGACTGTAGTGGAGGCCGAAGTGAGTTTAACTAAGAACGGGTAGCAAAAACACCGCATTGTGACTGGCCCAGAGGCCCCATGCATCCTTAGCATAGACTATCTCAGAAATAGATATTTCAAAGACCCAAAAGGATATCGTTAGGCTTTTGAGATAGCTGCTGTAGAGAAAGAAGACATCAGACAACTGAATACCTTGCCAAGTCTCTCAGATGACCCCTCTGCTGTGGGACTGCTGAGAGTTGAAGAGCAACAAGTACCAATCACCACAGCAACAGTGCACCGTCGGCAATACCGCACCAACAGAGACTCTGTGATTCCTATCCATGAGATGATTCGTAAACTAGAGAGCCAAGGAGTAGTCAGCAAGGCTCGTTCACCTTTCAACAGCCCTATATAGCCAGTGCGTAAGTCCAGTGGAGAATAGAGACTGACTGTAGATTACCGTGGTCTGAATGAAGTCACGCCACCACTGAGCGCTGCTGTACCAGACATGTTAGAGCTTCAGTACGAGCTAGAGTCCAAAGCAGCAAAGTGGTACGCGACCATCGACATTGCCAATGCCTTCTTCTCCATTCCTTTAGCAGCAGAGTGCAGGCCTCAGTTTGCTTTCACCTAGAAGGGTGTGCAGTATACCTAGAACCGACTGCCCCAAGGGTAGAAGCACAGTCCCACAATCTGCCATAGACTGATCCAGACTGCACTAGAAAAAGGCAAAGCTCCTGAACATCTCCAGTATATTGATGACATTATTGTATAGGAGAACACAGAAAGAGAAGTCTTCAAGAAAAGAGAGAAGATTATCCAGATTCTACTGAAAGCTAGTTTTGCCATTAAGCGAAGTAAAGTTAAGGGGCCAGCTCGAGAAATCCAGTTCCTGAGAGTCAAGTAGCAAGATAGTCGTCGCCAGATACCCACAGAAGTAATCAACAAGATCACTGCAATGTCTCCACCAACAAGCAAGAAGGAAACACAAGCTTTCCTAGGCGCCATAGGCTTTTAGAGAATGCACATTCCTGAGTATAGCCAGATTGTGAGTCCTCTCTACCTAGTTACCCACAAGAAGAATGATTTCCACTAGGGCCCTGAACAGCAGCAAGCCTTTGCCCAGATCAAACAAGAGATCGCTCATGCAGTAGCCCTTAGCCCAGTGAGGACAGGACCAGATGTGAAGAATGTGCTTTACTCAGCAGCCAGGAACAATAGCCTGTCCTAGAGCCTTTAGCAGAAAGTGCCTAGTGAGACTCAGGGTCGACCACTAAGATTCTAGAGTCGAAGCTACAGAAGGTCCGAAGCCAACTACACTCCCACAGAGAAAGAAATCTTAGCTGCCTATGAAAGAGTTCAAGCTGCCTCAGAAGTAATTAGCACTGAAACACAGCTGCTTCTGGCACCCCGACTGCCGGTGCTGGGGTAGATGTTCAAAGGAAAGGTTCCTTCCACGCATCATGCAACCGACACTACTTAGAGCAAATAGATTGCCCTCATTACACAGCGCGCCCGTATTAGAAACCCAAATCGCCCTGAGATTCTAGAAGTTATAACGAACTGGCCTGAAGGTAAGACTTTTAGATTATCCTCTGAAGAAGAAGAAGAGCAAGTGACACGTGCCGAAGAAGCCCCACCATATAACGAGCTACCAGAGACTGAGAGACGATACGCCCTCTTCACTGATAGTTCCTGCCGAATTATAAGCGCTGACCAGAAATAGAAAGCTGCAGTATAGAGCCCCACACGACGAGTTGCACAAGCTACCGAGAGACAAAGTAGATCGAGTCAGATGGCAGAGCTTAAGGCTGTCCAGCTAGCTTTAGATATTGCTGAACGAGAGAAGTAGCCGAAGCTCTATCTCTACACCGACTCATAGATAGTAGCTAATGCCCTGTAGAGATAGCTAAATCGCTAGAAAAAGGCCAACTGGCAGCGCAGAAGGAAACCCATCTGAGCTGCTGAGATTTAGCAAGACATTGCTACCCGAGTAGAGAAGCTAACCGTGAAAGTTCGACACGTAGATGCACACATACCCAAGAGTCAGGCTAATGAAGAGCATCGCAACAATGAGCAAGTAGACAAAGCTGCCAAAGTGAAAGTATCACAAGTAGATCTAGACTAGCAGCACAAAAGAGAATTATTCCTAGCTCGTTAGGCCCATGATGCCTCTAGTCATCAGGGAAGAGATGCAACATACCAATAAGCCCGTGACCGAGAAGTAGACCTTACTATGGACAGCATCTCACAAGTCATCCATGACTGTGAGACCTGCGCTGCAATCAAACAGGCCAAGCAGGTGAAGCCTCTGTAGTACAGTAGACGATAGTTGCAGTACAAGTATAGAGAAGCCTAGCAAATTGACTACATCACCCTTCCCCAGACCCGCCAAGGCAAGCGTTACGTGCTGACCATAGTAGAAGCAACCACAAGATGGCTAGAGACCTACCCTGTGCCTCACGCTACTGCCCAGAATACCATCCTGGGCCTTGAAAAGCAAGTCCTATGGAGACACAGCACCCCAGAGAGAATCGAGTCCGACAACAGGACACATTTTAAGAACGGCCTTATAAACACATAGGCCAAAGAACATAGTATTGAATAGATATATCACATCCCTTATCATGCACCAGCTGCCGAGAAAGTTGAACGGTGCAATAGACTATTAAAGACTACCCTGAAGGCACTTAGCAGAGAGACCTTCAAGAATTGAGACATAAACTTAGCCAAAGCCACCTAGATAGTCAACACCCGAGGCTCCATCAATCGAGCTAGTCCTGCCCAGTCTGAACCCTTGCACACAGTAGATAGAGATAAAGTCCCTGTAGTACACATGAAAGAGATTTTAAGAAAGACTGTTTAGATTAATCCCACCTCAAGCAAAGGCAGACCCATCCGTGAGATTGTTTTTGCTCAAAGACCTAGTTATACTTAGTAAGTAATGCAAAAAGATAGAGAGACCCGTTGTGTACCACAAGGAGACCTAATTTTAAGTGAGAACTAGAATTAGTGTGTAAGGTTTCATTCTGTGTATATATGTATGTAGCTGTGAGAATGTATGATGTAGATAGTGATAGAATAAGGGGTAGATTATGTCCTAAGTTACAATGTAAAATTGTGCCCAAGGTTTGTATTCTATCCCCATGAGCCGTTAGAGCCAAGGTAGGGCAGTGTTTTCCTTATCTTCTGTTAACGAGCCTAACAATGCCTTGCCACATGACTCATAGATAACTTCCTCAGGGAGTTATCTCTGTTTAATAGGCCATCAAAGACCCACTGCATGACTCATAGAATGAGATCAGCCCATTAGGAGATGCTCTGCCCAAGGGGAGGAGCCAAGCATTCCCACCTGGATAAATCCAGGGTTTAAGACAGCACAGGCAGCTTTTTATCCACTAGACTCCCAGAAGAGACAAGAGCTACCAGACCTTTCTACAAGATCACTGCTTCGACAAGACCATCTCATCTAGACTGCCGCTACCACCCTAACAGGGTGTCAGGTTGTATTCTGACTCTGTCAGTGGTTTTTTTTTTTTACTATTACTTTTATTTTACTTTCTTTTATTTCTTTTCCTCTTATTAAATTGTGTTTCTGACTTAGAGTCTTTCACTAGTTTTGCTTTCAAACCAGCACAAGTGGCCTCTCCTGTGCACTTTTCTCGAGCTCAGGTAGCACTGTAGCGGCGCTGCCAATATCGTGGCAGTGCGGCTGCTCTCAACAGCTCTCGGTTGTGGCGCACCTTGGATCGGAGAAAAGGACAGAGAGAGGGTCTCTCGGGTGTGTCTCAGAGGGTTAATTCCCCAAGGGGTGCGCTGCGAAATCCGCTTACAATCTCTTTTGAACGGCAGAGTAACAGGGCGGGGGTTACAGATTTCCAGCCAACTAGTGATACAGCAGGGAGGGGAAGGAGGACAGACCCATGATCTAACAGCCTATAGGAAAGGCAAGGAGTGTGGAAAGTATCCGTGCACCAACAGGGCGTCAAGGAAAAGGGAAAAATCAGGCAGGGTTTAGGCAGGGGAGTAGGGATAACAGGGATTGACAGGGAGGCCTCTGGAAATAGGGGAAGGGGCTAGGGAAGACTGACACTAGTAGAATAATGTAACAGGTGTGTCTGGGGAGTAAATGTCAGCTGGAAGAGGAGGGGAAAACCTGGGGTTTAACCAAACCCACGGGGGGGGGGGAGGGTAACAAGAAGAAACCATTGGGATAATAACAATAACTTAACAAAAACAAACCACCACATTTCCCCCTTTTTGCTTCATTTGAAACAAAGGAGGGAGAAAACTAACTTCCTAAACTCCTATCGGCGGCCCCTCCCACCATCTTCCAACAGCAGGAACAGTGAATTCAAGAGCCACCAATCTTTTAACCCTTCTAGTTAGGATTTTCTTTAAAACCCTAAAGGCTAGGAAAATCAAAATTATAATAAGAACAACCAAAAAAACCCATCTTTTACAAATGAAGACATCCAGCCCGGTAACCCCCAGTCTTTAAATAGGTTCTCCAGAAAGTCTCCTGCTGCCTGCTTCATCTCCTCAATCATATTCTTCATCTCTTGAATGGAATAAAGGATGCTCTGGATTTAGCTGGATAGATTGAAGCAGCGCATCCCCTCAAGTCCCTGCACTACTGACTGGGTTAGCAGAAACAGACATGACAGGAGTTCTGGCCTCATTTTAGGGGTCAGGAGGATGCCCTTAAAAGAAATCTAAGCATAACATACACACGGAAGTAAAAAGTACTGTTTAAAACAATCTGTTTAAGGCTGAGTTAGGGATAACACGGGATGTGGGTCTCTCACTTCCTTTGCATCATCGCCTAGAAGAAGCAATCGTAACATCATCGGGTCGGGAAGGTGTCAGTGGGGCCGCATTCGGGCCTTTTTTTCCCTGGGTGGAATATAGGGTTTGACCCATTTCTGCGGAACCCATTTCAAACCTGTGGGGGTGGATACGCAAGCGTATCCTCACCCCCAAGTGACCAAATCAAAAGGCCCCTGGACCTTTCAAGTCTCAGGGTCCTTTACCAGGAACAGCAGTTTTTCCTCAAACTTCAACTGATGATTCTGGTTGAAGTGCCTGACAATGGGTGGATTAAGGTATTCAAATGAACAGTTAAGAAAGTTCATAGTAAACAGAGCTTTACAAAGCCGTTGTTGTGGACTGTTGATCCTGACATCTCCTCTCTGTTGTCCTAAGGTCTTCTTCAATGTCTGATGAGTTCTTTCTATCACTGCCTGGCCAGTGGGGGAAGTACGGGATCCCCTTACCATGTTCCATCCCCCACTCCTGCAGGAAATTATCAAACTCCTTGGAGGCATAAGTTGGGCCACTATCAGTTTTTATCTCTTTGGGGATCCCCAGCGTGCAGAAGGCCTGCACAAGGTGTTTCTGTGCATCAGTGATCTCCCCTGTGTGGGTGTTACGACCTACTTTTATTATGTGCCCACAAAACTGATATGCGATAATGAGAGAGAGAAAACAGAGAGGAAGAAAAACAATACGGAAAGAGAGAGAGAGACAGAGAGAGATAGGAAAGATGGAATATCTACCACGGATGAGAGACGGGTCCTCGTAGCGTCCTTCTGCCAGTAGACCACCTTTGCAGTCCTCGTGGCGTCGCTAATTGTAGCGGCACGTTTTCTGGTTTTTACTTATTGTTAATAATCATTTGTTTTGTAATGGTTTTTCCCAAGTTCCCCCTGTACTTCTCCCCATCTGGTACGATCTCCCGCCTGGGAAATTCCCTGTTCCCCTCTGTTGCAATCTGTTGTCAATCATCTATTGCTCTCCTCCCAGTGCCTGCCCCCCTCCGGGAAGCCTCTCCCCCTCATTCCAGAGACTTTGGAGAGACTCGGTCCCGGATTGGAGCAGGCTGGGGTGTCCCCCACCCCTCGTTTCCTATTTGCTGTCTGTGTGCCCTCCCCATTCCCCTGATTGGTTTTCCCTCTTGTGTCCACCCCCTTCCCCTGGTCCCTTCTAAGCAATGAGCCTGCCCCCAGCTCGCTCTCTGCCTCTCAGCCTCCGCCTCTGGCTGGGGCCTCACTCAGGGCCCGGGCCTGGGCCTAGGCCTGGCTCTGGCCTTGGCCCTCTTAGCTCTCTCTCGCTCTCTTCGTCTCCTCTCTCGCCCCCTCTTTCTCGCGCTCTCCTGGGACGCGTGGCTGCCTGCACCGTGGGGTGCATGTGACAATAAACTCTATCTTGCCACGAGGCCTCCTTCTTCTTACCTTCGTCAAGCCTCACTAACAGCTCTCGTGTGGCTTCTGAACTACCAAGGAGGTAGTGGCCGGTGCGCTAGCCACTGCCCAACCAGACTTGAAACAATTCCCAGCCAGGGCAGCCGGGATTAGCTGGAAAACCATCTCCAGAAGGAACAGGGAATTATTTCAGCTAATAGATACCGTCTTCCGTGGGGAAGCCTCGAGAGTGGGTCTCCTCTGAGGCTGAATATATAGGTCCTTTCGAGGCGAGAGGCACCCAGTCAGAAATGGGGGAGAATTCTTGTGATCAGAGTCGAGGCCCATGCACAATGGAGCAGGGGGAACAGGGCAAGCTGGTCCCGCTGCATCTCAGGCACAGATGGTACAGAACTCAGGGGCAGTGTACCGTGGCCCACATTGTTCCAGCAGGATGTAGATATGGCGAGTCACGTTCCCAAGCAAACACACCTGGCCAGATGGTAATTCTGGTGGCAGTTACATCAGCCTTCTGGGGTCTCAGTCCCCCGTTCCCCCAAAGTTTCTTTCCCACGATGAAAACGTGAGACATATCGAAGATCTTCAGGCCGACTCTTACAGTGGGCCGAGGCATAAACAGCACCAGAGAAGGTATCAACCGACACATAAACATATTTAAACCTTCCAAACTCAGGGATGTGTGTGGCATCTGTCTGCCACACCTCACAGCTGCCAAGCTCTCTGGGGTTGACCCCCGATCCCAACAAGGGTAAGGAGAGCTTTTGACAGTTTGGGCATGTGTCTATGATTGCCTTGGCCTGGTCCCGCCTTAGGTGGAATTGGTGGACTAAGCCTGGGACATTCTGATGGAATTGCTGATGGCTCGGTTTGGCCTGCTGGAGGATGATAGGTAGGCCACCCAGCTGCACAGGAGCAGCTAGGGCATCTGCTCTGCAGCTACCTTCCGCGATGAAACCAGGAATGTCAGTGTGTGACCCCACATGCATAACGTAGTAAGGATGCTCTCAGTGGGAGACTAGGTGTATCAGCTTTGAGAGCAAGTTGAAGATGGCCGGATTTGAGACTTCTTTGAGAACTGCATTCTCTGCTCTGGACACTACCCCTGCTACATATGCCGAATCAGTAATCAAATACATGGGTTCCGAAAACTTCTCAAAAGCCCTGACGACTGCGGCCAACTCAGCAACATGAGGGAAACCCTCAACTACCTCAATATCAGCCTCCCACTGCTGAGTTTGAGGGTCCTTCCAAGTTATCGTTGACTCGCGTGACCTTCCGGATGCGTCAGTAAAAACTGTCAAAGCTTTGAGAGGTTTGCGGGTCTGTTTCTCTTTTGGAATCAAATTAAATTCTGAGTTAAATAATTTATAGCCAGGACAGTGAATTGAAATTTTTCCTGGGTAACTATCCAGAGCAAACTGCAAGATCTCGTTCTCATGGAGCAACTGCTCCAGAGCCTTGGTCAACTTCCCGGTCGAAAATTTAATTGGCACATGAATGCATGCAAATTCACACCCTGCCAGCAGTCACATCTTGACCCTAGCTTTGCTGATCAGCTGGGCCATCAACTCCTGTGTCTTGGTGATACTCTTGGACAACTGATGACCTAGGAACACCCACTCTATGATCAAGAGGGGGTCCTTCTGGTCCTTGTCCTACTGAAAAATCAGTGCATGCAAGTGCGGCAATTTTCCCAGCATGATAAAGCTAAATGGAAGTTCTGGCCTGTCGCTGTCGAGGCGGTCACGACACAAAGCAGAGACCACAAGCAGTCTCAAGCGGCAACTGTTTGTTATCAAACATGGCTGATCTTTTATACACTTTCCAATTGTTTATACTTCTTCTACCCCAACTATTGGCCACAATAAATCAACATAACACTATTGGTGAAACGTGACAGTAACTTCTAAAAATACTTCATCCAGCTGCAAACTTCTTATCTTTCTTCTGTTCTCTTCTTCTCTTGATCTCCTTAGTAACAGCCTTGAAAAAGCCTCCTTGTCTTCTTGTTTCTCAGCTTCTTCTTGTTTCTCAGCTTCTTTAGCTAACCAGACCTGCTGGTAGCTCCTTCCACAATTCCCCCTTTTTGTTTTAGAACTGCAAACACAGCTGCTATGGACTTTTGCAGGGCCCTTTGCAAAAATCCAAGCAGGCAGGGGAAACACAAAACAACAATCACAACCATCAAAAGAATTAACAATCCCATTCTTAAACCACCTAACAATACAATCATTCTCAGCTTTCATCATCCGTAAGTGATCTAATAACCACCCAAGTGCTCAAAAAAGATACAGCAATAATCTGCATTGTCCTAATCACTTACAAACCCAAAACACACCCTTTAATAACTATAAAAACACATTGAAACTGATGAAATACATATCCTGATATATGGCACTAGCCAGTGTCATCCGCACATTCTGCTTCAGCTGTGGAACCATCCGTCGTGTCTCTTCTTGCGTGCTCCAGATATGGCTTAACACAGCGAGCAGGGACCCATCGAGGACCATTATCTGTCAAAACACAAGCATAGCCCCTCCCCCAGGTGACTAGCTCCACTGGACCAGACCACATACCAGTAATTAAATCCTTGACCCATACCTTAACATTTCTACAAAAATCCGGTTGTTTAGAATTCAAAGAAGAAAAATGGTAAAAATTTGGAGATAGCTGTGATTCAGGTAGGGGACGCAAAAAGTTTAACACATAAACAGCTTTATCTAATCTCACTTGAGGTGACTCCTGTTGCATTCCCCCTTTTTGTTGTTGAACCTGACGTTTAAGAAGACCATGAGCCCTTTTGATGATTGCTTGGCCCGTAGGAACATGTGGAATACCTGTGGAATGTTCAATACCCCAAGCACGAAAAAATGCTCGCACTTTCTGCAAAGCATATGCTGGGCCGTTATCCATTTTTATGTGACATGGAACACCTAGGATGGAAAAGGCATGACAAAAATGACGAATGACATCACGAATTTTTTTTCCTGTAAATGCTGAAGCAACGATCGCATGAGAAAAGGTATCAACTGTAACATGGACATATTTGAAACGACCAAATTCTGGCATTTTGGTGACATCAGTTTGCCATTCCTCTAAAGGGGATAAACCCCTAGGGTTGGTACCATAATAGTGAGAAACATGAGTCATGTGACAGTCAGGACAAGAAGAAAGGATAGATTTTGCTTCACTAGAAGACAGTTTGAATTGCTGCTGTAAAGCTTGGGCACTCTGATGAAAAAACTGATGAGACATAACTGCCTGCTGCAACACATTGGGTACAGTTTTGACTGCAGCAGCAGCAGCTACCAAAGAATCCACATAGGCATTACCCTCAACAAAAAACCCAGGTAATGATGTGTGGCTACGAATGTGCATGATGAAATAAGGATGTTTTCGAGCACAAATAACAGTCCATAATTTCACTAACATAGTAAATAGTGGTTTCTCTTGAATATTATACAACACTGGTTGATCTAAATGCTTGACCAAATTAGCCACGTAAATGGAATCAGTGACTATATTTAGAGAACCAGGAAATAAAGTGAAAGCCAAAAGAACTGCACAAAGTTCAACCAGTTGAGGAGACCCTTGCTGAATCATCGTCTTATACTCCCAGTGATCATCCTTTTTCCAAGCCACAGCTGCTTTTCCGGTTTTCCCTGATCCATCTGTAAAGACTGTTATACCTTCCACTGGAACAGGAGAACAAATTTGCTTCCCTTCAAAAGGAATCTCTTTGGCCAATTTTAAAACAGGATGAGAAGGCAGATGGTATTTTATTTGGCCTGTGAAACAAGATAAGGCAGATTGTAATTCATGATTATTTTGAAAGCACCATTCAAAATACCACTGTTGTACAGGTATGACAATGGTCACAGGATCGCATCCCAAAATTTCGTGACAACGCCTGTGGCCTTTGATGATAATATCTGCAAAGAGCTCATAAAGTCCTGGTTCTGTTTTCTGGGATCTGAAAGACAAGAAGATCCATTCTAAAATATGCAGGTGGTCTTCCCATTTATAGCTCCATTGACACAATATTCCACATGGTATTTTATGATCTTTCAAAATGAACAATTGAACAGTAACAGAGGTATCTATTCTGTTAACAAATTTGTGTGCTAAGGCCACTTCGATTTCTTCCAAGGTCTTTTTTGCTGCCGGGGTCAATTGCCTCTCGTCAGTAGAGGAAGTGATCCCTGACAGTAAATCATACAATGGTTGCATCTGATGATTGGTTATGCCCAAATATGGCCGAATCCAGCCTATTGAACCAGCCAATTTCTGTACATCAGTAACATTTTTGACATCAATGTCTCATTTCACAGGTTGAGGCATAACTTGAGTGTTAGTCACCAACATACCCAGATATTTCCAAGGCATGTGTTCCTGCACTTTCTCTGGAGCAATGATTAAACCGAAAGCTTTCAGACTTGTCTCAGTACATTGTTTAAGAGCTGACTACTGTTGTTTGTTGTCAGATGCCAACAAGATATCATCCACGTAATGGTAGCAATAGCAGTTATCAAATTGTTCCTGCACTTTCGACAAGGCCTGTGCCACAAACCATTGACAGATAGTCGGCGAATTTTTCATCCCTTGGGGAAGCACTTTCCACTGATATCTTTTATTGGGTTCAACATGATTTGTGGAAGGCACAGTAAAAGCAAATTTTTCTCTGTCTTGCTCAGCCAACGGAATAGTAAAACAACAATCTTTCAGATCAATTACAACTATTTGCCATCCCTGTAGAATCATTGTAGGCATAGGAAGGCCTGGTTGCAAGGCTCCCATGGTTGCCATTACAGCATTTATGTGCCGCAAATCATGTAAGAGTCTCCATTTTCTTGATTTTTTTCTTATTACAAAAACAGGGGTATTCCAGGGGCTGAATGATTCCTCAATATGTTCGACTTGCAATTGTTGTGTGACCAATTCTTGCAGGGCAATAGGTTTTCCAGTAGTAAGGGGCCACTGGTCAACCCAGACAGGTTTATCTGTCAGTCATGTCAAGGCTACGACTGGACGTTCATCGCCCTCCATCACAGTGGCCCCTATTAAAAATCCGTGGTAATTCTGACACCCCATTGAGATAGACAATCTCGTCCCCACAAACTCTGAGGAGTATCGGCAACATAGGGTTTTATGTTAGCTTGTTGGCCATCAGGGTGTTTCACATTAATTACCATGACTGACAGGCCACCTGTTGTAGCACCACCCAACCCCAAAAGTCCAAAACTTGCATGAGTGAGAGGCCACGACTGAGGCCACTAGTGTCGTGAGAGTATTGTGACATCTGCTCCGGTGTTGATCAAACCTTCTACAGATATGGTCATGGTTGACATCTGCTGGTGGTGAGGATGCATGTCTTTTTCGGACATTTCTCTGTCACTTTTTCAGTCCAGAACACTTGAGGTACTCCCATTGATCTAAAACTTCCTGTGCCGCGACTTCGGTGCACTGTATTTGGAACAGAACTCGCAAAAGGTACAAGTTGAGCAATGCAGGTTCCCTTCTGAATAGTTACAGGAGGGTTTTCAATTGATGCCATAGCATAAATTTGTCCTAAATAGTCAGAATTAATAAGATCTAAATGTACACAAATGCCTTTAAGTGTGCTACTTGATCTCCCCATCAAAAAGGCACTCAACCCCCATCCTATTGGACCATAGGCATCAAGGGGTACTTTGCATATTTCTTTTGTCAAGATAGTTACTGTGTCGGCGGTGGGTATATCAATCCCTGCGGAACCACTTGTTGCCCCTGAGTATTGTTCACAAATGGGTAGTTTTGCAGTGCTGGGAAGGCTCTTACCTGCTGCTGTGGTTGCTGGGGTATTTGTGTCCCCACGCGCCCCCTCGCGCTCTTCTTCCCGTTTCCCTGTAACAACTGACCATTGGCATGATATTTAGACCTGCATTGTTTAGCGCAGTGCCCAAACTTAGCACAACGATTACTCATGACATTACTGCTTGCATTTGACTGAGGTGTTTTCCGCTTATTACATTGTGCCTTCACATGCCCCTGCTGCCCACAAAGATTGCATTTCGGTGGAGGCCTTATGGCTGCAGCAAGAGCTGCCATTTTGTGCTGTACTGAACCAACTTTTGAACAAGCAGTAACCATTTCGGGCAATGTGGGCTCCCCGGGTAAAGCTTCAATAATTTTCTTACAATCCGGGTTTGCATTTTCATTAGCCAATTGTATACACAATCTATCCTGCAAAGATACATCTTCTACCTGTTTTTCAATAGCTGCAGCAAGCTTTTCTATGAATTGCAAAAATGGTTCTCTCATCCCTTGCTGTATAGTGACATATCTCTGTTTTGGGGCTGCCATTTCCATTGTCTTAAGTAAGGCGCCCATGCCTATTTGTTGAGCTCGTACCCCCTCTTTTCTTGGCTATTCAGTAAAATCAGTTTGCCATTGTTCTCCAGGCCCTTGGCCTCTTCTAATTTGGTTTACGCATATTTTTGGCATTGGTCTAGAGGCAAAGATCACATTGTTAAGTTACTTGAGCAACAGTGGAATATAAATTCGTGGCTACTTTTCTCTCAATTAGGTAGTTATATAGGGCATCTACTCCCCAATGTGTCTTTCGATGTTCCTCCCTTACTAATGACTATAATAGAGGAGAAGGGATGACTATTTTGTTGTCTTTTGTAATTGCTCACTCCTCTTGGTTATATGTTGCTTTTTGATTCTCAATCAACTTCTTATCCTTTTTGTCATATGCTGGTTTACTTTCAAGGGGAATTTGTCTGTCTGGAACTAGAGCCCCTTCTGTTGTTTTTTCACCTTTTGCTGCTTCTTTTGCTTTCCTATTTGCCAGTTCATTTCTTTCTTCTAATTCTGAGCTCACCATTTTATGGGCTTTGATATGCATGATTGCTACTTTCTCGGGTAATTGGACTGCTTCTAACAGCCGCAGTATTTCTGCTGCATGTTTGATGTTTTTCCCTTGTGAGTTCAGCAGTCCCCTTTCTTTCCAAATGGCTCTATGTGCGTGGACTACTCTGGAAGCATACTTTGTGTTTGTATAAATGTTTATTTTCTTCCTTTTTGCTATCTCAAGAGCACGGGTTAACGCGATTATTTCAGCTTTCTACGCAGAGGTGTTTCCTGGTAAGGGTCCGGATTCGATCACCTTTCTGCAGGTAGTGACTGCATACTTAGCATATTGTTTTCTACTAATAACACAGCTGCTTCTATCAGTAAACTAGGTTTCTGCATTTGTACGAGGGGTGTCTTTCAGGTCTAGGTGGCTGGAATAGGTGGCTTCAATAGTTTCTATGCAATCATGTTCTACCGGCTCCCCTTGGTTCCTGTGGAGGAAAGAAGCTGGATTGACGATGTTAGTCACCACTATTTCTACATCATCTTGCTCTACTATAATGACTTGGTATCTTAGGAACCTTTGTGGGGAGAGCTAGTGTCCACCTTTAACTTCTAGCACTGCGGACACTGTGTGGGACACTAACACAGTCATTTTCTGGCCTAAAGTGAGCTTGCATGTTTATTGGATGTTTAACACAACTGCTGCGACAGCCCTGAGGCACCCAGGCTATCCCTTAGCTGTTGCATCTAGTTGCTTAGAAAAATAAGCAACTGCCGTTTGATATGGGCCTAGGTCCTGGGCTAATATCCTCAGGGCAATCCCTTGTTTTTCATGGGAAAACAGAAAGAATGGTTTACTTACATCTGGGAGTCTTAAGGCTGGAGCTGACATGAGAGCCTCCTTCAGCTGTTTGTAAGCCCAGTTGGCCTCTTTTGTCTACTGAAGGTCTTTATCCATCTTTATCTTTTAATGAGTGCATATAGGGGTTTAACAAGTAGTCTATAATTGTAGATCTATAAACTACACCATACTGTCATCTCTAAAAAGGTTTGTAGATTTTTTTATAGTCTGAGGCTTGGGGGTCTGGCAAATTGCCTCTTTACGGCTTTGTCTTAAAGTCTATTGTCTAGCGCTAATCTCATAGCCTAGATAGATCACTTTCTGTTTTACTACTTGAACCTTCTTCTTTGATACTCGGTACCCCTGGAGTCTCAAAAAGTTCAAGGGGCTTACTGTCGAGGCCACACATGCCTCCTTTGTTCTAGTGGCTATTAGCAGGTCATCTACATATTGCAATAGTCTTCCTTCTTCTGGTGGGGCTTTCTAGGACTCTAGATCTTTTGCGATTTGTTCCCTAAACAAGGTAGGAGAATTCTCAAATCTTTGCGGAAGTACCGTCTGTGTGAGCTGAGTTTTAAGCCTACTTTTCAGGCTTTCTCATTCAAATGCAAAAATTTTTTGACTGGCTTCATATATAGGAATGCAAAAGGAGTCTTTCAAATCTAAAAGGGCAAACTAAGTTAGCTCTGGTGTTAGGCACGTTAGCAATGTATATGGGTTGGCTACTACAGGATAAAGTTCTTTAGTTATCTTGTTCACCGCTAGTAGGTCTTGTACTAGCCAATATGATTCATTTGGTTTTCGAACAGGTAGTATGGGGGTATTAAAATTGGATTGACACTTTTTCAGTAATCTTAGCTGTAGAAATTTTTCTATTACTGGGCTAATTCTTTCTATATCTTTTCTTAAGGGGTATTGCTTAATCTTAATAGGGTATTTTCCTTCCTTAAGCTTAACTTGTATAGGGGTAGCATTCTTTGCTCTTCTTGGCACATCAAAGGCTTATACCCCAGGGAATACCTGGTTTAGTATTTCCTTGTCAATTTCCACTTTGGCCTTGATTATTGTCCGTATTAGCTTTAACACATCCACGTATTGTTTTTTTACCTCCAGAACAATTTCCTCCTTTTAAATTTAATGTTTACTTGTAGTAGTTCCAGCAAATCCCTTCCTAGAAGGGGCTTTGGGGAATTTGGTAGATACAGGAATCTATGAATGCCCCACTGTTTCTCAAATTTGTATTTTAAGGCTTTGCAAAAATATGCCTTTTCAGATTGGCTAGTTGCCCCTACTACCATAACATAATCATCTCTTACAGGTACTAAAGCCTTGTTCAAAGCAGAATACGTTGCTCTAGTGCCAACTAAAAATTTTACTTCTTTCTCTTCTTCCCCCCAGCTTCATTTTTATAACTAGCGGGTCTGCTGGGATAGACACCCCCGGTGCCCCTCAGTCCTTTTGTATATGTGCCACTACTCCCTCTTTTCCTTGTGTCTTGCATCTATCTTGCCTTTGTTCCGGACACTCATTTTTCTAGTGGCTAAACTTCTTACAATTCACACACTGTTCTCTGCCTAGCTGAGGTTGGCTTTGCTTGGGTGATTTTTGCCCACGCTTGCGTTTTCTTTTCCTTTCTTCTTGTACTACCACCACAAACTTTCTCATTCCATGTTTGTACCCCTCTTTTCAATTGCTAAAAACTTTCTATGCTTCTCTCAACAAGACTTCTAAGTTTCTCCCATCTGGATCTCTGAGTTTTTGGAGTTTGCATCTAATAGCTCCTGTAGATTGCCCCAGGAATAAGTTTACTAGTTGTTGTATCCCTATCTCCGATGCCGGATCTAGTGAGGTGTGGCGGCGCATGGCATCCATCAGATGGTCTAGGAATTCAGATGATGTTTCTGAGGGACCTTGTTTTATTGCATATAAAGCTGACCAGTTTATTGTTTTGGGTATAGCCCTCTTTACTCCCTTTGCTATCCACTCCTAGTAGTTTAACAACCTTTGCTTACCTGCCGTCTTGTTTGGGTCCCAGCATGGGTCCTGAAGAGGAAAATAGGATGCTTTTACATCTAATTGCATCTGTCGTGCTTTTAAGTAGTCCTCCGCTAAGTCTCCTACTGTTTTTAAAATCAATTGTTTCTTGGTTTCAGTGAATGCATCTAATACTAATTGCATATCACTCTAGTCAGGCCAATGTTGTTTCATTATGTATCCCAAGTGTTTGGCTGTGTTTACCAGGCCATTTTGATAATTTTTTGTGACCTTTTCTCATGCTTCTAAGTCAATAGAAGAAAAAGGTACTTTAACTACTACTGGCCCATCTGGTCCCGCTACTTCTTTTGGTAAGGAAATTTATTGGAAAATAGCAATATGAAAATCTGAGAAGAGCCACAATCAAAGTCAGTTCTGAGCCCGGGATCGGAACTGGGTGAGCCACAGACATGGCCTCTCACACCGAGTCCCCCATGGGTCACAAAGGCAGTCTTTTTGGTGCCTGTTTTTATACAGTTCTCTGGTGAAACTTCGAGTTTTGTTGATTCCTTTTGTCTTGTCCTGCTCTTCTTGCATATTCATGCAGCTCCTTTTCATTAGTTTGTTGTACAGTGTTCCTGGAAAAGGGTACAGTCTTGATTGGATTTCTTGGGATGGGCATTGGGATGCAACTCTTTGACGAGCCAATAAGATGCTTATCTGGTATCGATCACCCAGTCGTTGACTGTCTTAGCTCAGTGGCAGGCCTATTGTTCTTTCTGCAACACCCTCTATTATTGTGCTAAAATGTCCCTTCCTGAGTTACGGGGAAAGGGGTGGCAAAGTTTTCTGCTCACTCAACCATGAGTGAATTTATACAGTTTTGTTACAACATAACATGACTTATTACAGCAAGATACAGATTATTCCAATGAAACACGAATTATTCTATAACATATATAACAGCTGTTATAATCTAGCATGCCAGTAGGGGGCCACCTTACCCCATCATCTAAACGGTACAAGGGCCACAATTTTGAACAATATTTGACTAATTTTTTTTTGTTTTCTGTGCCTCTGGTACCCACAATATCTTTCCAGTGTGCTAAAACACATCCCAATGGGCTGGCCCTGGGTATTTCCTTGCTCTGTCCCAATTCCATTATCTCCTCCTCCTTGCCTTGGCTCGCTTCCAGCCAAACTTCCTTTCACACTCTTGCACAGTCTTTTCGCAATCCTCCTCTCTTATGCTCCAGATTTCTGGGATCAGGTATGATTTTCCACACAAAAATTCTAAAATCTCTGGCTCAGGATCTCTTTGGCCAAGTGGCTGGCACCGGGAACATGGTCTTTCTCTTCTGCCAGAGGAACAATACCAACGCCCCCCACAAGTCCCACACTTTGCCAATACCCACACTAAATGCTGCCCCTTCTTATAAAAGCAGGGTATCCCACCTCTCCTTATCTGGATATTCAAGTCCTTTGGGCTAGGTTGCTCCCAGTCAATAGTCACAATTTTTCTAGCAGAAGTCTCATAGTCTATCTAAATAGATTTGTTCATTCCCTCTTTCTATCTAGTTCCTCACTGGGTTAACAAACTCCTAGGGCTCGAGTCTGAACTACTCGGGGAGAGGGTGTCCTAGGTTGACAGGGACTTCTATCCTATATCCTATATCGTGGGACTTTAGCAGCTGCTCCCTCCCCCCTTTGGCGAGGACTGCGGCTGATGGGAGGGCCTTCGCTGGCGGGGGGGGGCTGTGGGGTTTTTTACTTTCACTTTGGCTGCGGCTTGCTTGGCGTGCTACCGGCTTTGGCTTACTTGCTTGTTTTGCTATTCTTTGCTTGTTTTTCCCTCTTCCTTTTTTTTCTTTCCCCCCCTTCCTGAAGATTAGGACCGGCTCCTGGACCTGACCGGACCTGAGAAAGCCTGGGGATCCTTGGAGCTTGACACAGAAGCTCGGCACCCTTGCCACAGTACCCGTTTTCTTTTCTTTTGTGTGGGGAGTGTTGTTAATAAATCGGTTTTTCCACTTTTCCTCCAAGGAGTTTTTCTTCCCTCCCGAACCCAGGGCTGGGGGGTGGGGGAGGGGTGGTTGGAGGTTTGTTTTAGGGGTTCTCCCCCTAATCTGTTCCAAACCGGGACATTTCTTGGTGCATTGGCCGGGAAACGAGGCCAGAGAAAAGTGGAAAAACCTTAATAATAGTATTGGTGGTTCTAATTGTTTTGTGAGTGTGCTGGGATGGGTTTTTCTGGACTTATAATGTTATTTGGGGTGAAAGTCTGCCAATATTTCTGGTCCCTGGGGTTTCTTGAAGTCTTAATACCTTTGTGGTGCCTAGGGCTACTTCCTCACCCAGAAATAGCTCTGGTACTGTTCCTAATACGTAGTTTGTGTAGCCGTGGGGCACTAGCCAGAATATTTATTGGACTGGGCTTGGTGGTGATGTTTTATAGGAGGGTTGTTAAGATGCTCGAATCTACTCCCATAGTATATGGTTCACTCTTGTGGTTGTGCACTCAGTTTGCTGGGGGAGAAGCAGGGGAAGAGTTTGTTCGGCCTCTGCTTTCTTCATTTTCTTTTGAGTTGTTAGGAAATGTTCAGTTTCCCCTGAGTGTTAAAGAAACCATCTTCCTGGCATTTAATTTAGTAAGTTTCGTCTATACTGTCTGCAGTTTATATAAAATGAAAGCTGAGATTTCTAAAAGGGCTAATGAGATTTCTGATGTAGGGGCAAAGCCAAGTAAGAGAAATCTTGAGTGGAGTGGGAAATGGGAAGATATGGGCCAAATTTTAAAAGAATTCTCTGATCCTATAGCCTGGGACTTCCCGTCTGAACAAATTCAGAACCCAGCCGAGGTGGCAAAGTACTTAAAGGAGACATGCCAGGGTGATACTAAGGAGAAAAGGGTTATTGCAGTGAGCTGGGCCCTAGCATATGTTTATCGTACTCTGCTAGACACTGAAGGGCAGCAGATAGAAGAAAGAGAACAGGGAGATAAACTAGTTACCATTCCAAGTTCCAGGCCAACAGCTGAACCAGACAGGGAGTCTAAGACACTGGCAGTTGCCGGGGCAAAGAGAACACACAAAACTGATCGACCAGTGGAGGATGATGCAGATGAAAAACCCTCGGGGCCTCCCGACGACACCAAATCTGACGCTGGTACAAGATCAGGAGCCACTATTGAGTCCTTTACTCTGAAGGACCTTCGAGGCCTAAGAAAGGATTACACTTGACGACCAGATGAGACTATAATTAGTTGGTTAGTCCGTCTTTGAGATGCTGCAGGCAAGGTTACAATTTTGGATGGTACTGAAGCAAGGCATTTGGGCTCCCTGTCCCATGATCCAGTTATTGACCAAGGAATGATGAGGGAGGCTACCCCCTGCAGTCTCTGGGAACGGGTCCTGAGAAGTGTGGCACAAAGATATCTGTGTGCAGATGATCTCTACCTGCAGCAGACCCAGTGGAAGACCATAGAACAAGGGATTCAACGTTTAAGAGAAATGGCAGTGGCAGAGATCATCTTCTCAGATGACTTAAACATTAAGAACCCAGACTTGGTACCATGCACTCCTGTGATGTGGCGAAAACTTGTACGGCTCGGGCCAACTGAATACGCTTCATCTCTTGCCATAATGAAGCGGGAGGATATACATGAGACTGTGCTTGATATGGCAAAAAAGCTTCGAGCATATGCTGATGCTGTACATGGCCCAACCCATGCCAGAATTGCAGCCGTGGAAACACGACTGCAGAAATTAGAAGACAAGATAGAGGAGAATCATAAGAAGCTCAGGGAAGAGATTAAGGAGGATTTCCTCCAAATCTCAGCCGTGCAAATTAGAGGCCCTGGTCTCCAACGCAGGCACTCCTTTGATGGGGAGAGAAGATACACCCCACGAGCTGAGTTGTGGTTCTTCCTGCGTGAATCTGGAGAAAACATGAGGAGATGGGATGGAAAACCCACTGCTGCTCTGGCACAACGGGTACGTGATTTGAAGGAATGTAGGGTTCAAAGAGGAGCTCCAACTAAACAAAGAGCAGCTCCAGTTGTTCGCAGCCATGATGCTAGGTATGATGACGATGATGACATGTCCGATCCCCTTGAAGGAACCTCTAAGACATATACCCAAGGAAAGAAGGATAATCATGCTTAGACGGGCCCTGCCTCTAGCCAGGTAAAGGTTAGGGAAAATCGTGGTTTTTGGACTGTGTGGGTTCGTTGGCTTGGCACATTGAAACCACGACACTATGAGGCTTTGGTTGATACTGGCTCGCAGTGTACATTGATCCCATCAAGATATGTAGGGGCAGAATCGGTTTCTATTGCTGGTGTGACTGGGGGATCACAGGCCTATACGTTGGTGGAGGCAGATGTGAGCCTGACTAGGAATGAGTGGAAGAAGCACCCTATTGCGACTGGCCCAGAGGCCCCATGCATCTTGGGCATAGATTACCTCCGTAGTGGGTATTTTAAAGACCCGAAAGGGTTCAGGTGGGCCTTCGGAATAGCAACGGTGATGGCAGAAAGCATTCAGCAATTGAATACCTTGCCTGGACTGTCCAAGAACCCGATCACAGTAGGACGTTTGAAGGGGGAAGAACAGATGGTACCGATCGCTACTTCAATAGTGCATTGTCGGCAATATAGGACAACTCGAGATGCCGTGATCCCCATTCACAAGATGATTCGAGAGCTGGAGGGCCAAGGGGTGGTCAGCAAAACCCACTCACCCTTCGACAGCCCCATCTGGCCGGTGCGGAAATCTGATGGAGAATGGAGATTAACTGTGGATTATCGTGCCTTGAATGGTGACTCCACCTTTGAACGCGGCCCTGCCAGATATGCTGGAATTGCAGTACGAGCTGGAGTCCAAGACAGCAAAGTGGTACGCCACTATTGATATCTCTAACGCATTTTTCTCTATTCCTCTAGCAGTAGAATGCCGGCTTCAGTTTGCCTTTACATGGAGGGGAGTGCAGTACACCTGGAACAGACTGCCCCAGGGGTGGAAGCACAGTCCTACCATATGTCATGGACTGATTCAAACCACATTAGAAAAGGATAAGGCTCCCGAACATCTACAATATATTGATGATATCATTGTGTGGGGAGACACAGCAGCAGAAGTGTTCAAGAAAGGAGAGAAAATCATCCAAATTCTCCTGGAAGCTGGCTTTGCGGTTAAGAAAAGTAAAGTTAAGGGACCTGCTCGGGACATCCAGTTTCTAGGAGTTAAGTGGCAGGATGGACGGCGTCAGATCCCTATGGATGTCATTAATAAAATCACAGCTATGTCCCCCCCAACTGATAAAAAGGAAACACAAGCCTTCTTGGGTGCCATAGGTTTCTGGAGGATGCATATTCCGCAGTACAGTCAGATTGTGAGCCCCCTTTATCTGGTTACCCATAAGAAAAATGATTTCTATTGGGGCCCTGAGCAGAAACAAGCTTTCACCCAGATCAAACAGGAGATTGCTCATGCTGTAGCCCTCGGCCCAGTCAGGACAGGACCAGATGTAAAAAATGTACTCTACTCTGCAGCCAGGAGCCAGGGTCTGTCCTGGAGCCTTTGGCAAAAGGTACCTGGTGAGACCCGAGGCCGACCACTGGGATTCTGGAGTCGGAGCTACAGGGGGTCTGAAGATAATTACACCCCAACAGAAAAGGAATTCTTGGCCGCCTATGAGGGAATCCAAGCTGCTTCGGAGGTGATTGGCACAGAAGCACAACTCCTCCTGGCAGCCCAACTACCGGTGCTAGGATGGATGTTTGGAGGAAAGGTTCCCTCTACCCACCACGCCACCAGTGCTACCTGGAGCAAGTGGATTGCTCTCATTACACACCGTGCCCGAGTTGGGAAGCTGAATCGCCCTGGAATTGTGGAAATAATTACAAACTGGCCCGAAGGTGAAAGTTTCAACGTTGCAGATGAAGAACAAGAACCAGTGACCCGGGTTGAGGAAGCTCCACCGTACAACCAGCTGCCGGCAGAGGAAGCACGTTACGCCTTATTCACTGACGGTTCCTGCCGTGTCATAGGAATGAGTCAGAGGTGGAAAGCAGCTGTATGGAGCCCCACACGACAGGTCGCAGAGGCCACTGAAGGAGAGGGTGGATCCAGTCAATTTGCTGAACTCAAAGCCATTCAACTGGCCCTAGATATTTCAAAGAGAGAGAAGTGGCCAAGGCTCTACCTGTATACTGATTCTTGGATGGTAGCCAATGCTCTGTGGGGATGGCTGAAGAAATGGAAAGAGGCGAACTGGCAGCGCAGAGGGAAACCAATTTGGGCTGCTGAAGAGTGGAAAGATATCACGGCCCGGTTAGAAAACCTGCCTGTGAAGATCCACCATGTAGATGCCCATGTCCCCAGGAGTAGAGCTAATGAGGAGCAGCAAAACAATCAGCAGGTAGATCAAGCTGCAAAGATAGGGGAGTTGAAGATGGACCTTGACTGGGAGCACAAGGGAGAGTTATTCCTAGCATGATGGGCCCATGATGCCTCAGGTCACCAAGGTCGAGATGCCACCTACAAGTGGGCACGAGACCGAGGGGTGGATCTAACCATGGACAGCATTTCTCAAGTTATCCGAGACTGTGAGACGTGCGCTGCCATTAAGCAAGCCAAGCGGATGAAGCCCCTCTGGTATGGGGGGCGGTGGTCTAAGTACAAGTATGGGGAGGCCTGGCAGATTGATTATATCACACTGCCTCAAACCTGCCAGGGCAAGCGCCATGTGCTGACCATGGTAGAAGCCACCACGGGATGGTTGGAAACCTACCCTGTGTCCCATGCTACAGCCCGCAACACCATCCTGGGCCTTGAAAAGCAGGTCCTTTGGAGGCACGGTACTCCCGAGAGAATTGAGTCAGACAATGGGACTCATTTCAAAAATAATCTTATTAAAGCCTGGGCTAGGGAACATGGCATTGAGTGGGTATATCACATCCCATACCATGCACCAGCTGCAGGTAAACTAGAGAGATACAATGGGTTGTTAAAAACCATCCTGAAAGCATTGGGTGGGGGATCCCTAAAAAACTGGGAGCAGCACCTAGCAAAGGCCACCTGGTTAGTTAACATCCGAGGTTCCACCAACCGAGCGGGTCCTGCTCAGTCTCAGCTCCTTAACATAGTAGATGGAGATAAAGCCCCAGTGGCCCATGTTAGAGGTTTGTTGGGAAAAACAGTATGGATCAACCCTGCCTCGAGCACAGGCAAACCCATCCGTGGAATTGTCTCTGCTCAAGGACCGGGTTATACATGGTGGATAATGCAGGAAGATGGAACAATACGATGTGTACCTCAGGGAGATCTGAATGTGGGGTAAGATTCATATGTGCATTAAATCAGTTAGATATGAAACAGCAGGAAACGTGTAAGTGTCAAGGATCTGAGCAAGTGGGACGGATGGAAATGTGTAAGTGTCGGAAGTCTGAGTAAGTGGAATGAAAGTTTTTATTATTGTGTATCCACTATATAGGATAAGGAGTGGAATATCCTAGGTTGACAGGGACTTCTATCCCATATATCCTATATCGTGGGACTTTAGCAGCTGCTCCCTCCCCCCTTTGGCGAGGACTGCGGCTGATGGGCCGGCCTTCGCTGGCGGGGGGGGGCTGTGGGGTTTTTTACTTTCACTTTGGCTGCGGCTTGCTTGGCGTGCTACCGGCTTTGGCTTACTTGCTTGTTTTGCTATTCTTTGCTTGTTTTTCCCTCTTCCTTTTTTTTCTTTCCCCCCCTTCCTGAAGATTAGGACCGGCTCCTGGACCTGACCGGACCTGAGAAAGCCTGGGGATCCTTGGAGCTTGACACAGAAGCTCGGCACCCTTGCCACAGTACCCGTTTTCTTTTCTTTTGTGTGGGGAGTGTTGTTAATAAATCGGTTTTTCCACTTTTCCTCCAAGGAGTTTTTCTTCCCTCCCGAACCCAGGGCTGGGGGGTGGGGGAGGGGTGGTTGGAGGTTTGTTTTAGGGGTTCTCCCCCTAATCTGTTCCAAACCGGGACAGAGGGATTCCTTTTACCTGTCTCGCCACGGTTATATCTCAAGGTAAGCAGGAGACCACTCAACTCCTATCCTTTAGTTAGGTTATGGAAGGCTACGCTTGTGTAATTAGTACATAAAACAAGAAAGTTAACAGCTTGTTGAAGTTATAGCTGTATTACTACAGAAATATATTTGAGATACACTGAAATGATTCCTGTGCCTGCTGGAAAGTGGCTTCCAGCTATTCCCGGCTGCCCTGGCTGGGAATCATTCCAGACTCGGTTAGGCAGTAGGCAGGTGGACCGGCCACCACCCCCCGGTGGGTCAGAGCTACACGAGAGCTGTTGGTGAGGCTACGACGAAGGTAAGAAGAAGGAGACTTCGTGGCAAGATGGTTTATTGTCACCTGCTCTGCATGCAGGCGAGCCACAAGTCTCCCCACGAGGGGCGGGGTTATTGCTTATAAGGCACCAGGAGAAGGGGGCAGACACAAGAGGGAAAACCAGTCAAAGGAGTGGGGATGGCACACAGACAATGAATAGGAAACGAGGGGTGGGGGATTTCCCAGCTTGCTCCAATCCGGGACCGAGTCTCTCCGAAGCCTCTGGAAAAAGGGGAGAGGCTTCCTGGAGAGGAACAGACCTGGGAGGAAAAAGGTAGGGGATTTCCAAGGCGGGAGATATACCAAATGGGGAGAAATACAGAAAGAACTTAGGAAAAACCATTACAGAACAAATTAATATTAACAATAAATAAAAAGATAGAAAACGTGCCGCAACATCTCCCCCTTTCTTTTTACAAAAGATGGTAGCTTTAACTATAAACAGCTGGTCAGTGGCCACAGCTCAGGGTCTTCCACTTCCAGTGGAGCTGTGACAACGACGACTTGGCTTACATGCAGGGGGGAGACAGCTTGAAATCAATTTTTTAACAAAATAACGAATACAACTAAGCACGCTGAGAACACACAAAATCAAAAATAAAATGATCAGGACAGGACGAATAATGGACCCGGCCCACCCAGGTAGCCCCCAGTTCTCAAAACGTCCATCTAGCCAGTCGGATGTCAGCTTTTGAGGAACGCTTGCCCCCGATGTCTCTGACAAGTTTGCGGATTGTGGCATGGATGTTGGCACTGCCCATGCCACCGTCGGAGACTAAAGGCTGGTGAGCAGCAGCAGAGATAGAAGTCTGGCTGCTGTCGATGGGGCCATCGCTCTGTGTGGGTCTGGACCTGAACTAAATAGAATAGGAAACCAAAACATAATTAGAAACAAGGCAAGGGGGTAAGGGGAGGACAAACTCATCCCAGGAGTTCCACCGGTGCCTTTTTCGTCTCCATGCAGCCACCGAGACCTGCGAGTATTTGGGTCTTTTTTCCCCAGAGACTATGGGATGGTATGGTTTTACCCATTTTGAGGGAACCCACCTCAGTCCCCTGGGGGTGGACATGCAAGCGTATCCACGACCCCAAATGACCAAGTCATGTGGGCCCTCGACTCCGCCAGTCTCTGGGTCTTGCATGAGGACTTGCGGACCCACCTTCAGGGCCAGCTGCTCACACCCACCAAAGTGACAAACGATTGGTGGGTTCAAAACCTCAAAGGAGCAGTTTAAAAAATTGATGATGTACAAGGCCCTGGAAAGACGGATCGGAGGTGGCTCGACCTTCAGGACCGGTTGTTGCTGGTCCAGGACCCGTTTGATGTCCTGATGGGTCCTCTCCACCACGGCTTGACCAGTCAGGGAGTGAGGGATGCCGGTCTTATGTTCTACTCCCCATTGCTGCAGGAAGTCACGGAATTCCTTGGAAGGGTACGCTGGCCCATTATCGGTCCTGAGGACCTTTGGGATGCCTAAGAAGGAGAAAGCCAGCAGGAGATGTTTGATAGCATCCCCGAATTTCTCTCCTGTGTGGGCAGAGGCAAAGACTGCGCATGAAAAGGTGTCCACCGAGACGTGGACGTACTTCAGCCTGCCGAACTGAAGCACGCACTTCACGTCTGTCTGCCACACTTTGCAGCTGCTCAACCCTCTGGGGTTAGCCCCAGCGCTGATGGTTGGGAGAGCATGCTGCTGGCATGTGGGACAGGTCGCCACAATCGCCCTTGCCTGTTCCCGGGTGAGATGGAACCGGCGAACAAGGCCTGGGGCGTTCTGATGGAATAACTGATGGCTGATTTTTGCCTGCTCGAAGAGATTCGGCAATGGGGCCATCTCCACAGGGGCAGCGAGAGCATCAGCCCTCCTGTTTCCCTCAGCGATGAACCCTTGAAAATCCATGTGTGACCTGGTGTGCATCACATAGAAGGGTTGCTCTCAGTGGGAGATCAGCCTAATCAGATTCGAGAGCAATTCAAAAAGGGCAGGGTTGGACACCTCCTGCAGGACTGCATGCTCTGCTCTGGATACTACACCTGCTACATAGGCCGAATCAGTAATTAAATTGAAGGGTTCAGAGAACTTTTCGAAAGCCCGGACGACTGTGGCCAACTCAGCAACTTGAGGTGAATCCTCAACTCTGGCATCATCTTCTTCCTACTGCTGAGTCTGAGAGTCCTTCCAAGTCAGAACTGACTTGTGGGACCTTCCGGACGGGTCCGTAAAAACTGTCAGGGCTTCTAAAGGCCTTTTGCTCTGAACACTCTCAAGTGCCAATGTAAATTGAGCGTCCTGATTGAAAATTTTGTGGGCAGGCCGAGGAATTGAAATTTGACCTGTGTAGCTATCCAGGGCAATCTGCAGAGCTTCATTCTCTCGCAGCAAGTGCTCCAACATCGCCTTCATAATTTGGCCCGTTTTTTTCCGAATTGGAATGTGAATGCAATCAAAGTCACAGCCAGCCAATTCCCTAAGGCGGGTTCTGGCCTTCCGAATCAAATCAGCCGCCAGTTCTTGTGGCGTGGTCATCCTTTTGGACCGCTGGTGGCTAAGGAAGACCCACTCTATAATAAGAAGAGGATCCTTCCCACCTCGGTCTTTCCGGTGGAGTTTGGTAACCTCCTTGTCCCACTGATAAATGACACCGTGAAGATGTGGCAGGTTTCCTAAGATGATAAATTGGAAAGGCAGGTCAGGCGAACACCTGTTGGCCTGCCTGGTGGACAGTCTTACCTGGACCTTTTCGAGTGCTTTCTGTGCCTCTGGGGTGAGTTCCCTCAGAGAACTCAGCTCCTCCCCACCTTTCAACAAGTTGAAAAACGGGTCTAGGTCTTGAGTTGTCAGACCTAGCCAGGGTCTTACCCATGTCAACGCCCCACACAGTTGATGAGCATCTGCAAGCGTCCTAATTTTGGTTTTTATCGCCAATTTTTGCGGCACAATGGTCCGCTTGCCAATCTCAAGGCCAAGGTACTTCCAAGGTGGCATCCGTTGAATCTTGGACTCCTGTAACTCAAACCCTGCAGCAACTAAAGCAGAAATCGTCTGGTCAAGCACATGTGACAGCAGATCGTCGTTTGGGGCACAGATTAAAATGTCATCCATGTAGTGATGGATGATCGCTTCCCCTGCGGCTGCACGCACAGGAGACAGCAAGGAAGAGACATACCATTAGCAGATGGCTGGGCTGTTTTTAAGGCCCTGCGGCAAAACTTTCCAATGGTACCTCTTCCTCGGGGCTTCTCAGTTGATGGTGGGCACCGAGAAAGCAAAACGCGGGGCATCGTCAGGGTGCAGGGAAATTTGAAAGAAACAGTCTTTAATGTCAATTACTGCCAATTTCCAATCTCGGGAGAGCATTGCTGGGGAAGGCATCCCAGGCTGGAGAGACCCCATGTCTTCCATGACATTATTAATTTGGCGAAGGTCGTGAAGGAGCCACCATCTGGTCTTATCTGACTTCTGAATGACAAACACTGGGGAGTTCCACGGTGAGGTCGTCTCCACAATGTTGCCTTTTCTCAGCTGCTCCTCCACGAGCTCATTGAGCGCTTTTAATTTTTGTTTCCATAACGGCCACTGCTCTACCCAAACTGGAATATCTGTTTTTCAATTAAGCTTTTGGGTAGGACGCTCTTCAGCGACCGCTGCCCGAAAATTTCGTGAGGGGTCGGGTATGTCAATTGTGACCCCCCACTGGGCCATCAGGTCTCTTCCTAGCAAGGGCTCCTTATAATCCATGACAAATGGGCGCAAAGTTGCCGATTGCCCATTTGGCCCCTTAATTTCCACAACGCTCTTTGATTGACGAGCCAATTGCAACCCTCCTACACCTTGTACGTGTCCGGCCACGTTTTGCAAAGCCCAGTGTGACGGCCAATCCCGTATAGGGACAATCGTCACATCTGCGCCTGTGTCTAAGAGACCCTTGTTATTGTGGGCCTCATCACCCACCCTCAACACACAGTCCTGCAAAGGCCTGGATGATGCTGTAATAGCCCTTACCCTCCCCACTGACGGTGTGATGCCTCTCTCAAGGCTGGGAACGGGTATCACTTGAGCTATTATCTGCCCTTTGGGTAGAAAGACTGGAGGGTGAGTGCAGTGCCGCCATACAATGAAGTGCTCGGGGTCTGAGTCGAATGTCCCCGGAGAAACTTCAATGTCCCTGGGAGTATACTTACAATCTCCCATCACGACATACTTTGCCCCGATCTCTTTCCAGGTACCCTGCTCGCCTGGGTTGACCTTTATAAAATGCCAATCGGTGTCCCTGAGGTGGAGTGGCTCGGTCAGCTGGAGCCTGAAGGGCTCATACCTGGAGGTGGTAGTTAGAATTGGGTCCGCTAGGTCCTTGAAAAGGTCCTGTTCCAGTGGCTGGTAGCTCCCGGAGGGAACTCCTGGAGTGTCCTATTCTGGAGTAGAAATTGTCAAGTCCGGTGAATGAGTCTTATTAGGCACATTTTTTGAAACTCCTCTTTTCCCCCTCCTCACCCTGGCCACCCTTTTGTGGTCCTCACGCAGGGTGGCCTTGCACTCATATCTTAGTTTTTTAGCTGTCCCTGGGGCTGTGTGCCCCTTGCCTGGTTCCCCCCTCCACCTCCCCGGTTTTGTAAAAACTGCTGGAACTCAGTCCTAGCTGGGCAGGAGGACTGCCAATGGCCAAACTGGCCGCACAAGGTGCAGCACTTGTTATTTCTTGAGCAGAATGATGGTTTCCTGACTGGCGTGTTCGGTCGCGGTCCGGCAGCAGCAGCTCTCGGCGTATTGCGGGGCTGCTGCCTCGGCGTATGTTCTGGCTTTGATGTCATCATCGGGACCTTGGCTTTGCACACCTGTAGAAAATCTTCAATGGTGGGTGGAGGCTTGAGGGGCAAGCTGAGGATGGCCGCTTTGCACTTCTCGTTAGCATTTTTTTGCGCCATTTCTTCCAGCACCGTTTCCCTAGCTGCCTCCTGTTGCACCTGCAACTCAACCGCTCTTGTTAAGCGTTCTACAAAGTCAACAAATGGCTCAGCTGGTCCCTGTTTAATATCTGAATAGTGAGGCAAAGGGCCTTCCGACCGCAACCTTAAAAACGCCTTCTCCGCATTGTCCCTGATCTTATTTAAAACCCCTTCTGGGATATTGTTGGCTTTCTCCAGAGCCTGTGCCCACCTGCCATCTCCAGACAGAAGGTCGAGGGTGATGGGTTCCCCCGCCGCATCTGTCGTGGTTGATGGATCATCCAAAAAGCTCGGTAGTGCAGTCTTGAGCAGGTCTTTCTATGCTGCCTTCCAGAGCTTGTACTATGTTGAGTTCAGCAGACATGAAAATAGCTGCCGGAGGTCGATGGGACTGTCACTATCCTGGCTAAGTTGGCTCTCAACAACCCTCGGAAGTACGGGCTTTCACTCCCATACTCCTGGTGAGCCTTACATAGCTCCTTGATGGTATTTTGGGAAAGGGGCTGCCAGTTAGGCTGAGTGACAATCCCTGCCCCTTGACCTGCCATAAGTGACAGGAGCGAGGGAAGGAAGGTCACCCGGGGTTGGGCCTTGGGGTTCTGGCTGGCCCCTTCTGGTATCCCAACTGTGGGAACCGGAAGTCCAAGATGGCTCAAGAGGGGGTGTGGCCTCCTGTGATGATGATGCTTTTGGGGGAGGAGTAACAACTGGAGGTGGGGTCGGTTCAGGGGACTGACCCAAACAGTGGGTGGAGCGTGCGAGGGGAGGAGTTCGGGGAGGAGCACATGAAGGAGGTGGAGCTCGGGAACTCTGGGATATGGGAGGAGTTAAGGGAAGGAAGGAGTTGGAATGTGGGCAGGAAGAAAAGGGATTGTGGGAAGAAGAAGTGGGAGAGGGGGGCACTGAGCACGTGGATGGCTGCCCTTGAGGGGACAAAGGGACAATATCTTGTTACACACTCCTTTTTTTACTAACAGAAAAACGAACTCTGGGTTTAGAAACTGGGGAAGAAGGGGATGGGAAAGAGGCTTGAGCTGCCTGGCCAGGGCAACCACAAGCACACCTGACAGTCTGGCCATGACTGGTCAGGAAGGGGAATCGAGGCACCCGCGTGGAGCCAGGGCTAGCAGGAAGAGTTCTCCCTGCTGTTCCTCGGAGGATGCCGTTTCTGGGGAGAGAGGGAACGGGACTGGGGTCTGGGGTAACTGGGGCAGATTGTTCACTCTGCCCTTTCTCCACTTTCCTGGCCTGATTTAAGGCGGAACGCAGCTGCAACAGCCAAATTATAAATTTTTTAGCAGACTTGTCCCCTGTCGTGCTCAATTGGAAAAATTTTGCATAGACAGTGTTCCAAAAATCAACACTGGCTGCCTGAGCAGGGGACACATGTGGAAAGTGGAGGAAGAGGAATCGAACAAATCTTTCGAGCTTCCCCTTCAAAAACTTAATTGGGGAGCTCTTTAAACTCTGAACAATAACATAAAAAACTCCCTTCTGCTATGTGGAGAGCCTTGCACCCATGCTCAATCTACACACTCACACACCACTCGAAAACGAAAAATCCACAACTTAAAACAACAGCTGCAACTTAAAACCCGAGACCGGGGACCAATGCTCTCCACCCCCTCGGAGTGCAGACAATCCCCAACAAAAGCCAACAGCGAGAGAACGTCCCGAGCCCACCCGTCGGGGGTCCTGGGTCTAAAATAAAAATCTTTAAATTAAAACTAAAAGAACTGAGGCTGCCGTAGACAGACTAGAACCCCTGGAGGGCTTAAGGCAGCACCGAGGGGGGAGAGTGCTCCTGGCTTCTAAGAAGCCTCCCGATAGGCTAAAAGCCTTGAGGATTGGAGGGGTCAGGGACTTTGAGAATTTTCCCGGAGGATCAGGGGCTTTCCCGGCGCTGTGCTGCTCTGCCGCCCCGGAGGCAGTGGGGGGGGGCGCGCGATTGCCGCGTGTGCTGCAGCCGCGGCACACTGGGGGAAAGGGGAAAGGGAGGAGGGGCCGCGCCACAGCCGTGCTTGTGCAAGCTGAGCTGAGCTGCGTGCGCAGCTGCTGCCGCCGAGACCACGTGCTCTGTCGTGGTCACGTGCGCGGAAGCTGCTGGCGCCGCTGAAGGACATAGTCTTAGCTCTGCTGCCCGCCGCAATCTGCCGCCACCCCGCTGCCTCTCGGGGGACCATGCAGCGCTGGGACTTACCAAATCCTTGGGTTTTTTCTCCCTGGACCGACCGACTCCATCCAAGATCCTCTCCCGAGGCGAGCCCTGTGCTCGAGCCTCCGCCTGGTGCTGGCTGAAGAAAAATCAGTGGTGGTGGATACCTCGTCGGAGGGGGACTCTACCGGGTGCTGAAGAGCTGTCCTCCCCTCTTGCCGGGAGCAAGAGTCTTCGGTCTCACTATGCTGCAAGGATAAATCCGACGCAGGTGGAGTCCTTCCCCACAGGGTCCGGCGGTGTCCATGGACTTCAACGCGGAGACAGTGCACGCAGCCTCTTCTCGTGGTGGCTTCTGCCCCATGTTGGGTGCCAACTTAAATGATTCCTGTGCCTGCTGGAAAGTGGCTTCCAGCTAGTCTCTGCTGCCCTGGCTGGGAATCCTTTCAGATCCGGTTAGGCAGTAGCAGGCGGACCGGCCACCACCCCCCGGTGGGTCAGAGCTACACGAGAGCTGTCGGTGAGGCTACGACGAAGGTAAGAAGAAGAAGACTTCGTGGCAAGATGGTTTATTGTCACCTGCTCTGCATGCAGGCGAGCCACAAGTCTCCCCATGAGGGGCGGGGTTATTGCTTATAAGGCACCAGGAGAAGGGGGCAGACACAAGAGGGAAAACCAGTCAAAGGAGTGGGGATGGCACACAGACAACGAATAGGAAACGAGGGGTGGGGGATTTCCCAACTTGCTCCAATCTGGGACCAAGTCTCTCCGAAGCCTCTGGAAAAAGGGGAGAGGCTTCTTGGAGAGGGACTGACCCTGGGAGGACGAAGGTAGGGGATTTCCAAGGTGGGGGATATACCAAATGGGGAGAAATACAGAAAGAACTTAGGAAAAACCATTACAGAACAAATTAATATTAACAATAAATAAAAAGATAGAAAACGCGCCGCTACAATACACTTCATACAGTTTACCTCATCCCAGCAGCCCCGGCTGTACTAGGCTTCCACGGCCGGCGGCACTGAGGTTGGGAGGGAAGCGCTTGCCACAGCGAGCAGTATTCGCTCAGTAACACCTGAGCAGGCGGGGAGAAATACAGTGAGCTGTTGCACGACTAGCGGTAGCGCTAGCAGGGACGGAGTGCACAGCGGAAGACAAGCGAGTGGCTGGTGACGCTCAGCAATGCTGGTGGCAGTGCCGGTGGGGGGAGCGAGCAAGCAGCTAACGCGCTTGGCAGCGGGGGAGGCGCTTCCTGGGAGGTGGCTTAACCAGGGGTGCTCAGCAATGCTGACGAGGTGGGGAGGTGAGTGAGTGGCGCTCAGCAGTGACAGCAACAGTGCCAGCGAGGGGAGTGCTAGTGAGTGAGCAGCACTGGTGAAAAGTTAGCGGCGCCTGGCAATGTCAGCGAAGGGAGTGAGCGACAAGCAAGTGGAGTGCAGCAGCAGTGCCGGCGAGGGGAGGGCGAGTGGCGAGCGAGTGGGCAGTGCCTGGCAGGGCCGATGGATGGCGTGGGGTGTGTGGCGAGCTCCCTGGGAAGTGGCTTAACCTGCAGTGCAGGGAAGGGAGCCCCTCAACCTTCTCGTGCCGCCAGTCCTGCACAACTCTTCAGTCCCACTGGTATGGAAAAATCAATCTGCCCACCAATCTTCTGCGGCTTCCCATATTCTGTTCGCTCGCACTCTGCCCCTGGAATCGAAATGCTTCCCTCAATTCCTTTCAGCTCTTCCTTCCCAGACAACTTGGGACAGGCTCAGAGGAATGCTAGAAATCCTAGAAATCACACAATGCACAACTTTCTCTGCAATAAACTGTCTGAATACACGTTACTAAACACACAAACACTCATGCAACACTTGCTCTGAGTCTTTCAGCAGCTTCAGCCACCCAAAGCAAAGGCTGTCTCCGACACACGATACTTAGACACACAACTAGAACAAATACATCTGAACACCACACCCGTCCACAAATTAATGTGAAAAACGAGGTTACCTTTCTTGGAAAAATTTAGAAGTTTAATAAAAGAATAAAAAAAAGAAAATAGACAATTAGGAGAGACAAAAGCAAAATTCAGTTTCTCGGCTGAGGGTGCCTGGCATGGAGCCAATTAGCACCCCGTTAACAAAGAGTTTTTCTCTTAAAAACATCAGCCTGTTGCATATTTAAAAATTCACATGCATGATTCAAACATTCCTTTTGAGTATGAATTCCTTTGTTTAGTCCCAACTGCCCCCCAACCCTTCCATCTAGCAGACCCGTCCTCGGGTTGCTCCATTCCATCTGATAACAGAGGTCTATAAATTCTTCTCCTGGGGTTCTGGTCATTTTCATTTGGACAAGATACTTGAAAACAGAAGTTCAATAGCTTTCTTGGTCAGCAATTTTCATGCAGGAAAACAAAAGATCCCAGTCTTCTAACACTAAGTTACAATCATAAGAAGTATACATTCATCACATTTCTAAATTCTATTAATAAAAGAAAACACAGTACAATCTTCTCACATTCTACATACAGTATTCATCTTAATATTTGCAAAAAGCCAGCTATATACTATGCATTTGTAACATTAACAACTCTTAAGACAAAATTCACTAAAATTCCCTTAAGACGCTTTGGAAATGAGGGTTCCCCTCCCCCTTCCTCAGTACTACAGCTCCCAGCATGCTTTGCTCACACCATTTGATGTCTCTTCCTGGCCATTTTAAACATACACACAAATCAACGAAGTCCGGACTTTACAATCACACAATCACAGTTCACCAATGCAGGGGTTCCTTAGGCCTACCCCCAAGGCCTCTAGCAGGTCACCTCTTGAGCAACCAGGGAATCCCTTATACTGACCATCGCCAGCTCCCAGCTGGTACCCCTTACTGCTAGCCAGTACTCTGCTAATGGGAGCTTGCAAGCTAACCCCCAGGGCGCAACACTGTGCTTGTGGAAGTCTCACATGTCTTACTGGAGCCCTATCTAAGCTTATGCTTTCCCTTTAATTACATACCTGTAGGGCTAATCATGGGTTAAAGATCTTAAAGGGACAAGAGCATATTCTAATTATTGCAAAGGTGTTTATTATATAAATGCATCAATCTCTAAGGCTAGAGTTTTAACAGGCGGACTTACGAAAAGTTACAGTAATTAAAGTTCCAGTAAGACGAAAAGCAACTTAACAGAGAATCTCAACCACGAGGAGAAACAGTGACAGGGAACCCGACCCAGCGAGAAGGCAAATCGATAAGGGGTTCCAGTCACGGGGAAAACAGGGGAAAGGGGTCCCGGCGGCAAAGGAAGGCTGAGTGGCAAAATTCCTGGTCACAGGGAAAGGTAGATTGACAATGCACCAGCCACAGGGAGAGACGGAGTGACAAATGCCCCGGCCCCAGGGAGAGATTGAGGCAGCAAAGCTGCTGCCTAGCAGCGGCAGCACCTGCATGCAGCAATAGTAACAGCAATAGTAGCAGAAACAGCCAAGCACCCCCCAAGCAGTATAATACCTGACAAAGGTCCTGGAAAAAAGCTCCCTGAGCTGTGATTTCCTGGCAGAGCTCCATGTTTCTTGTTGTAGATTGGAGGAGGTGGACCGATCAGTCAGGAATCAAACTGATCGATGCCATTGCCTCCGAAACAGGGGATTTTTGTCCATAAACTCTAAATGCATATTCATTTTCTTATCTTGGGGTTCACAAGTTAGCTGAGAACACATTTCTAAAACAATTTCTCTAGACCAATCTAAACCTAACTTTGAAAGTGCATAAAACTAAAAGAACTGGTATCAATTCGTGTACAACAACCTACGCATATAGCATATCTATTAACATAAAAGATTTTATATCTATTAGTGTAAAAGCTTCTATCTTATTCACGTAAAAGTTGTACCTACTCTATCTAGTGTTGTAAGTGATGTTAAACCTTGTTTTTGTTATGTCTAAAGCTGAGCTATCAGGCCTCAGACCGCTGAGCTCTGTCACACTGGGACACGAAATGAACACGCAGTCACACGCTGAAGATGTCCAAGGCAAAAGAGAGAACTTTATTTAGAGATTTCAGAATTTATAAGTTTTTCAAAGTGACAGCAGGTTGGAGGATGAAATCCTGAAATGATTCCTGGCCTGCTGGAAAGTGGCTTCCAGCTATTCCCGGCTGCCCTGGCTGGGAATCGTTCCAGACTCGGTTAGGCAGTAGGCAGGTGGACCGGCCACCACCCCCCGGTGGGTCAGAGCTACACGAGAGCTGTCGGTGAGGCTACGACGAAGGTAAGAAGAAGGAGACTTCGTGGCAAGATGGAGTTTATTGTCACCTGCTCTTGGCGCAGGCGAGCCACGAGTCCCCCCGCAAAGGGCGGGCTCATTGCTTATAAGGGACCAGGAGAAGGGGGTGGACACAAGAGGGAAAACCAGTCAGGAGAGTGGGGATGGCACACAGACAATGAATGGGAAACGAGGGGTGGGGGATTTCCCAACTTGCTCCAATCCGGGACCGAGTCTCTCCGAAGCCTCTGGAAAGAGAGGAGAGGCTTCCCGGAGAGTGACAGTCTGGGGAGAACAAAGGCATACTAAATGGGGAGAAATACAGGGGGGAACTTGGGAAAAACCATTACAGAACAAATTAATATTAACAATAAATAAAAAAATAGAAAACGCGTCGCTACAAAATCCCATCTCTCAACCACACTGGTCACATTCACAGTCTATTAATTTTCTCCTCCTCCAAGAAGGAATGTAAACAACTGCTTGTTTTCATTAAAGTGCGTGAGAACTCCATTGCAAAAAATGTGAACATTAGAAGGCTTCTGAAAAACAGGGCGACAGGGCCCTGGCTGGCTGGCTATTTTCTAAAGCACTTAAAAGTTCACTGTACTCGTTTCAGGCAGATTTGGGAGAAACCCTCCCACAGGACTCTCCCTCCCCTCCCCTAACCAGTTCGGGAAAAGACTTCCTCAGAGAGAAGTAGAAAAAAACATGTTTATTAAACAGGCAAAGCACTCCCAGGACAATACCCGATGACAAGAACTTCGTGCTGCTCTGGAGGGATAACAAACTTAAATAGGTCTCCTCTTGAAGATAGTCACTGTGTTCCGTTGTTCCGTCTTCGCTGGCCCTGGGAGAGAAAAGGAGATGTGCAGGGCGGGTCCCCTGTGGAGGCCCCCCGGCGTTTCCCCCAGGTCCTCAGTCCAGAGAGATAGGAACAGTTCCGAGGAGAGGGGAAAAAAAGGGAAAAAAACCAAGGGAAAAAACCTTCAGCTATTCTACGGGATCTAACTACGCTACCACTAAACTAACTAATTAACTCCCAAGAGCCAAAAAAACCGAAAAACAGAGCTTCTTTCCATCTTGCAGTGTTCCAAGTCCCCCCCTTCAAGGTCGCTCCTAGGAGCAGAGTTTTCCTGGGGAAAAACAAACCGCGCTTCCTCTGCCCTTTGCACCCAACAGATGATTGGGGATACACCACGTCACCCTAGGACATTCCACCCCTTATCCCCATATCATCAACATACGGCCAAAACCAACATATATTCTACATCGTGTATTATCCACATAAAACATCCATTCCTTCTCCCCACAAAAAATACAAGCAATACCCGTCATGCTCCTGTCACGTTCCACACTGAGCCACTGAATCCAAGCCCCAGGCTGCAGGGCGGCAGGATTCCCCACTCTCTTATTTTGCACACTCAAAACTCCCTCTTTCACTTAGTCATACCTTCAACACTTGCTCATACCTTCAACACTTAACACATACCCTCTCACTTACACATTTCCTTCTATTTCATTCTGCGTGGTTTAATGTACAGACAATGGCAGTAGCATCCAGCAAACAGTGATGTTTACAAATGATTCTCACCAAACACTCAGATCTCCCTGAGGTACACATTGTGTTGTTCCATCTTTCTGCATTATCCACCATGTGCAACCTGGTCCCTGAGCAAAGACAACCCCATGAATCGGTTTGTCTGTACTTGGGGCAGACTTGATCCACACTGTCTTCCCTAACAGACCTCTGACATGCACCACTGGGACTTTATCTCCATCTATTGTATGCAGAGGCTCAGCCTGGGCGGGGCCTGCTCGGTTGGTGTAGCGTCAGGTGTTGACCAACCAGGTGGCCTTTGCCAAATGCTGCTCCCAATTCTTGAAAGATCCCCCACCCAATGCCTTCAACTGGGTTTTTAACAGTGCATTGTGCGGCTCCACTTTGCCTGCAGCAGGTGCATGGTACGGAATATGGCACACCCACTCAATGCCATGTTCCCTAGCCCAGGTGTTGATAAGGCTGTTCTTGAAATGAGTCCCATTGTCTGACTCAATTCTCTCAGGGGTACCGTGCCTCCACAGGACTTGCTTCCCTAGGCCCAGGATGGTGTTTCGGGCAGTAGCATGGGGCACAGGGTAAGTCTCCAGCCACCCCGTGGTGGTTTCCACTATTTTGAGCACGTAGCGCTTGCCGTGACGTGTCTGGGGTAGGGTAATATAATCAACCTGCCAAACTTCTCTATACTTCTATTTAGACTACCGTCCACCATACCATAGGGGCTTCACCCGCTTGGCCTGTTTGATGGCAGCACATGTCTCAGAGTCATGGATAACTTGAGAAACACTGTCCATGGTTAGATCCACCCCTCAGTCTCAGGCCTACTTATAGGTGGCATCTCTACCCTGATGGCCTGAGGCATCATGGGCCCATTGAGCTAAAAACAACTCTCCCTTGTGTTCCCAATCTAAGTCAGTCTTTGACATCTCGATTTTTGCTGCCTGATCTACCTGCTCGTTGTTTCGATGCTCCTCATTAGCTCTACTCTTGGGAATGTGGGCATCTATGTGGCAGACTTTCACAGGTAGTCTCCCTACCCTGGTAGCAATGTCTTTCCACTCCTCAGCAGCCCAAATTGGTTTCCCTCCACGCTGCCAATTAGCCTTTTTCCACCTCTTCAGCCATCCCCACAGAGCATTGGCTACCATCCATGGATCAGTATAGAGGTAGAGCCTCGGCCACCTCTCTCTTTCAGCAATGTCCAAGGCCAATTGAACAGCCTTGAGTTCTGCAAGTTGACTTGATCCACCCTCTCCTTCAGTGGCCTCAGCAACCTGTCATGTGGGGCTCCACATGGCTGCTTTCCACTTCCGGTTCATCCCTACAATACGACAGGAACCATCAGTGAAAAGAGCATAATGCGTCTCCTCTGCTGGCAGTTGGTTGTATGGTGGAGCCTCTTCAGCCCATGTCACTTGCTCTTGTTCTTCATCTGTGAGACCAAAATTTTCACCCTCAGGCCAATTAGAAATTATCTCCACAATCCCAGGGCGATTCAGTTTACCCATGCGGGTGCGCTGCGTAATAGGAGCAATCCAATTGCTCCATGTGGCATCAGTGGCATGATGGGTGGAGGGGACCTTTCCTTTGAACATCCAGTCTAGCACAGGCAGTCGGGATGCCGGGAGGAGTTGCAGCTCTGTACCAATCACCTCTGAGGCAGTTTGAACTCCTTCATAGGCTGCTAAGATTTCCTTCTCAGTTGGGGTGTAATTGGCTTCAGACCCTCTGTAGCTTTGACTCCAAAATCCCAGTGGCCGGCCTCGAGTCTCACCAGGCACCTTCTGCCAAAGGCTCCATGACAGACCATGGCTCCCGGCTGCAGAGTAGAGCACGGTCTTCACATCTGGTCCCGTCCTCACTGGGCCAAGGGCCACTGCATGAGCAATCTCCTGTTGATCTGGGCAAAAGCTTGTTGCTGCTCAGGGCCCCAGTGGAAATCGTTCTCTTTGCAGGTGAACAGGTGTTGCCGTTTCTTTCTGCAACTGCGGTGGCCTGGTCTAGAAATGACAGCACGGCGCCCACATGCTTGTGTGTCGCTCGGGCATTGTAACAGACGCTTACACCAGTGTGGTGGACGGTTACAAGCATTTATTATCTCAAACATGCAGTTTATATACTCTGGGGTTCTTCACTACGTCAGAGGGGTCTTGCCACACTTCCTGAGTTAGTAGGGAGAATGGAAAAGTACTCGCACGTTGTTAGTGGGGGTTACATTCTGGAGGTGATAGCTTATCTTGGGGGAGTTGGAGAGTTCTGTGGTCTTTCCGTTACAACCGACATCTTCCGAGCGCCTGTCCCTATGCAACTACATTTCCCCCCCGCCCTTTTACAAAAGAACGAGGTAGTCATATATATATATATATATAGGCACTAAATGAGGTAGAAGGTTAGGATTTAACAAGGGAAAAAGGAGTTTGGAAACCTGAGTAAGTTTTTGCCAGGCAAGTTTGGAAAATCTTGTGACTGGCAATGTTCCCTGATTAATTCACAGCATTTCATGTTGGCCTATGAACAGAATGTTAGTCCGTTCTAGGCGAGCTTGAACGAATGAGACTATCTTGTTCAGCAGGCATGGTCCGAAGGTAGCAGCTAAAAGTAGCATTGCCAATGGGCCTACCAAAGTGGAAATTAAAGTGGTTAACCATGGGGATTGGTTAAACCAGGATTCGAACCAGCCTTGCTGAGCTTCCCTATCTTTCTGTCTCTGAGCCAGTCTGTTTCGAAGTTCTGCCATGGAGTCTCTGACGACTCTGGTGTGGTCCGCGTAGAAGCAGCATTCCTCTTTCAAGGCAGCACACAGGCCTCCTTGCTGCATGAACAGGAGGTCCAGTCCTCGCCTGTTCTGCAGGACCACTTCTGAGAGCGAAGAGGCTGACTTCTCTAGGTAGGAAATAGATTTCTCAATCCTCTGCAGGTCCTCATCTATGGTCATTTGTAGCTGAGACAGACCTTGATGTTGCGTCGCTAGGGCTGAAACACCCGTTGCCGTTCCGGCTGCTCCTAGGCCGAGCAGCATTGCGATAGTTATACCTGTCATTATCTCTCTTTTGTGAAGCCTGCTGGGTTCTTCGAAAAGGTTGTACACCTCTTCGTCTGAGTGGTACAGGACCCTAGGAACAATCAGAACTTGGACACAGAAGTCGTTAGAATCATTGAACTTGGGAAGAAATACACAAGGACTTACTCCAGATCTCTGACAAACCCACATTGCTGACGCAGATGGAACTACCCACTTATTGTTTTTTCTACTGGGCTTTACAACTCTGGTGCAGACATTCCCTTTTCGCTTAGCTAGGGCTGCATTACCAAAACATCTGCCTCGACCTGTGACTTGACTCAGGGTAATACCTCTGCGGGGTGTGTCCCATCTGCACTGGTGAGGTGCATCAGCTGTGGAGTAACTGAATGGGGTGTTTAAAGCAACTCCTTCATAGAAAGGGGGTTGGACATCATAACAAAGCCAACAGGAATTGGTTAGGTTAGGGTTAGATTCGTTCAGGGATAGAAAGGTAGCTTCTAACATACGAAGGATTGGGTCCGAGTCCGACCCGGCTGAGCGGCCTATCTGGAGGGCTTTCGCATCGCTGGTTGGGACTTCGGTGACGCTTGCGGGTAAGGCTTTGGGGTAGGTCATGTTTCTCTCTGTCTGCGTGCTTTTAATCACCTTGTTGGGTCCAACCGCTCGGGATGCTGATGGTTGGAGCCTGGTAATTCGTACATTCACCCACTCTTTCGACCCTTGAAGGACCACTGTCCATGCTTTACCCACTGTCCAACCAGGATGATTGGGCTGCAAGACTGTCATGTTATAGTATATGCATTTTCGAAATCTAGGGATTTTATAGCTGTTTCGATAGGAGTTTCCATGTACAAAGAGAGGTGTTTTGCAACCTGCGGGTGCCCAGGTGAACTGTAGGAACTTGTTGGGCTCTGGTGGGTCCCACCCAGGCCCTGACGGCCTGGCATCTGTAACTATGGTTTCGCAGCCCCAGTACCCCCAGTATCCCCACCCAGGGTAATTACAATAACCTTTTCCTGTGTTTGAAGCTGGGCACCAGTAGGATAGGTACATGTGTGGTGAGTGTGGAGAATAGGGATCTACCTTTGGTCGTCCTGGAAATAGATCGGTAATACGAAGCACGAAGGATGGAGTGTTTGGTGTGGTGATGTCTCTGAGCACCTTGTCACTGGTAAGGTGTCTCATGACCCACCTGAACGGCTGATGTGGGTAGTAGTCTGGGCTGGCTTGTCCTCTGGCGACAAGCCCCAACAACAAAATCACACAGACATATCGTTGATGCTTGGGTCTCACCCGTGTGGGTTTCTCTGGTGCCGTCTGACGGTTTGGTGGTGTGTCTCTTTCCTCTGGGAGGGGCATGTATGCGTTACGTGGACGCCCCACCAGCATGTCCTGTAAACAGAAACTCACAGTTCTCATTAGTCTCATCCTGCTCATTGTGAAGATCAGGTTTTATTGATTTAAGAGGACACCACCTGATTTTTCCGTCCTTTTTGACAGCTGCATACCCTCGCCCTGTAAGCATCAATCTCCAGCCCCGTTCCCATTCACCCAGATCATTTTTAATTACAACCTGCGGGCCCTCCTCTAGCGCTCTGGAGGCCCAGTGTTTTTGAACGGGACTGTTTGCTTCATTTCCTCTAGGGAATTGATTCAATGCTATCAACGCGGTTGCCAATATACGCGCCTGCTCTCCTGAGGGAATGGAGTTGGTAAGGCCTTCTGCCTTTGCCAACACCTCTATCTTGGTTTTCAGGGTTTGATTTGCCCGCTCAACTATAGCCTGCCCGGTACTGTTATATGGGATACCTTGCACTAGTGTGATCCCCCATTTGGAGGCGAATTCCTGCACTGGTTTAGAAATGAAATTGGAACCATTGTCTGTTTTGATCTGCTTGGGGATACCAAGCCACGCCATGGCTGTCAGCCAGTGCTGAATTGTGGCTTTAGAGTTAGTTTTGTGATGCTGTGTGGCTACGATCGTTCCACTGAACGTGTCCACTGTTACTGCAAGCCATGCTCGAGGCTTCAGCAGTTGACACAAGGTGAAGTCTGACTGCCAGATTTCTGAGGGCTTAAGACCTCTTGGGTTGACCCCAGTTGTCCACAGGGGTGACTTCTGGCAATGAGGACAGGTAGCCACTACATGTTTAGCATCCGCTGTCATGATTCCGCATCTCTTCGCCAGTGCTTTGGGTCCGATGTGGAGGGATTCGTGCAATTGACAAGCTTCCTGCAACGTCCAGAAGCCTTTCGCTGCAGCTTCCGCCTTGTCGTTGCCGGTCTGGAAGTAACCTTTGACTGGGTTGTGGCTGTTGACGTGAATGACGGATACAGTGCCCTTTCGTGAGGAGAGTGCTTCTTCTAGCATTAGGGCTGCTGCTGATGTTGACACACCTGGTCCTGCCATGGCTAGGCAGAGCCTTGCCATGAATATAGAGTCTGTTACGATGTTAAGGTGCTCATTTTGGAAGAGTCCACACGCCAAGACTACTGCTGTTGCTTCCAGTTGCTGCACTGACAGTGTGGGGTCACATGCTTTGACGCAATGCCATTGCTCTTCTGCCTGCCACACTGCTGTCGTGGTAGAAGTCATGGAGGAAGCGTCTGTGAAGACTGTTGGTCCTGGCTGTGGTCTGTCCATGACCTTTGGCGGCATGTCTATGTCGACTATGGTCAGCAGTTGAGTCCAAGGTGGTCTGGTGGAGTAGGAGATTTCTCCTCCGAATCCGATGAGAGCAAGGGCTAGGTGCTCCGAAATTGTGGTTGACTCTATGGTCGGTTGCTTGCGGAAAGGAAGGTGGATTCTCGTTGGCTCAGTCCCTAGGTGTTTCAAGGCGAGTTTCCTGCCTTTCATGATGAGGTTAGCGATGCATTCTACTGCTGGGGAAAATGCACGAGCAGGTCTTCCAAGGACCACCCATTGGATCGGTCGGGCCTTTTCAGAAGGTCCTTGGGCCAATGCTCCCACTCCCCCCTTTGGCGTGAAGTGCACGTATAAGTCCAGGGGCATCGCTGGGTTCCATCTGGCCAGTGTGCCAGTGGACATCTGCTGTTCGATGAAGTCGAGGGAGCTCGCTGCTTGCGGTGTCAGCTCCTTGGGTTCCCAGGGGTGCTTTCCTTTCAGGAGGTCATACAAAGAGTCCATGACCTCAGGAGGAATCAGGACGATGTTGCGAAGCCACTGCAGCGATCCTACCAGGCGTTGCACGTCATGGAGAGTCTTGACGTCTCGGTGGACTTTCACCTTGGGAGGTGTCACATAGGAGTTTGTGATCCCCACTCCCAGGAAGGTGACGCAGGGTCCTCTCTTAAACTTCGCGCTCGCAATCTCGAAGCCGTTGGCCTGGAGGATCTCTGTGATCATGGATACCAGATGAACCACTTGGCTCGCTGATGGTGCTGAGACCAGGATGTCGTCCATGTACTGGATGATGGTTGCAGTGGGATAGGAGCGTCGGACTGGCGTCAGCGCTCTGTCCACGGTGATCTGGCAAATAGTTGGGCTGTCAACCATACCTTGAGGTAGTACTTTCCACTGGAAACGCAAGCTGGGTCGCTTGCCATTTGGGAAAACCACGGAAAAGGCAAATCGTTCCCTGTCCTCAGGATGCAAGGGTATTGAAAAGAAACAGTCTTTAATGTCCAATACTGCACATGGCTGTCCTTCAGGGATGGCTGAGTTCATGGGTAACAGTGTCTGAACTGGACCAATGGGTCGGATTGTTTTGTTCACTTCTCTCAGGTCGTGGACTAGGCGATAGTCCTCTCCAGACCTTTTGGGAATTACAAACAGGGGTATTCCATGGGCTTATGGAGGGTTCTATGTGACCCTTTTGCAGTTCGCGTTCAACCAGTTCTAATAATGCTGCCACTCGAGACTCTGACAGGGGCCACTGCTCGACCCATACAGGGTCTGATGTTTTCCAAGTCAATTTGATTGGCAGCAGAGGGTGTACGGCAGTGGCCCTCATTATAAATTTGTGATCCTGACTCCGAGCATAGCCAGGACATCCCTTCCTATTAAGGGTGGAGAATCTTGCAAAATGTAGGGGTAAATTGCAACTGTTTGTTCTGGTCCCTTTTTTGTGTGAAGTGTTATAGCCACCAATTGGGTGCTTTTCCAAGCCCTGGATTGTCCCCCCACCCCGTTCACAGGAGGGACTTCTTTAATTATCCAGTGTCTGGGCCAATGTGATTGGGGAATAATCGTGCAGTCTGATCCTGTGTCTGCCAAAAACTGAAGCCCTAAAACGTGAGGGTCCTGACTGCCATAGAGTTGACATGTCCCCCACACCCTCAAGGGCTCCTTCCCTACTTTCATGACCAGGGCCACCCAGGGGTTCCGCTCTGGGACGTCCCCTGCTGACCCTGTGACACTGGCACAGTTTGTGGCGGTGGAGGGTGCGTAATTACCACTGGTGGTGCTGCACAGTTCTGCCACTGAATGGCTGGTGGGGATGTAATACTGACTGGTTCCTGTATATATATGGGGTATGAAGGTCCCCTGCCCCACTGGGTGTTTGGAAAGATGGGCCATCTCGCAGTGGGAGGAGGCTGAGTATGGCCCGCACGCCCCCTCCCCCTTCCGTTTCCCCGGGGCCTGGATCTGCATTTACTGGCCACGTGACCCTTCTTCCCACAGCTCCAGCAGGTCGGTCTCTGGCGCTGTTGGGTCGAGGGTGCTGCCACGGGCTGCTGTGCTGGCTGGGGACAGCTTGCTGCCACATGACCTGCTTGGCCACACTTCAAGCATGCCATGGCATTGGTTATGGTATGAACCGCTGCCTGCATAGGTATTAGCTATTCTTCCCTTACCACATGTTTGATCATATCAGCCAAGCTGGCCCCTGCTGGCAGAGAGCGCAGGATATCCTTGGTGACGGTGTTACACTGTTGTTTCAGACAATCTGTCACCACAGGTCCCCTCGCAGCTACAGGCAGGGTAGATGAGTCAATTGCAGCTTGTAAACGGTCTACAAAGTGTGTGAAGCCTTCACTTTCCCCCTGCTTAATAGTGGACCATGGTGTTGACTTGTCCACCACCCGAGAAACAGCTCGTATGGTTTCTCTAGCTGCTCTAGTTGTTGCTTTAACTTCCTCTGCTGAGAGGTGTGCTGCCTGGTACTGCGGTGTAGCCACATCATCATGCTTGCCTAGCAGTCTGGACAGGGTAGAGCCATGGAGAGGCTGTCCCTGCCCTGAAGCTTGGGCTAACGCAGCTGTGCAATGATCGGACCATTCCTGCTGAAATACAATCAGCCCTGCCCCGTCAAAAAGCATACGGGTTACCTGCGAGATATCGAAAGGTAGCATATCATCATTACTAAAAAGACCATCCACCAGTGTGGACACAACAGCTGAGCTAATCCCCTTTTCCTGAATCGCCTTCACCACTGCTTGTACCTCTTTCGTGCTCAGCGGGGTGTAGGTTTGCCTTAGATTCTGCCGCGTGCTGGTAACTCGTACGGGGAATGCATGTATTGTAGCAGCTGGTTTCCACTCAGCGCATGCCACCTTTATTTTACCCCAATCAGTGAGTTTGTACTGTGTTTGTTCCCCTACATTGTTAAAAGCTTTGCTCGGTTTCGCTGGAAACCTCATTAATTCTGTTGTCTCCGTTTCTGAGTCCGTATCGGACTCGGAGCTCTCCATAGAGCTAACCGCGGAGCTATTGCTCCACTCAGTATCGGAAGCAGACTGCTGGTACACTTCCGGTTTGCTATGCCTTTTTGTTGGGCTCCGCCCCCGTTCCGCCTTCCGGGGGTGGGTTCGGTCTTCCCCTCGGGTTCGGCCCCGTTCCGCCTCCCACGTCCGGCCCCTCCCCTCCTCCCGAGGGTGGCGCCGCCACGCCTCTTGGGGGCGGTCCCATTCCCACCCCCTGGGCTCGCCCTGCCCCCCCCAAGGAGGGTTTTCTCCCTTGTATGGTAGCATTGGGTGCGGTTTCCGATCGCATATCCGCCCCCCCCTCGCTCCCCCGCGCGTGCGCTGTAAAGACCGGCAGGTCTGGACTTCTGCTAGTCTCTTGCGCGCGCGCGCCAGCGAGGGTTCGCACTTCCGGGTTCTTCGCGGCGCGCGGTCGGCGGCCCCTCCCCCGTTCTGGACTGTCGCTGCCATCTTCATGGCCATATGGCGGCGGCGGTGGCGGCGGGGCCCCCGCCAGCGCTCCAGCGCCGGCCTCCCTCTCGGCGCCCCTTGCCTCCCGGGCGAGCTCTCCCCAGAAAAACCGCGCGCGTTCCTCCATCTGCCGCACCGGTCCGGCGGTCGGAGAAGCCGCGATCTTTTCTACGGGCTCTGGGGGGGGGCTGGTGCCCGGCGCGCTCCGCGGAAGCGTTGCTGAACCCGGCGGGCTGCTGCTGCCAGACGTGCCCGGGTCCCGGAGACGAGAGGTGGGCGGAGGAACGGGAGGGAAAACCGCGATTTTTTCGGGGGGTTCCGCGCGGGTTTTTGGGTCCTGGGGGCCCCACGGGGAGGTCTGAGGGTCCTCTATGGGCTCCGGGGGGTTCGGGCATGGGCTCAGAGAAGGGTGTAACGCGCCCGCTCCCCGCATGTTCCCGCCATTAATTTGACTATCCCCGGGGGGGTCCCGCTGTGCCGTGGCTCCCCCCCTCGGCTGCGTAACGGCAAATAAACATGTTTTCGCAGCATTCCAAGTTTCTTGTTCTTCTATTGCTTTCCACAACGCTACCTCTACTTTTCCCCATGCTTTTAAATTTTTTCCACTGCCGGTGGCTTTAGTATCTTCAGCCAGAGCAGCAGTATAGCTCTCCCACCCCTCTGAATTTAATATATCAACAGGGCGCTGTATCGCGCCCAAATCCAAAAGCCTTGCAGTAACAAGATATAAATTCCTTTGGTCGCACCGTATTCCCCAGTGCTCCTGCATTAAACTTACAACCTTCGTTAGGGCTTGCATGCCGTTCACGGGTTCCTTGGGGCGTCCCTCTGTTCCTCCGCAGTAGTTTGGACCAGCCGCTACTGCCACTGTCTCCTTCCAGGAGAAAATCCCGTCAGCCGAGGTTCTTTCCCGGGTTTCGGCACCACTTGTTGCCGTTTCCTTCTGCAACTGCGGTGGCCTGGTCTAGGAATGGCAGCACGGCGCCCACATGCTTGTGTGTCGCTCGGGCATTGTAACAGACGCTTACACCAGTGTGGTGGACGGTTACAAGCATTTATTATCTCAAACATGCAGTTTATATACTCTGGGGTTCTTCACTACGTCAGAGGGGTCTTGCCACACTTCCTGAGTTAGTAGGGAGAATGGAAAAGTACTCGCACGTTGTTAGTGGGGGTTACATTCTGGAGGTGATAGCTTATCTTGGGGGGTTGGAGAGTTCTGTGGTCTTTCCGTTACAACCGACATCTTCCGAGCGCCTGTCCCTATGCAACTACAAAAAGGCAAAGAGGGCTCACAATCTGACTATACTCGGGAATATGCATTCTCCAGAAACCTATAGCACCTAGGAAAGCTTGTGACTCTACTTATTGTTTGGTGGAGACATCGCTGTACTCTTGTTGATGACACCAGTAGGAATCTGCCGGCGTCCATCTTGCCACTTAACTCCCAGGAACTGGATCTCATGAGCTGCTCCCTTAACTTTGCTCTTCTTGATAGCGAACCCGGCTTCCAGGAGGATCTGGATGATTTCCTTTCTTTTCTCAAACACTTCTGCTGCTGTGTTCCCCCACACAATGATGTCATCAGTATACTGTAGATGTTCTGGAGCCTCACCCTTTTCTAGTGCAGTCTGGATCAGTCCATGGCAGATGGTAGGACTGTGCTTCCACCCCTGGGGAAGTTGGTTCCAGGTGTACTGCACTCCCCTCCACGTAAAGGCAAACTGAGACCTGCATTCTGCTGCAAAAGGAATGGAGAAAAATGCATTTGCAATGTCAGTTGTGGCGTACCATTTTGCTGCCTTACGCTCCAGCTCGTACTGGAGCTCCAACACGTCTGGCACGGCAGCGCTCAGTGGTGGTGTCACTTCATTCAATGCGAAGTAGTCCACTGTCAATCTCCATTCTCCTTCAGATCTATGCTCAGGCCAGATGGGGCTGTGGAAGGGTGAGTGGGTTTTGCTGACCACCCCTTGACTCTCCAGCTCACGAATCATCTTTATGGATGGGAATCACAGCATCTCCAGTTGTTCTATACTGGCGGCGGTGCACTATAGAAGTGGCAATTGGTACCCGTTGCTCTTGTACTTTCAGGAGTCCTACTGCAGATGGATTCTTGGACAGTCCAGGCAAGGTGTTCAATGGCCGATGCCCTCTGTCACTACAGCCACTATCCGAATGCCCACCTGAGTCCTTTTGGGTCTTTGAAATACCCACTTTGGAGGTAATCTATGCCCAAAATGCAGGGGCCTCTGGCCCAGCCACAATAGGGTGTTTCCCACTCATTTCCGTCAGGCTCACATCTGCTTCCACAAAGTAAAATCTTGTGATTCCCCTGTCACGCCAGTGATAGAGACAGATTCTGCCCCTACATGTCTTGATGGCATTAACGTCCACTGCGCACCAGTATCAACTAAGGCCTCATAGTCTTGTGGTTCAGATGTGCCAGGCCAATGAATCCACACAGTCCAAAAAACGCAGTTTTCCCTAGCCTCTACCTGGCTAGAGGCAGGGCCCCTCTAAGCCTGGTTTTCCTTCCTTTCTTGAGCATATGTCTTAGAGGTTCCTTCAAGGGGGTTGGACATGTCATCATCATCATACCTGGCAGTTCAGCTATGGGCAACTGAAGCCGCTTCCCTTTTGGTGGAACTCCCTCTCTGAGTCTTGCCTTCCTTCAATTCATGCACCCATCATGCCACGGCAGCCGTAGATTTTCCATCCCATCTGTTCATATTTTCTCCGCAATCCCGCAGGAAGAACCACAGCTCAGCGCGTGGAGTGTACCCTCTCTCCCTACCCGGGGGGCATCTACGTTGGGTACCAGAACCTCTGACCTGTACTGCTGAGATTTGGAGAAGGTCCTCTCTAATCGTCTCCCTGAGTTTCTTATGATTCTCATCTATCATATCCTCTAGTTTCTGTAGGCGTGTTTCCACAGCTGTGATTCCGGCGTGTGTTGGGCCATGCACAGCATCTGCATATGCTCGGAGCTTCTTCGCCATATCAAGCACAGTCTCCTCCCTGTCATCCTGCTTCATTACCGCTAAAGCAGAAGAGTACTCTAAAGGCCCAAGTCGTATAAGTTTTCGCCACATCACAGACGTACATGATACCAAGTCTGGGTTCCTAGTGTTTATGTCATCTCAAAAGACCATCTCTGCCACTGCTATTTCTCTCAAGCATTGAATCCCTTGTTCTATGGTCTTCCGTGGGGTTTGCTGCATATAGAGATCATCTGCACACAAATATCTTTCTGCCACACTTCCTAGGACCCGTACCCAGAGACTGCAAGGACTGGCCTCTCTCATCATCTCTTGGTCGATGACTGGATCATGTGACAGGGATCCCAGATGCCTCGCTTCAGTGCTGTCCAGAATTGTAGCCTCGCCTGCAGCATCCCAAAGACGGACTAACCAACTAATTATAGATTCATCAGGTTGTCGCCGGTAATCCTTTCTTAGGCCCCGAAGGTCCTTCAGGGAAAAGGAATCAATATTGGCTTCTGATCCTGTGCCAGAAGCTTTGGCTTCTGATTTTGGTGAAGGTCCTTCTCTTGGGTCATCATCGTCCACTGGTTGATCGGTTTTCTGGGTGTGCTTCTTTGCCGGAGCAACTGCCAGGGGCTTAGGCTTACTGTCTGGTTTAGCTGCTGACTCAGGCTCAGGTTCTAGTTTAGCTACTGTCTTCATAACTGGGGTGTTGGCTGCAGCCTGACTGACTGGGGTAGCTGTTGATGTGTATCCCTCCCCCCCGCCCTGCTGCCCTACAGTATCTAGCAGTGTGGGACAGGCGTATGCCAGGGCCCAGCTTACTGCAATGATCTTCTCCCCCTTAGAGCCATCATGGTACCTCTCTTTCAGGTATTTCCCCAGCTCTGCTGGATTCTTAATTTGTTCCCGTGGAAAATCCCAGACTATAGGGTCAGAGAATTCCTTGAGGAGTTGGCCCATATCCTCCCATTCTCCACACCACTCAGGATTTCCTACGCCTGGGTCAGGACTTTCATCAGCCCCTCTAGAAATCTCAGCCCATATTCTGGAGAAGCTGCAGACTGTATAGAGAAGGCTTACCAGACGAAACACCAGAAAGATGGTCTCTTTAACACTCAGGGGAAACTGAACATTCTCCAATAATGATTTAAACCGATTTAGAGGAGAAGAAGGAAATGAAAGACTGCAACGCTTCATCCTCTGCTCCTCCTCCCACAAGCAGGGTGAATAACCATAACCATGACCCATACATACTAGGAAAAGATCTCAGCACCTTTATAAACTTCCTACAAATCATTAACATCAAACCAAGGCCAATAGCTACTCTAATTTGTGTCCCTCTGCTGTAAAAATTGCGTATTAGGGACAATACCAGAGCTATCTCTGGATATGCAAATAAACCTAAGGACCACCAAGGTATTAAGATCTCAAAGAAGCCTAAGGGTCCAAAACACATCAAGGCCCCCACCCCAAGAGACATTAATTCAAGCAGCATAGTTACTGACTGCTAAATGCCAATAGAGTACTTGCAGCCCCCCCCCCAAAAAAAAGGAAAAAACAAACAAGCAAACCAAAAAAACCCAAAAAACAATCAGTACAGGGTTTTTCCACTCTCTCAAGCCTCACGTTGGGCGCCAGGAAGTTTGTTCTCATTTTAGGCAGATTTGGGAGAAACCCTCCCACGGGACTCTCCCTCCCCTCCCCTCCCCTAACCAGTTCGGGAAAAGACTTCCTCAGAGAGAAGTGGAAAAAAACATGTTTATTAAACAGGCAAAGCACTCACAGCACAATACCCAATGACAAGTACTTTGTGCTGCTCCGCAGGGATAACAAACTTAAAAAGAGAAGGTCTCCTCTCGAAGATAGTCACTGTGTTCTGTTGCTCTGTCTCCACTGGCACTGGGAGAAAAGAAGATGTGCAGGGCTGGTCTTGGTGGGGTGGGTCCCCTGTGGAGGCCCCCCGACGCTTCCCCCAGGTCCTATGTCCAGAGAGATAGGAACAGTTGTGAGGAGAGGGGAAAAAAAAGGGAAAAAAACAAGCGAAAAAAACTTCAGCTATTCTACAGGATCTAACTATTCTACCACTAAACTAACTAACTAACTCCCAAGAGCCAAAAAAACCGAAAAACAAAGCTTCTTTCCGTCTTGCAGTGTTCTAACTCCCCCGCTTCAAGGTCACTCCTCGGAGCAGAGTTTTCCTGGGGAAAAACAAACCACGCTTCCCCTCCCCTTTGTACCCAATAGACTATTGGGGATACACCACGTCACCCTAGGACACTATCTCACAGCAGAAAAGACATTCAAACTGATGCCTGAAACTGAGGCAGAGGCAGAGGCCAGTCGGGGTAAGGTTGAAGTGAGCTTTATTTTAGGCCTTCAAGGCCTGCCCCGGCAGCCACAGCAGCGGCTGCCTGGGTCGCTCCCTGTATGCCGGCAAAAGGAGGGAGGGTTACAAAATCCCCCCCCTTTTCTAGGTTTCAGTCCATTTGCATATGCCCCATTCGTTGTCCAATCAACAGTTCCAAATGACGGTGTTCCATCCTTCTACGTTGTTTATCTTTGGGGCTCGGAGCTCGGAGAGAGTGTCCTTGAAGAGGTGAATCCTGTGCAGAAACCCAAACTACCCTGCCCCTATCACCCTGTGCTCAAGGCCCAGCACCACTGACTATCAAGCAGCCTACCCACTAGAACAAGACACTGAAACCCCAAACCCTGAGGCATTAGTTCCCCCCTTTTAGAGGCTTGACAAGGCCTCTACCTTGTCGAGTCTCTACCTAGATACAATGACAATGCTTACAAATACGAAAAGAGAGCTGTTTTTAAGGTTTACTATCATTGGGGGCAGAAGCTTTCTTGACTCTGGAGTAGTGAATCCATGGTCCTTTACCAGCAACCTTGACTGCGGTGAAAGTCGTCAACAGTACTTGAAATGGTCCATTCCACCTGGCTCGCAAAGGATCACTGTCCCACCACTTAACATAGACCCAGTCTCCAGGTTGGAACGGATGTACAGGCGTATCCAATCCCATGGGTCTCGATGACACGATGTGGGTTTGAAGCCTCTGCAAGGTAGAACTCAAAGCCATTAAATACTTTTGTAAATCAAGTTTTCCCCTCATATGGACTTCTCCAGGAATATGTGGAATCTGATAGGGCCTCCCATACAATATTTCATAGGAACTAATGTTATCCCTTCGCCTGGGTTGAATACGAACTCTCAGCAGAGCTATAGGCAATGCTTGAACCCATGTCATAGATGTCTCTTGACAAATTTTACTAATTTGTATCTTAAGAGTCCCATTCATGCGTTCCACCTTACCACTTGCTTGGGGCCTATACGATGTGTGCAAGTCCCAAGTGATTCCCAAAATTTGGCTGATTTCTTTAATTACCATTGCGACAAAGTGTGGCCCCCTATCTGATGACATTCCCAAGGGAACCCCAAATCTCGGAATTATATGGTTAAGGAGGACTTTTATCACTTCTTTAGCTGTGTTGGTACGACAGGGGTAAGCTTCCGGCCATCCACTGAAAGTATCAACCAATACCAGGAGATACCTGTATCCCTCTTTACGTGGTAACTCTGCAAAATCTATTTGCCAATAATCTCCCGGGAGATCCCCTGCCTTTGTTACTCCCAACACTACTCTTTTTCTCAAATCAGGATTATTCTTACAGCACACTTCACATTTACTTACTACCGATTGTGCGATGTCAGCCATTCCTTTACCTACCACTACCTTTTTTAAATGTTTTAAAAGATTTTCAGCCCCAAAATGCGTGTTCTCATGCTCTCTCTGGGCTAACTCTCGCAAGATCAGGGGTGGTACCACAACCTGATTTGCGGGCGTAACAGCCCATCCGCTCTCTGTGATTTCAGCCTTAAGGATCTTAATTAACTTATGATCTGCTTGATCATATTTTGGGGTGAACTCAGACAAATCAATCTCTTTTGATGGAATTACTGCTAGGATGCCCTTTTCTGCGATTCCCTTAGCTGCTTTATCAGCAAAACGATTTCCCAATTCTGGAACGGTTTTTCCTTTTTGGTGGCCTTTGCAGTGCATAATAGCCACTTCTTTGGGTTTCTGGATGCTTTCTAAGAGAGCAAGTATTTGTTCAGCGTGTTTAATTTGGTGGCCTTGAGTATTCAGAAGCCCTCTCTCCTTCCAAATGGCTCCGTGGGCATGGACGACACTAAATGCATACTTAGAATCGGTCCATATATTTACCTTCATCCCTTTACTCAGGTCTAAGGCCCTCGTCAAGGCGATCAATTCAGCCTTCTGCGATGACACATCTGCTGGCAGGGCCCTGGCCTCAACCACTTTGTCCAGCGTGGTCACGGCATAGCCAGTCATCCTTTTACCACTCTTCATAAAGCTGCTGCCATCCGTGAAAAGTTCCCAATCTGGATCTTCCAGAGGCCTGTCCTTTAGATCTGGTCGACTAGAATGGACTTCCTCAATTGTTTGCAAGCAGTCGTGTTCAGGCACTCCCTCAATTAAGGTGGATGACAAGAACATGGCTGGGTGAACGACAGAAGTTGTTTTCAAGGTAACGTCATCCTGCTCCAGCAATAGCGCTTGATACTTAAGCATCCGATTACCCGATAACCAATGTTCCCCCTTCTGCTCAAGCACAGCGGCTACAGCATGGGGTACGTACACCACCATGTGTTGCCCAAGGGTAAGCTTTCGGGCTTCTTGGATCAGGATAACTGTAGCTGCCACAGCCTTCAGGCACCCTGGCCAGCCTTGGGCTACATTGTCCAGCTGTTTGGAAAAGTAAGCCACAGCCCTCTGTTGATGCCCGAGGCGCTGTGCCAGTACCCCCAGGGCCATATTCAGCCTTTCATGTGTAAAGAGTTCAAAAGGTTTAGTTAAGTTTGGCAATCCCAGTGCAGGAGCTGACATGAGAGAATGCTTCAACTGTTTGAAAGCTGCTCTGGACGTTTCAGTCCACTCAATAATCCCTCTCTCAGCTGCTTTTAAGGCTCCATACAGGGGTTTTACTAATAATCCATAATTAGCTATCCATAATCGACACCAGCCCACCATTCCCAGGAAGGCTTGCATTTCTCTTACAGTGTGGGGCTCAGGGAGCCGACAGATGGCCTCCTTCCGTTCCTTACTAAGCCGTCGGTGTGCGCGGAAGATCTCCAGTCCCAAGTAGACCACTTCTTCTTTAGCAATCTGCATTTTGTCTTTCGAAACCTTATATCCGCTAGATCCCAAAAAGTTTAGCAAACTCACAGTAAATCGTACACAATCCTCCCTGGATCCAGCTGCAATCAGGATGTCATCAACATATTGAAGAACAACTGCTTCCGGCTCTAGTCTTCTCCAGTCCTCCAGTTCCTTTGCCAGCTGATTCCCAAAGAGAGTTGCGCTGTTTTTGAACCCTTGCGGTAAAACCGTCCAAGTGAGTTGGCTTTTCCTCCCTGTTGTAGGGTTTTCCCACTCGAAAGCAAAAAGCTCTTGGCTATCTTTGTGTACGGGAATGCAAAAAAAGGCATCCTTTAGATCTACTACAGTAAACCACCCCAATTCATCTGTTAGTGTGGTCAAAAGGGTGTAAGGATTAGCTACCACCGAGTGTATGTCCTCAGTGATTCTATTAATGGCCCTTAGGTCTTGCACTAACCGGTAGCGTTTACCATCAGCTTTCTTAATAGCTAAAATAGGGGTGTTAAATTTGGATTCACATGGCATCAACAGACCATGTTGTAGGAAATTTTCAATAATAGGCACTAGTCCTATACGGCTTTCCAATTTTAAGGGATATTGTTTTTGTCTTACTGGTGTAGCTCCTGGTTTGAGTGTAACCCTCACCGGTTCTGCTTGTTTAGATCTTCCCGGGACATCACCAGCCCACACTATTGGGTTTACTACATTCTCGACTTCAGCGGGGATTTCATCGTGTTTTTCCTGTACAAAGAGTGCAGCGACTTGGACAAATTTAGATTCAGGGATTATGATTTGTACACCCTTCCCCCTCCTGAATTTAATCTCTGCCTCCAATCTTTCTAATAAGTCCCTGCCCAGCAATGGTTTGGGGGAGTTGGGCATATAAAGGAATTGATGAGTCACCCAATGCTTCCCTAATTTGAAGTCCAAGGGCTGAAAGAAAGGTCGAGTTTCACTTACCCCGGTTGCCCCAACAACATGTACGGTATCGTGACTCAGTTTCCCTTCCAAAGTATTCAACACAGAGTAAGCCGCTCCTGTATCCACTAAAAATTCTATATCTTCTTTCCCCAGCTTAGCTATAACCGAGGGCTCTGCTGGGGGGGAAGCCCTCGGTCCGCATCAATCGGACCCTGAACCGCCCGATGTCCGTACCACTGGGAGCTGGGGAACCGAGGATTTTTCCTTCAACAGTGGGCACGTTCTTCTCCAGTGCCCTAAGTTCTTACAGAGGGTACACCGGTCCTTCTCCGTAGGGGAAGTCTTCCTAAATGACCCTTCCTGTGCTGCCTTCTTAACAGGTTGGGACTTGCCCCTTTCCGTCGGACCTCTATCCCGAAACACCTTCCAAGCCACCTCTAACAATTTATCCATATCTCGGACCCCCTCCATCTTCTGCAGTTTCCTTCTTATATCATTCGAAGCTTGGCCCATAAACAGCAGAACCAGATGTGCTTTACCATCACCTGACTCAGGATCTAGATCTGTGTATTTGATAGCAGTTTGTCTTAATCGGTTTTAAAAATCAGTAGGCGACTCATCATAATTTTGCCTAACTTCGTAAAGTTTTGACCAGTTTATAGCCTTAGGGACACCATGCTTCAATCCATACACCACGAGGTTTTGATATCGTTTTAATCTCGCTAACTCCTCGGGAGTATTCGGATTCCACTCTGGGTTTTCTTGGGGGAAGATCTGAGTGACAGTGCCTTGAAGCATTCCACTGGCTATGCCCCCTTCAACAAAAGTAGTGATAGCTTTATTGACCATTCGTCTTTCTGTGGGATCAAGTAATGTATCTAGCATGGAATTTAAGTCAGCCCAATCAGGATTTTGGGAATTAATAGCCCTCTCCACTAATTGGGCTACCTTGTCTGGGTTCTCTTTGTACTTCCCCACTGTAGATTTCCATTGTTCTAACTCTATGAGGGAGTACGGAACCTTCACATACACTGGCCCTTGATTACCAACTGCTTGTCTTAATGGAGCTTGAAGAACTGGCTCCCTTTCCTTTTTCCCTTTCCTAGTACGGCGGGCAATTGGGCTCCATTCTCTGATAGCCCTCCTCGCAATTCTTCCCCTCCTGCACCTATTTGTAATTTCGTCTATTTCCTCACTTTCTTCGTCCTCAGAGCTGTCTGAGCGAGAGCTCTCAGATTCTGTTGTAACTAGCAGCTTAGTTCTACTCCCGGATAAACTGTAAGACCTGCGTTTGGCTGTTCCTGCTGCCCATCTGCCTTTGATGATATCATCCCCCGAGACAGCTCCTTGGCCTTCGGGGTTGCTGTGGCAATGGACGGGCCCGAGATCGGGGGAGGGATCCCTCCCCCCACGGCTCGTACAGTCCGCGCCTTCTCTGTGAGATTCTCTGGCCCTACCCCCCTTTTTTCGGGATGGGGCCAGAAGCTGCTGCTGCTGGCTTCCCCTCCCCCCTTTTCTCGCCCTTCGGGGGGGTGAAGTGGATGGGGACGGAGACGGTGTCCGGCGCTGCCGAAACTCCTCCTCCTCCCTTTTCACTGCCCGAGGCCCGGGCCGGCCCCGTGGCTGCGAGTGGGATGGTGGGGGCAGGGGAACGGCTGCACCGTAGCCGGACCCAGCTCTCAGTGCAGGGGCCACTAGGTCCTCTTGCTGGTCTTGATTACACATGCTACAGAGAAACGGCTTTTCTCTTTTCTTTCGTACAACCGTAATATTTTCCTTTTTACTATCTCGAGCCTGTTCGCCAGCCAGGGCCAGAAACAAGCGGGCATACTGTAATTCCTCAAAGCACCTATCCCCACGCAAACACGACATTAAACTAGATATCAGGCTTTTATCTAAACTCCCGAGTTGAGGCCACACCTTTCCATTGTCTAATGTATATGCTGGCCACAATGTCTCCGAAAGCCTGATCAGTTTGGGTCTTACAAGCAGGGACTCTTCCCCCACCAATCTCGTCCAGTTTCTCAGTACTAGCCCGAGAGGGCTGTCCCTGGGGATTGCTTTGCTACTGCTTTCGCTAGAATATATGCAGCCCATTCTGATATCCCACAAACAAAGGCACTCAAACCCGACCTGGGATTAGAACTCGGGACTTTCAAAGCTACTGCTATCACCTGCGCCGCACTTCGGCCTCAGGACACTCAGCACCCCGATAGGGAGGTAGCCCTTCCCCCGGGTCAGGCTAGAGACTCCAAAAGCCCTGCCTAGGTTCGCAACAAAATCACGCCTTACGAAGATCTCAACAACAAACCCGGACGCTAACAAGACGCCCCTTTACCCAATCACTCACGCCTCTGCCTCAAGGGCTCTGGTGCCGGCGCCTCAGGACCTCCGCTGATAAGATGAAAAGTGCTTCGGTCCGCAAGGGTTCCCAGCAGCCTCAAACCCTCCTACCTGGCTCGCCAAAACTGATGCCTGAAACTGAGGCAGAGGCAGAGGCCAGTCGGGGTAAGGTTGAAGTGAACTTTATTTTAGGCCTTCAAGGCCTGCCCCGGCAGCCACAGCAGTGGCTGCCTGGGTCGCTCCCTGTATGCCGGCAAAAGGAGGGAGGGTTACAAAATCCCCCCCCTTTTCTAGGTTTCAGTCCATTTGCATATGCCCCATTCGTTGTCCAATTAACAGTTCCAAATGACGGTGTTCCATCCTTCTACGTTGTTTATCTTTGGGGCTCGGAGCTCGGAGAGTGTGTCCTTGAAGAGATGAGTCCTGTGCAGAAACCCAAACTACCCTGCCCCTATCACCCTGTGCTCAAGGCCCAGCACCACTGACTATCAAGCAGCCTACCCACTAGAACAAGACACTGAAACCCCAAACCCTGAGGCATCAAGACCACTACACTAATTTTGGGAAACAAAAATTAGCGAGCGTGAAACCCCTTCAGCACAGAAATAAGAATCCTTCTGTTCCCCAAACTTTCTAACACATATTAAATGGTAACCTCCAGTTCTTGTATAAAACCTGTAGTACTGAGGCAACATAAAGAATGCAGACTGCACTTTATGTCAGATTACAGATTGAGGAACATAACCAATGTCAAACATAGGAGTTGAACTATAAGTAAGGAGAGGAGGAAAAATAGAGGCTGGGAGGAAGTGAGATCTGTTTTTTTAAATTTTTACAGAAAATGAACAGTCACAGGCTGGTGAATCTCTATCCTGGATTACAGCTCCATTTTTTTAATAGGTTTCAGTATTGGTAGTGGGATATTGACTAAAAGCATAACCACTTTGCTGCTAACATGCACTATAACATTAAAAGTTCTGATAAGAATTTAAAACAGTTTTTGATGTGGTACTAACAGGTTCTTTTACTCTTCCAACTTCACCTGTCTTGCAAGAATATGCAGTACGGTGTATTTTGATAAAATTATATTTCCCTGGTGAAATCTATGTTTAAAATTCAGGTAGCAAGTTAACAGATTTAAAAATACCTTTGAAACTTTGGTTGGAAACTACCTAAAGTATAATTCAGTAGATTTCTGGAAGACAGGAGAATTACCTAAATAGGCCTCAACAGAGAGTATTGCTAATGGTGACGTGAATTAATTCTCCCATTTGGGCAAAATGCATATTTCAGTTTTGGGGTAAACAAATGTGTACAGGCTTCTGAAAACAAGGTGGGAGGTTCTGGTATCATATCCTGTCTTGGTTTGGAAAGACAGGTATCTGCCAGGGGGAGCTAGAACTTCTCTTGGAAGGGAGAATCTAGACCCCCTCCCTACCAAAATATTATAATTTTGCAGTTAGGGGCTTTCAGGCAAAGATATGGGAATAGGAATAGCAGTTCCTTACTAAGAATATTAAAAAATACAAATGTAGTAGTACAAAAAAAACCAAGCAAGCAAGCAAACAAAAATCCTAGAAAACCCTGACAGGGTCAGGGATATGACCTGACACCATGTTGGTCAGGATGTTGGAAGCAGTCCAAATAAATCCTCCTGGAGTAACAGATGTGGTTCTGTGGAGCAGAGATGATCCTGTACAAAGTCCAGTGGTGGCGAGATGGGTCCGGTCTTCTTCCAGGGATCCAGTGGAAAAACCAGATACCTGGTGTTCCTACGTCTCAGTTTTTATCTAGGCAGGAATGGCTAGGTCCCCCCCCACTGGGTGGAGCATCTCACAATGGGATGATGTAATGTGTCATGTCATTGGTGAGCCCTAATGGCCCATTACCGGAAGATATCCCCCAAGGATGGACGGGTGGTGAAAGAGATAAGTAACACTGCCCCACCTGGTTTTAACAGCTTGCCCATTATCAGAAGGCATCCGCCCCCTCCCCCTGGAGTTACAAGAGATAAAGATAAAAAGCCATCTCCCCAATTACTTTCAACAGATGAAATAGAATACACATTTTTTTGGTTACATAACCCAAGACATATCCCCACTACATTTAGTACTATATGCAAGTCACATTTTCATTAACCCTCTTATTTTATGTTATTTCACTAAGCCATAAAGTAAGCTTAAAATGTCAGAATTAAGCCAGTGTTTTCCATTGTTTTACTGAAACTGAAAATTTAGCACTGTACCAGAATGTACAGAATTTAGTAATAATACAGAGTGCTAATTTTACAAGATGACGTCAGTTAAATTCACCAAAATGAACACAATCGCCGTTTATTGCTCGTACAGTGTTACTTAAATAAGATCCCTGAACGAACACAGAAACAAAGTAGTTTCAACTTTCCTTAAAATAAAATGGTAGCTATTAACAATAATACTGCAGGAAGATAAACACTAATGATATTTATATGCTCTTATAACATATCCAGCATGTAATACCTCTTCATGCTTGCACATTAGCTTCATGAGCTCATTGCAAATGATATTGCTGATGTACTACGAAACAACCCATTATGATATATATCAAATTTGCACATTAGAAGAGCTAGGCACCCCTTTAGGGATGATGCTACATTTCTGTAAGAAACTCAGTCTGATCCAGGTTCCCTCCCCACTAAAAAAACCCCAAACAAAAAAACCCATAATCAACAACTAATTAATTAAGCCACCATTAACAATTATCCTCCTGCGATTAACTGGGCAGGGTGATGCATTTAGCAACCTTACAAAAGGTGAATCAAATCAGAATAAACCTAGGTTTTCTGTGGAACAGGTTGCCCAGAGAAGTTGTGGATGCCTCATCCCTGGAGTTGTTCAAGGCCAGGTTGGATGGACTCTGAGCAACTTGGTCTAATGGAAGGTGTCTCTGTCCATGGTGGTGGGTTTGGAACTATTGCCCTTGCCAGAACCTTTGTGCTAGCCCAGATTTCCACAACGGACGATTTTGTGTGGGACACCTCCTCCTGAGCCAAGTCACGGATGGGGTGTGTCTGAGCTTTTCAGCTCTACGGCTCAGATATCTTTCTTCAGTGCAGGCAGAGGGTAAAGATTGAGAAAGGGAGATCTGTTGTCTAGAATCCAGAGTGTTTATTGCCCGAATTGCCAATGACAGACAGACCGCGAGCACCAGGTGCAGCAAGTTATATACCAGAGGATTTTGGGCAAGTAACAGCTTCCGGCCTATAGAGGGAAAGCGCGTGAGGTAAACAAGGTTTTTGGAGACTGATAGGGAACCAGTGAACAGAAAACAAACTATACGGTCACATGAAAATTGGTTTGGGGAAAGATTGGCTTAGAATCTTCAGGAAAAAGGGCCGGGGCCTGAATAACTGACAGCTTTGGAGGAGTAAACAGCTTTTGGGACAAAACCTTGGACTCAGACCAAACAAGAGGTACAGAACCGTTTTACAACTTTAAAACTTGAACAAACTACAACAGGAACTAGATGAGCTTTGGAGTCCCTTCCAGTCCAAACCATTCTATGGTTCTGTGTGGTTCTGTGGTATTACATTAAAAACACCCAAGACTGCCTCACTGGTCCAAGTACAGTATCTTAATAAAAAAACCTGCTTGTTGCATTAGTGTGCCATTTCACTGAATTCCCTTAATTAGTACTTTTCAGGGAAAAAAGGGCAAGATTTCTTCTTAACATAGATACACATCCCTTAAAATAGCATTAAACTTTCTTTTTTATGCGTTAATTCCTTTTAAAGAACAGTTTGTTACTCTGGCTTCATTTTATTACAGCTTAGGCAGTGGATATACACCTATTACTGGGGAATAAGTGTCAAACTGTTAAAAAAAAGGAATGTATGGTACAGTGTGTTTGTAGAAGACTTCTTTTAGTAGAAATGTAAACATCTGTTCTGGATTCCTTTTTTTTTAATAGGAGTGTATTCAAACAATTCTGAGAAACTTCATTTGCTTGAATTATTGTGCTGGTTTCAGTTGGGGTAGAGTTAATTTTCTTCACAGTGGCTGGTACGGGGCTATGTTTTGGATTTGTGCTGAACACAGAGTTGATAATATTGAGATGTTTTTGTTATTGCTCAGCAAGGCTTACACAGAGCCAAGGCCTTTTCTGCCTTTCGTACTGCCATGCTGGCAAGGGGGCTGGAGGGTGCATGGGAAATTGGGAGGAGATACAGTTGACCTCAACTGACCAAAGGGATATTCCAGACCATATGACATCATGCTCAGTATATAGCTGAGGGAAAGAAATAGGAAGGAAGGGGACATTTGGAATGATGGTGTTTGTCTTCCCAAGTAACCACTACATGTGATGGGGCCCTGCTCTCCTGGAGATGACTGAACACCTGCCTGCCTCCTTGTTTTGCTCTGCTTGTGTGCACGGCTTTTGCTTTTCCTATTAAACTTTTATATCAACCCACGAGTTTTCTGGCTTTTACCCTTCTGATTATCTCCCCAATCCCGCTGGTGGGGAAGTAAGCAAATGGCTATGTGGGGCTCGGTGGCTGGCTGGGGTTAAACCATGGCACTTACTAAGCTGTCTGACCTGTAATTGTTTTGGTAGTTACTAGTTTCAAAATCCATTATTTTTACCTAAAGAAAATGGCAAAACAGCTGAAGACACTGTTTTTCCCTACTTCAGTACAAATTATATTTAACAGTTCAGCACTTTGTTAGTCACATGTTTTCCATTAAGGAATAACCTAAATTGGGGAGTCAAAGCACCAAATGCTACTTAGCTGAAGCAGCAGCAATTTAAGTACTATATATAAACAGAGGTTTCTATAAAACTAATATGATTCAATAAAATTGTCTCAAAGCCAAAATCCTAATTTTTGTGTGCAAAAAAAAAAGAAAATTAGGAGTTTGTGGAAAGTGATTAGGCTTGCCATCACTTTAAAAATCATACTCGGTTAAGCAGAAAATAAAGATGGCAAGGACCAATGCATTCAAGCCAAGTTTAGACCAAATTTTAGTTTTTTAAATGCATAAAGTACATTAGATTACTTTTCAGCTTGGTAGTTACCAGGACCTTACTAGTCAAAATAATCTCAACATGTAAAAACATAAGACGGACCTTTAGAAAATTATGCACAGGAGTAAAGAATTCCAAAGCCATGTTCAAGAAAGCTGACAGGACTTCTTTCATGAAGTCATCTCTAATCACTGAAGAAGGACAAAAATATAAGCATTTTCACACAAGTCCATTGATCACTCAGTTTATCTTCCATAGAAATAGTGGAATTGAAAGTGATTTTCATTCTTAACATTAGGTTTTCTCCTCTTGCCCTTGCACCTGTGTCATGGGTTTAAGTCGCTGGCCTGATGCCAGCGCACCCATGAGAATATAGTTCTTTAAAGTAACGCTGTGAGACAGACTGGGAATAAAACAGAGCAGGCTCCAACTTAGAAATGGGAAAAAAACTTTATTAACTCACACTATATAAGAAAAAGAAACAGGAAGAAACAACATCAAAAGTGAAAAGAACCTCCCAAACTACTCCTCCTCCCCCCACCAAAATTCCCACCAAAACCTTCTGAGACAAAACCTGGAACTTCCAGCTTAAAATATTAAGAGGAGAGGAGTCTTCTTTGTGCCCTATAGAAACTCCCACAAGAAACACAGTCTCTTGTGGCCTGCACTCTTCACAAATGACCCACCACATACAGAGGAAATGTACATTTGAGTCCTCCTCCTTTCCAAGGGACGGTACTCTCACCACCACCCATGGACCAGAAACTGCCCATAGGGTTCTCTTTTAAGGATGCTTCTGGGACACAAGTCCCCCCCATATCTCCCTCGGGGCAAAGGGTTCCAAGAACAGAAGCCTCTTCTGAGGGCACCACCACACCTTCTCAATCTTCTGTTCACTCACTCTGGCACTGGCATTTCCCCTACACAGTGCCAACCTTGCATCCCCCTAAACACAGTTTCCATAAGTTACAGGAGCATTAGTGCAGTCTCTATGGCCACTATAAGGAAAGTCCGGCCAAAGCCACTCCATCATCTCTTCATATCTTCTGCTGACATTACAAGTGCCAGGCCGTCTCTCCCCTCACTTACAGAAGCTGCAGCTGACAAATCTTCTGATCCAACACTCCGGGGAGGGGAGTAGCGGGGGCTCGGCACCGAAGACCCAAAGACATCCCAGGTGTTAGAATCTTCCACCCCTCCATTCTCAGTCGGCCTGGCGAGCTAGACCATTCTTTTCCCCCCCCCAGTCTGGAGGAGGGAGGCCCAGCCAAGGCCAGAGCTCATAGGCAGCTGTGCTGGCCCAGATCCAGCAGCAGCGAAGCCCACAGACAGCTGTGCCAGCAAGCCAGCATATCTGCTGTCCAGGCTCACCTCCCCCAGGTACAGGCCGCATGGCAGGCCTTGGCCTTGGCCAGGGGAGGCCTCCTCTCCCCCTCCAGAGCCAGGAGGAGGAGGGAGACCTGTGTGCTCTCTGGAGGCCGGAAGACAAAGAGAACGCCCCCCCCCCCCCCCCCCCAGACTGAAATGTGTGTTCACAGAGATGAAATGACCTTTCATTGGTTCACAGGGTGCTAACCTCTGAACCACCACTCTGTCTCACTTCCTGGGGTGGATCAAACCACGACAACCTGATCAATTGCTAGAACAATTCTTCATTTTAAAGCTGCTTTAGTATTCAAGCTGCCTTCTCAGTGCAGGTTCCTCAAAGATCTTGTAGAATTTTTTTTGGCCTAAGAAAAACAGTAAAATAACTATATTAGACAGTTAAAATTATACACTGCTATTATGGTACAATTATTCATGCAATTATTGAGTCTTGTGTACTTGGAAGAAGGGCAGAACTGCAGAGAAAGATTTTAATTTTTGCATTTACTTGTGAATCATGTGGCTTTTGACTAGATGCCCAATTGCAAGAGCTGCCATTAGTGATAATTCCCCTGCCATCACTGCAGCACATAGAATTTTAGCAAGCTGATAGGCATTTTCACCAGGGTTATCTTGGCTTGCACCTTGAAACCCTAACACCTGAAGAGAAAAATATGCAATCTAAGTAAGTTTATGCTAAATTTTAAAGTCTTTCAAAATTATCTATCCAATCAATTAGCCTTAAGTCTCTTTAATATTACAAATCTTGACCTTTAAAAACTAGGTATATGAAAACAATTAGATAATTCTAAAATTTTTATGTCAAATCTACGAAGTTTCAAGAAGCCCCATTCGCACATTACTCAGACACAACAAACACAACATGAAAGTGAGCTTTGATTTAGGAAGCTAAACTGCTTTAAACTTTCTGTTTTATACCTGCAAACAGGCCTGCTGTGGAAGCAAGTTGGTGCCTCTGCCAACAGTTCCTATTTCTATAGAAGGCATTTGTGCAGCTGATGTACAGGTCTTCATTTGTGAAACCAGTTCACTCCATCGGAGTGATGCAATTAGAGCTGCCCATGTTCTGTGCAACATCCTGTAGATCAGGAAGAAGGGACAAAACAAAAAACTCACCTGTTTGGTTAAAGAATTACCAAATTAAAGAAAAGCTGAGTTGGTGTAAAACAAACCTACCTGGCCACAGGCAATGTAGATAGCTGTCACAATGTTTGCTACATGTGCATTGTAGCCACCTATGTTATGAGCCATCACAGAACCCACCAAATTTTTGTTTACGTTTACTTCAACTATATCTTCTGTAGTTGTGTTCAAAACCTGTCTGATATTAGAAAAAGGTTCTTCACCCAGAGGGTAGTTGGGCACTGGAACAGGGTCCCCAGGGAAGTGGTCACAGCAGCAAGACTGACAGAGTTCAAGCATTTGGGCACATGGTATGATTCTTGGGGTATCCTGCGTAGGGCTAGGAGTTGGACTCAGTGATCCTGATGGGTCCCTTCCAACTCAGAATATTCTGTTATGCTATAATTCTATAAATGGAAGAGTTTAAGCACAACACTGTGCAAAAGAAATTTGCTATTATTGTGCATAATGTTAAGTGACATATTGTCTCTATTTTGCAACCTTTAGATAAGAGATTTACATTGACTTTAGTATAAAAATTATCAAAGAGAACAAACAAGATAGTGCTGCAAACAAAATTTAAGATATTTCAGTGTAATAAGAATAGCAACTGATAAAAGATCTGCACAAAATCTACAGTACTTACACAAATATGAAGTCTAATATATTGAGTTCAATGTAAGCAAGTTTAGTGATGTACATAGTTAAGGGGTAGGGAAAAAAAACCCTTCCCAAATGGACCTTAAAACTATCAATACCAATTACCAATGGATGGGCTCCCCATTATTATTTTGGAATTAAATCTTAGGGGTTATAACAGAATCACCAGTAAAGATCACAGAATCATAGAATCATCAAGGTTGGAAGGGACCTAGAAGATCATCCAGTCCAACTGTCCACCCAGCACTGCCACTGTAACCCAGAAACCACATGATCCAGCACCAGATCCAAGCATCTATTAAAACACCTCCAGGGATGGTCACTCTACCACCTCCCTAGGCAACCTATTTCAATGCCAGACCACCCTAAAAGCAAAAAAAAAAAAAAAAAAAAAAAAAAAATTCTAATATCTAATCTGAATCTCCCCTGTCCCAGCTTAAGTCCATTTCCTCTTGTCCTCTCACTGCAGGCATGGCTGAACATACCAGCCCCCACCTCACTACAACCTCCTTTCAGGCAGTTGTAGAGAGTGATGAGATCCCCCTTTAGCCTCCTCTTCTCTAGACTAAATAAACCAAGCTTCCTCAGCCGCTTCTCATAAGACGTTTTCTAAACCTTTCATGAGCCTTGTTGCCCTTCTCTGGACATGCTCCAGCTCCTCAGTGTCCTCTTTGAAGTGAGTGGCCCAAAAGTGAAGGCAGTACTTAAGGTACAGCCTTACCAATTGTAGTGGGTTGATGCTGGCTGGATGCCAGGTACACACCAAAGCTGCTCTATCATTCACCACCACAGCTTAACAAGGGAGAGAAAATATAACAAAGGGTTCATGGGTTGAGATAAGGTCTGAGAGACAGATCACTCATCAAATACTGCCACGAGAAAAACAGACTAGAAATAGAGATATTAATTGAATTTATTGCTAACAAAATCAGGGAAGGATAATGAGAAGTAAAATAAGACCTTAAAAACACCTTCCCCCCCCACCCCTCCCTCATTCCTGCTCTACCTCCTACCCCAGCAGTGAAGGAAACAGGGAATGGGGGGGTGCTGTTTTTGCATTGATTGAAGAAAAGCTGTGGCAAAACCAATTAGTGACTAGCTTTGAATATTGACAACCTGTGGAACAAATTAGAGAGCTAGATATGCCTCTGTACTACACAGGTTAAAAATCAGAGGAATCCCAGGACAAGCTCTCTTTTCTTCCGGCCTGGGAACAGGTAACTGGGTGCCAGCAGGGTCAGCCCTGCTCTGCCACATGGTCCCCGGGCCTGGCACAGCCTGGCTGGGCCCTGCCGCTGCTGTAGCCCTGGCAGGGCCAGGACGGACGGCTACCAGGCAGGGGGAGGGGAGGAGAGAATGCTGGATTGGGCCTGAGAAGCTGCTAACATCCTGCTGCTAAAGCTGCCCCCCCCCCCTCCCCATTGCAGCCCACGAGGCCTGGCCAGGCCAGGTCCTCCCTTCAGCACACTCCAACCACCACTACCAATACCCCTTGCCGAGGGAGGGCCCAGCCATGCAAAGTGGCCCTGCAGCTGAAAATTGAATCCAGCCAGAACCCCTAAGATCCTGGCCTAGCCCTGGCACGACCTGAATTTACCGCTTTCAGCCACTGCCCAGGAAAGACTATCATGCCCTCTGCACACCTGGGAGAATATTAACTCTTTCCTTGACAGATGAAACTTGCAAAGTGTCCTAGGTTACAATGTAAAATTGTGCCCAAGGTTTGTATTCTATCCCCATGAGCCGTTGGAGCCAAGGTGGGGCAGTGTTTTCCTTATCTTCTGTTAATGAGCCTAACAATGCCTTGTCACATGACTCCCTCCGGGAGTTATCTCTGTTTAATGGGCCATCAAGGACCCACTGCATGGCTCATAGAATGAGATCAGCCCATTGGGAGATGCTCTGCCCAGGGGGAGGAGCCAAGCATTCCCACCTGGATAAATCCAGGGTTTGGGACAGCACAGGCAGCTTTTTATCCACTGGACTCCCAGAGGAGACAAGAGCTACCAGACCTTTTCTACAGGATCACTGCTTCGACAAGATCATCTCATCTGGACTGCCGCTACCACCCTAACAGGGTGTCAGGTTGTATTCTGACTCTGTCAGTGGTTTTTTGTACTATTACTTTTATTTTACTTTCTTTTTATTTCTTTTCTTTTCCTCTTATTAAATTGTGTTTCTGACTTGGAGTCCTTGGCTGGTTTTGCTTTCAAACCAGCACACAAAGCACTAATCCTCTCTGAGTGAGACAAAAAGACAGTGAAGACACAGACAATATGAAGATATCAAAGTCAGTGAAGGAGGAGTTGGGTCTTAGATGGAAAGAGAATGAGAAGATGCTTTGGTTTTAGGATGAAATTCTTTTGTAAGCCATGGTAATTGACTGATATACTAGAATATCCCTCTAAGTCATGCAAGGCATGGATGGGGAGATGAGAGTATTCAAATTGCAGATCTAAGCAAAGGCATTTGTAGTGAACTAAGTAAATATTGAAGTAGCTGTGATCTTAAGAGAAGCTTGAACAGAGAGAGAGATTAGATGAAGATCTGCCCCTAGAAAGAGAAAAGATCTCTGTTCCTAGAAATAAAGAAAACCTTTTCTTTTGGAACTGTTCATCTTTAAAATGGTATCCCATGAGTTTACATAGCCCATTATGCAGCTGTGGAAAGGCTGTGTGATATGGGAGGGACTTCACAAATGCAGATTCCAGGGCGGCTGCTTTTGTGAGAATTTAAAAGCCACAAGAGAACTGTTTTGTCTTGCGGAAAGTTTCCATGGCAGATAAAAAGAGACTTCTCTCTCTAAATGAACTGATGAAAGACTTTTATAAGTGGTAAACTGATCTAAGGTTCCAAGTTTTGTCTCTATCTGTTGTCCGTGAGAAGGGAAAGAAAGTTGTGAGAGAGGAGAGATGTTTTGAAATTTTTATTCTGATTCTTAGTAATTTTTTCTCTTTTGTAGTTTTGTTAATAAACCTTTTTTTATATCCTTTAAGTTTGAGCCTGCTTTGCTTTTTTCTCCTAATCCCATCTCACAGCAGAAAAAGAGTAAATAATTCTAGTAGGCACTGAAACCACTACACTGATTGGTGTTGTGACTTGGATACAGAAATTAGGGAACCTGAAACCACTACAGGGGGTTATGGTCAGTTCATCACCTGTGATTTCTCCTGCTGCTCAGGGAGAGGAGTAGTCCCCCTGCTGTGCCGTGGGATCCCTCCCACAGAAGACAATTCTCTGCAAACTTCTCCAACACAACTCCATCCCATGGACAAAAGTCCTCCTCAAACTGCTGCAGCGTGAGTCATTCTTCCACAGGGTGCAGTCCTTCAAGGACAGGCTACTCCAACTTAGGCTCCTCTCTCCACAGGCCTCCCATGGGATCACACCCTCTTCTCAGGTATCTACCAGCTCAGGCATGGGGCTCCTCCAAAGGCTGCAGATGGATGTCTGCATCCCCTGTGGATCTCCATGAGCTGCAGAGGGACAGCTGCCTCACTATGGTCTTCACCACAGGCTGTAGAGGAATCTCAGTTCCAGTGCCTGAAGCACCTCTTCCCCCTCCTTCTCCACTGACCTTGGCGTCTTCAGAGTTGTTCCTCTCTCATATTCTTACCTTGCTCTTCTCTAGTAGCAATTACAACCACACAATAACTTTTTTTCTTTCTTCCTAAATATGTTATCACAGTGGCGTTACCACCATTTCTAATTGGCCCAGCCTTGACCAGATGCACATCTGTCTTTGAGCTGGCTGGCATTGGATCTGCCAGATGTGGAAGCTTCTAGCAGCTTCTCACAAAAGACACCCCTTGTCTTGGGGAAAGTTTATTATGTCATCCCATTTTTGGGGTCTTGAATCTGTTGTTTTGTGCCCAGGGGTAGCGGCTTTCCCCATTCTGCCTCCCATCCTCCCTGGCTCCAGGGCTGTCTTGCTGAATAGAAGCTGAGCCGGGTTTCCGGGGGGAGTTGGCAGGGTGAGAGGCAGTCTCTCTCTCTCTTCCAGCAGGCAATTCCACTGGAAATACACAGCCTGTATCTCTGACCAGAGACCCTGATGTTTTTCTGGGGTTTGCGTGCTTCTTTTTGATTTTTTTTTTTTTTTTTTTTTTTTTTGCTTCGGCACTGTGTCTGAGCTTGCCAGCTGGGCTTCTTTTGCTGCTCTGCTGTTGGGAAGACCAAAGCCAATACATGTCCTGCCAGGACCCAAGACTGCCCTTGTTTCCCATTGGAGGGCTGTCCCCACCCTCTGCACAGGCCGAATCCAAAGGACCAGCCAGCACCAATGAGAAAAGCTCGAGTGTTAAAAATGACCCTATAATATTGGCTTTCGCATTTGTGTATTAGTTTTTACACGTTTTTATTGATTGTAAGTATTCAAATATAGCGCAATTTATAACCCCTTTTAGCAGCTTGCTAATATAACCTAATTTCTCATTTTAAGTATGCACCTTATAGCAAATGGAAATAGTAGTGCGATGAATATATTATATCCATGTATACACCTTATAGCTTATAGAAATAATGGTGTGATTAATGTATTTTACTGTAGGCCTTAGCAAAATATAAAATGTTAAAATACTTCTATGTAACTGAGAGAACTGTATAAAGCAATTAGGTTGTTTCCCACATCTGCTGACTGACCTCTCCAAGTGATAACTGTGACAAACCAGAGCACCGGAGGAGAATTAGAGAAGAACTTGTTAACTCCCAATTATCAGGGAAGTGTGAAACAACAGGATGAAGCCACAAGAAGGAATAAACTATGTTGACTTGATCTGCAGGATGTCATGCAGATATGTCAGAGTGAAAAACCAAAACAAAAGAAAGTTCCTACAACATCAAAAGCTCCCAAGAATGTTTGAATAATGCATGAAACTTATGAATATGTATGTACCTTAGTAAAGTAACAGTATATAGATAACACTGTCTTAATATACCATTGTTTTCATTGGCTGATAGCCAGGAACACCCCAGCACTGGACATTGTCCTTTTTTATTCCCTTATTAAACTTTTAAAAATATTCTAAGAGTGAACTTTCATTTTTCACATGAGGAACCTTTTACTGTGTTCAGGAGCCGGATTGCTACTGCCCAACCCCCACCGTACCTCCTACATTGCTACAGGTTTGTGCTACACTATGGCTTTTCACCCTCTGCCTGCCAGGAGGTCCTGCCTTCTAGCTTGCTTCTCCAGAAATTTCCTGCTACAGCTCCTTTTACGATCCAGAAGGGACACTGGGATAGACTGCCCCTGGAGGTTCATAAAAGAAGCCCCTTCTCCATCCTGTCCTGCCGACTGCGCCTGTCATTAGCACATGGTCCTTGAAGTCAAAATGGAGCGCCCCCTGCAGCTACGGGGGAATCATCCCACCTGCCCTGCCCACCGGGACCCTGCCAGTGCCCCTGCCAGCTGTGACCATCACTACACCAAAGGGGAAAGTCCCTGACAGCTAAGAGAAAGTTGTTGTTGGGTTTCTGCTTTTTTTTGTTGTTGCTGCCATTGTTGTTGTTTGTTTGCCTTGTTATACAGACTACCAAAGAACTGTTATTCCTTTTCCCATATCTTTGCCTGAAAGCCCCTTAATTTCAAAATTATATCTGAGAGGGAAAGGGGTCATATTTTCCATTCCAAGGGAGGCTCCTGCCTTCCTTAACAGACACCTGACTTTCAAACCAAGACACCCCTGTAACCACCCCCCACCAAAACCTGGCCATGCAACCCAATACACCAATATCAAGTACAGGGAGGTGAACACTTCCTTAGTCCTTCTGACGGCACTATTCTACATGCAAAATACTTGAAAACTAGGACACTACTCAGAAGAAAAACCAAAATACAATTATGCCAATATATGAATCCAGTCTGCACTCACACTTTAAATACTGTGTCTAATTCTGTATTGAGAATTTTAGAAATTGTAGAATAGAAAAAGATCCAGAGATAAGTATGTTCAAAAGACATGCTTAGTCCTTTTACTCATTCCTCATAGAGAAACTAGTACTTTAGGTCTGAAAATTAGAATAGCTGGGAAGGTGGAAGAGCTTTGTTAAAGCTATAAAATCTTGAGCAGTAGAAAAAATATAGGACTTAAGTACTTTTTCCAGTACGAATTATGGCATCATCAAGTGATACCAACAACAAAATGGAGATAGTTCTTCACACAAGGTGTAACTGCACTATGGAATTCTGCTCAGTATGTCTTGGTTTGAAAGACAGGTGTCTGCCAAGGAAGGCAAAAACCTCCCTTGGAATCAAAAATATGACCCCCTTCGCTCCAAATTATTAAACCCTTGAAATTAAGGTGCTTTCAGGCAAAGATATGGGAAAAGGAATAACAGTTCTTTACTAGTATATATATGTATAACAAGGCAAACAAGCAACAGCAACAGCAACAACAAAAAAAAGCAGAAACCCAACAACAGCTTTCTCTTAGCTGTCAGGGACTTTCCCCTTTGGTGTAGTGATGGTCACAGCTGGCAGGGGCGCTGGCAGGCTCCTAGCCTGGCAGGGCAGGTACAATTATTCCCCCATGGCTGCAGGGGGCACTGTGCGGTGAGCTCAGCTGCCTTCTCCACGTAGGTAATGGTGGGTGTGCCAGAGGAAGAGATAGAAAAGGGGCTTCCTTTATAAACTCACAGTGGGCAGCCAGTGCCAGTGTCGTGACAGATAAAAGTTATAAAAGAAAGGCCTCATAAAATCAGGCCTGCTCTGCTAAATTGCCCAAGTTAGCCTGTCACTTCTTCTAAGTAAATTGCAAGTTCCCATGCAAAAACAATCTTGGTATGAAAACTCGTTAGCATAACAACCTATTCCTGTTTTGAAAAATAAATGCACCTGCAATAACAAGGGATTTGTCCCATGAGAATCAGTAAAGAAAATATGTAAACAATCCAAAAATAGAGAAATTTGATGGACAAGTAGAATACTTTTTTACTAACCAATAGAGTAATTGGCAAGAAAGCTATTAACCAATTAAAGTTGCACACAAGGTCTGTAAAAACTGTATAAAATAAGTTGTGAAAATAAAGAATTGGCTTTTCCCACATGAAAATAATGGAGTCTAGGCTAATTTATTACAATATCCTAGTGCCGCTCTGAGAGGTCAGATGGGCTGTAGCAGGACCCTCAGAACAGTAGCTGGAACGGCAGAGGCCGGCACACCCAGGGTAGCAAACAAAGTGTCGCAAAAACTGCCGCTGTAGCAGGAGCCGCAGGGTGTCCCAGCAGGCATGGGTTGCTGGGTTACAGTGTAGCAAAAAACCCAAAGCATCAGCAGAAAAAACAGCAGGGCTGGGCAGCGGCAGCTGGGCTCCTGAACACAGCTGGGAGAGGCTCCCTCAGAGTGGGGAGGGGGCTTGAGGTCCTGGATTTTTCCCTGTGGCACTCGAGTAGATGATGAGGGTCCTTTCCAGTGAGGTAGGGTGTTAATAATGTTATAAGTACATATTGCATTATTGGCTTTTTGCAAATATTAAAATGAATACTATATGTATAATGTTGGAAAACTTTGCTGTAATAATATAGTTTATTTCTGCTATTAATGAAACTTAGAAATAAGTAGTGTGATGAATATATATATATGTTAGGCTATAGCACAATATTTAAAAAAAGACTGCTTTTGTTCATATAACATTTAAACCAGAGAATGAAGAAACCACCCTCCCTGCATTCCTGAATTATCTTATTCAGATGAAGACAGCGGTGACCAGAGCTCCAGGGGAGGAATTTATTGAACCTCTGTTATCAGAGAATGTGAGACTGGATGGAGCTGAGACAGAGATTTGAAAATTCTAGCTGATCCTTTATAGTAAACTTAAAAACATGCACTGTATGTTAGAATGTATTTCAAATAGTGCTCTAGAACATATATTAAACTGCATTTTAGAAGGCATTTAGTGAATACTGAACACTGTGTCTGTTAACCTTTTGCATATTTTAAAGCACTACAAGCATTTGAGGCCCCTTGGTAATGATGAGAAGAACTAACCTAAACACCCCAGGATAACAAGGCTAAGAATGCAGATAAAGAGAACACAGACTCTTAGCCAGCATAAACTGAGTATCCCCTTGAAAAAGTGCCAAAGCACACACAAGAGAGATAAAAGTTGAAGAGTTCATTGAAGAAGACTCCGTTTCCTTCATCGTTCAGAGACCCCCAGAGACCACCACAATGGACTGAGCATGCCCAGAAGGGCGTGGACCTAATTACCATACAAGGCTAGGATGGGTGGGGCCAGGGAATGAATATGTATGAGGAGGATTGTGAAATGCCATGCAAATGTAAGACCTCAGGGAATAATAAGGGGGAAGACTGTTGAGTAAGTATGCATGTCTTTAGTGAAATTATTCCCCATGCATCTTGATGTCGATTAAATACATACTACTCTTACAACTATTATTAGTTGTGGAGTTCTTCCCACCCCCGTTTCAGCTGGTGACCACGACGAGATCCCCTCTGTCTGGCTGCGGGAAGCAGGTGGGGTAGGACTCCCCGGGTGCCACCGGGAACTTCTGAAGGGGACTCCTTAGTTGTGCGCTCACCCGCAGGAACAGAAGGACCTGTTGAGGCCACGGTGGACAAAGGTATGTGTTGGAGTACAAGTCCCCCTGGGTCCCCCAGGGGGAGAGAGAGAAAGATACAGGGGTTGAATTGAAGCCTTTACAGAAACTGAAATATATTAAGCCACATAGCTATGAAATAGAAGCCTAGGCCTTGGTTTTAAGTAAGTGGATGTCCTAGGGTGGTGTGTATCCCCAGTCGTCTGTTGGGTGCAAAGGGGAGGAGAAGCGTGGTTTGTTTTTCCCCAGGAAAACTCTGCTCCGAGGAGTGACCTTGGAAGTGGGGGAGTTGGAACACTGCAAGACGGAAAGAAGCTCTGTATTTCCTTTTTTTTGGCTCTCGGGAGTTAGTTAGTTAGTTTAGTGGTAGAATAGTTAGATGCAGGTCCTGTAGATAGCTAAAGTTTTTTTCGCTTTTTTTCCTTTTTTCCCCTTTTTTCCCCCTCTCCTCAGAACTGTTCCTATCTCTCTGGACTGAGGACCTGGGGGAAGAGCCAGGGGGCTTCCACAGGGGACCCACCCCACCAAGACCAGCCCTGAGTAGCAATTCCTTTTTCTCCCAACGCCAGCGGAGACGGAGCAACGGAACACAGTGACTATCTTCGAGAGGAGACCTTCTCTTTTTAAGTTTGTTATCCCTGCGGAGCAGCACAAAGTACTTGTCATTGGGTATTGTGCTGTGAGTGCTTTGCCTGTTTAATAAACATGTTTTTTTCCACTTCTCTCTGAGGAAGTCTTTTCCCGAACTGGTTAGGGGAGGGGAGGGAGAGTCCCGTGGGAGGGTTTCTCCCAAATCTGCCTAAAATGAGAACAAACTTCCTGGCGCCCAACGTGAGGCTTGAGAGAGTGGAAAAACCCTGTACTGATTGTTTTTTGGGTTTTTTTGGTTTGCTTGTTTGTTTTTTCCTTTTTTTGGGGGGGGGGGAGGGGCTGCAAGTACTCTATTGGCATTTAGCAGTCAGTAACTATGCTGCTTGAATTAATGTCTCTTGGGGTGGGGGCCTTGATGTGTTTTGGACCCTTAGGCTTCTTTGAGATCTTAATACCTTGGTGGTCCTTAGGTTTATTTTCATATCCAGAGATAGCTCTGGTATTGTCCCTAATACGCAATTTTTACAGCAGAGGGACACAAATTAGAGTAGCTATTGGCCTTGGCTTGATGTTAATGATTTGTAGGAAGTTTATAAAGGTGCTGAGATCTTTTCCTAGTATGTATGGGTCATGGTTATGGTTATTCACCCTGCTTGTGGGAGGAGGAGCAGAGGATGAAGCGTTGCAGTCTTTCATTTCCTTCTTCTCCTCTAAATCGGTTAAATCATTATTGGAGAATGTTCAGTTTCCCCTGAGTGTTAAAGAGACCATCTTTCTGGTGTTTCGTCTGGTAAGCCTTCTCTATACAGTCTGCAGCTTCTCCAGAATATGGGCTGAGATTTCTAGAGGGGCTGATGAAAGTCCTGACCCAGGCGTAGGAAATCCTGAGTGGTGTGGAGAATGGGAGGATATGGGCCAACTCCTCAAGGAATTCTCTGACCCTATAGTCTGGGATTTTCCACGGGAACAAATTAAGAATCCAGCAGAGCTGGGGAAATACCTGAAAGAGAGGTACCATGATGGCTCTAAGTGGGAGAAGATCATTGCAGTAAGCTGGGCCCTGGCATACGCCTGTCCCACACTGCTAGATACTGTAGGGCAGCAGGGCGGGGGGGAGGGATACACATCAACAGCTACCCCAGTCAGTCAGGCTGCAGCCAACACCCCAGTTATGAAGACAGTAGCTAAACTAGAACCTGAGCCTGAGTCGGCAGCTAAACCAGACAGTAAGCCTAAGCCCCTGGCAGTTGCTCCGGCAAAGAAGCACACCCAGAAAACCGATCAACCAGTGGACGATGATGACCCAAGAGAAGGACCTTCACCAAAATCAGAAGCCAAAGCTTCTGGCACAGGATCAGAAGCCAATATTGATTCCTTTTCCCTGAAGGACCTTCGGGGCCTAAGAAAGGATTACCGGCGACAACCTGATGAATCTATAATTAGTTGGTTAGTCCGTCTTTGGGATGCTGCAGGCGAGGCTACAATTCTGGACAGCACTGAAGCGAGGCATCTGGGATCCCTGTCACATGATCCAGTCATCGACCAAGAGATGATGAGAGAGGCCAGTCCTTGCAGTCTCTGGGTACGGGTCTTAGGAAGTGTGGCAGAAAGATATTTGTGTGCAGATGATCTCTATATGCAGCAAACCCCACGGAAGACCATAGAACAAGGGATTCAATGCTTGAGAGAAATGGCAGTGGCAGAGATGGTCTTCTCAGATGACATAAAAACTAGGAACCCAGACTTGGTATCGTGTACATCTGTGATGTGGCAAAAACTTATACGACTTGGGCCTTTAGAGTACTCTTCTGCTTTAGCGGTAATGAAGCAGGATGACAGGGAGGAGACTGTGCTTGATATGGCGAAGAAGCTCCGAGCATATGCAGATGCTGTGCATGGCCCAACACACGCCGGAATCACAGCTGTGGAAACACGCCTACAGAAACTAGAGGATATGATAGATGAGAATCATAAGAAACTCAGGGAGACGATTAGAGAGGACCTTCTTCAAATCTCAGCAGTACAGGTCAGAGGTTCTGGTACCCAACGTAGATGCCCCCCGGGTAGGGAGAGAGGGTACACTCCACGCGCTGAGCTGTGGTTCTTCCTGCGGGATTGCGGAGAAAATATGAACAGATGGGATGGAAAATCTACGGCTGCCGTGGCATGATGGGTGCGTGAATTGAAGGAAGGCAAGACTCAGAGAGGGAGTTCCACCAAAAGGGAAGCGGCTTCAATTGCCCATAGCTGAACTGCCAGGTATGATGATGATGACATGTCCAACCCCCTTGAAGGAACCTCTAAGACATATGCTCAAGAAAGGAAGGAAAACCAGGCTTAGAGGGGCCCTGCCTCTAGCCAGGTAGAGGCTAGGGAAAACTGCGTTTTTTGGACTGTGTGGATTCATTGGCCTGGCACATCTGAACCACAAGACTATGAGGCCTTAGTTGATACTGGTGCGCAGTGGACGTTAATGCCATCAAGACATGTAGGGGCAGAATCTGTCTCTATCACTGGCGTGACAGGGGAATCACAAGATTTTACTTTGGTGGAAGCAGATGTGAGCCTGACTGGAAATGAGTGGAGGAAACACCCTATTGTGGCTGGGCCAGAGGCCCCCTGCATTTTGGGCATAGATTACCTCCAAAGTGGGTATTTCAAAGACCCAAAAGGACTCAGGTGGGCATTCGGGATAGTGGCTGTAGTGACAGAGGGCATCCGGCCATTGAACACCTTGCCTGGACTGTCCAAGAATCCATCTGCAGTAGGACTCCTGAAAGTACAAGAGCAATGGGTACCAATTGCCACTTCTATAGTGCACCGCCGCCAGTATAGAACAACTGGAGATGCTGTGATTCCCATCCATAAGATGATTCGTGAGCTGGAGAGTCAAGGGGTGGTCAGCAAAACCCACTCACCCTTCCACAGCCCCATCTGGCCTGAGCATAGATCTGAAGGAGAATGGAGATTGACAGTGGACTACTTCGCATTGAATGAAGTGACACCACCACTGAGCGCTGCCGTGCCAGACGTGTTGGAGCTCCAGTACGAGCTGGAGCGTAAGGCAGCAAAATGGTACGCCACAACTGACATTGCAAATGCATTTTTCTCCATTCCTTTTGCAGCAGAATGCAGGTCTCAGTTTGCCTTTACGTGGAGGGGAGTGCAGTACACCTGGAACCAACTTCCCCGGGGTGGAAGCACAGTCCTACCATCTGCCATGGACTGATCCAGACTGCACTAGAAAAGGGTGAGGCTCCAGAACATCTACAGTATACTGATGACATCATTGTGTGGGGGAACACAGCAGCAGAAGTGTTTGAGAAAAGAAAGGAAATCATCCAGATCCTCCTGGAAGCCGGGTTCGCTATCAAGAAGAGCAAAGTTAAGGGAGCAGCTCATGAGATCCAGTTCCTGGGAGTTAAGTGGCAAGATGGACGCCGGCAGATTCCTACTGATGGCATCAACAAGAGTACAGCGATGTCTCCACCAAACAATAAGTAGAGTCACAAGCTTTCCTAGGTGCTATAGGTTTCTGGAGAATGCATATTCCCGAGTATAGTCAGATTGTGAGCCCTCTTTGCCTGTTCACCCGCAAAAAGAACGATTTCCACTGGGGCCCTGAGCAGCAACAAGCTTTTGCCCAGATCAACAGGAGATTGCTCATGCAGTGGCCCTTGGCCCAGTGAGGACGGGACCAGATGTGAAGACCGTGCTCTACTCTGCAGCCGGGAGCCATGGTCTGTCATGGAGCCTTTGGCAGAAGGTGCCTGGTGAGATTCGAGGCCGGCCACTGGGATTTTGGAGTCAAAGCTACAGAGGGTCTGAAGCCAATTACACCCCAACTGAGAAGGAAATCTTAGCAGCCTATGGAGGAGTTCAAACCGCCTCGGAGGTGATTGGTACAGAGCTGCAACTCCTCCTGGCATCCCGACTGCCTGTGCTAGACTGGATGTTCAAAGGAAAGGTCCCCTCCACCCATCATGCCACTGATGCCACATGGAGCAATTGGATTGCTCCTATTACGCAGCGCACCCGCATGGGTAAACTGAATCGCCCTGGGATTGTGGAGATAATTTCTAATTGGCCTGAGGGTGAAAATTTTGGTCTCACAGATGAAGAACAAGAGCAAGTGACATGGGCTGAAGAGGCTCCACCATACAACCAACTGCCAGCAGAGGAGACGCATTATGCTCTTTTCACTGATGGTTCCTGTCGTATTGTAGGGATGAACCGGAAGTGGAAAGCAGCCATGTGGAGCCCCACATGACAGGTTGCTGAGGCCACTGAAGGAGAGGGTGGATCAAGTCAACTTGCAGAACTCAAGGCTGTTCAATTGGCCTTGGACATTGCTGAAAGAGAGAGGTGGCCGAGGCTCTACCTCTATACTGATCCATGGATGGTAGCCAATGCTCTGTGGGGATGGCTGAAGAGGTGGAAAAAGGCTAATTGGCAGCGTGGAGGGAAACCAATTTGGGCTGCTGAGGAGTGGAAAGACATTGCTACCAGGGTAGGGAGACTACCTGTGAAAGTCTGCCACATAGATGCCCACATTCCCAAGAGTAGAGCTAATGAGGAGCATCGAAACAACGAGCAGGTAGATCAGGCAGCAAAAATCGAGATGTCAAAGACTGACTTAGATTGGGAACACAAGGGAGAGTTGTTTTTAGCTCAATGGGCTCATGATGCCTCAGGCCATCAGGGGTGGAAGCACAGTCCTACCATCTGCCATGGACTGATCCAGACTGCACTAGAAAAGGGTGAGGCTCCAGAACATCTACAGTATACTGATGACATCATTGTGTGGGGGAACACAGCAGCAGAAGTGTTTGAGAAAGGAAAAGAAATCATCTAGATCCTCCTGAAAGCCCATTTTGCTATCAAGAAGAGCAAAGTCAAGGGAGCAGCTCGTGAGATCCAGTTCCTGGGAGTAAAGTGGCAAGATGGACGCCAGCAGATTCCCTCTGATGTCATCCACAAGATCACAGCGATGTCTCCACCAACCAAAAAGAAGGAAACACAAGCTTTCTTAGGTGCCATAGGCTTTCTGAGAATGCACATTCCTGAGTACAGCCAGATTGTCAGCCTTCTCTACGTGGTCACCGGCAAGAATAGTTTCCACTGGGGCCCTGAACAGCAACACGCCTTCTCCCAGATCAAGCAGGAGATCGCTCATACAGTAGCCCTTGGCCCAGTCAGGACAGGACCAGATGTGAAGAATGTGCTCTACTCTGGGGCCGGAAGCCATGATCTGTCCTGGAGCCTTTGGCAGAGGGTGCCTGGTGAGACTCGAGGCTGACCACAGGGCTTCTGGAGTCAAAGCTGCAGAGGGTCTGAAGCCAACTACACTCCAAAAGAGAAGGAAATTTTAGCAGCCTATGAAGGAGTCTGAGCCGCCTCAGAGGTAACAGGCACTGAAACACAACTCCTCCTGGCACCTCGACTACCAGTGCTGGGGTTAATGTTCAAAGCAGAGGTTCCCTCTACCCACCATGCCATCAATGCCACATGGAATAAGTGGATTGGTCTCATCACACAGAGTGCCCTATTGGAAAACTGAATCACCTTGGGATTTTGGAAATAATTGCAAATTGGCTGGAAGGTGAAAACTTTAGTCTCACTGATGAAGAGGAACAAGAGCAAGTGACACGTGCTGAAGAAGCTCCACCGTACAACCACCAGCAGAAGAAACATGCTACACTCTTTTGACTGATGGTTCTTGTCGCATTGTAGGGATGAACCGGAAGTTGAAAGCAGCCATGTGGAGCCCCACATGACCGGTTGCACAAGCTACTGAAGGAAAAGGTGGATCAAGTCAACTTGCTGAACTCAAAGCCATTCAATTGGCCCTGGACATTGCTGAAAGCGAGGAGTGGCCAAAGCTCTACCTCTACAATGATTCATGGATGGCAGCCAATGCTCTATGGGGGTGGCTGGAGAAGTGGAAAAAGGCTAATTGGCAGCGTGGAGGGAAACCAATTTGGGCTGCTGAAGAGTGGAAATACATCGCTACCAGGGTAGAGAAACTACCTGTGAAAGTTCTTCATGTAGAGTCCATGTCCCCAAGACTCGGGCTAATGAGGAGCACCAAAACAACGAGCAGATAGATCAGGCTGCAAAGATAGAGGTGTCAAAAATTGACTTAGATTGGGAACACAAGGGAGAGTTGTTCCTAGCTCGATGGGCTCATGATGCCTGAGGTCATCAGGGTAGAGATGCCACCTATAAGTGGGCATGAGACCGAGGGGTGGATCTAACCATGGACAGTGTTTCTCAAGTTATCCATGACTGTGAGACATGTGCTGCCATCAAACAGGCCAAGCGAGTGAAGCCCCTATGGTATGGTGGGCGATGGTCTAAATAGAAGTATGGGTAGGCCTGGCAGATTGATTATATTACACTGCCCCAGAAACGCCAAGGTAAGCACTACGTGCTCAAAATGGTAGAAGCCACCACAGGATGGCTGGAGACCTACCCTGTGCCTCATACTATGGCTTGTAACACCATTCTAGGCCTTGAAAAGCAAGTTTTTCAAGGCATGGTACCCCTGAGAGGATTGAGTCAGACAATGGGACTCATTTCAAGAATAGCCTTATCAACACTTGGGCTAGGGAACATGGCATTGAGTGGGTGTACCATATCCCCTACCATGCACCAGCTGCGAGGAAAGTGGAGAGATACAAGGGACTGTTAAAAACCACCTTGAAAGCATTGGATTGGGGATCTTTCAAAAATTGGGAGCAGCATCTAGCAAAGGTCACCTGGTAAGTTAACACCCGAGGTTCCACCAAGAGAGCAGGCCCTTCCCAGTCTGTCTCTGCATGCAGTAGACGGAGATAACGTCCCAGTGGTACATGTCAGAGGTTTGTTAGGACAATCTGGATCAAATCTGCCTCAGGTACAGACAAACCCATTCATGGGGTTGTCTTTGCTCAGGGACCAGGTTGCACATGGTGGATATTGCAGAAAGATGGACAACACGATATGTACCTCAGGGTGATCTGAATGTTGGGTGAGAACCATGTGTAAATATCACTGCTGAATGTCACTGCCATTGTCTGTATATAGTTGTATACTGTATATATATGTATGTATAATATATGTGTTTGTAGAGTTAGAATTTATATTGGTTTTGGTAGTAAGTTGACAATATGGGGATATGGGGTGGAATGTCCTGGGGTGACTTTTTGATGCTTGTATCCCCAGTTGTCTGTTCTGTTTGTGCTGTATGTTGAGTTCTGCACCTTTGGGACTGGTTCTGAGAGCGAAGGGGGGAAGAAGAAGCACGCAATTTGTTTTCAGAGGCTGCGCTCACTCCTCCGCATTCCACTCCTGGGCTGTGCTGTCTGCAGCATAGACAGACAGCAGGACAGAGATCTCCTTTGCTTTTAGTTAGTTTTTGGCTGACTGAGGTGGAAAAGTTCCCTGAATTGTTTTTTTCCTTTTTTCTTGGAACTGTTTAAACCTGCTCTGGACTGGGGGCCTGGGGGAGCACCGGGGGCTCACGCCTGCGGCCCACCGGGGCCTGGATCTCAGCATTTTTCCAGCACTGGAGGTGATGCCTCAGGGTTTGGGGTTTCAGTGTCTTGTTCTAGTGGGTAGGCTGCTTGATAGTCAGTGGTGCTGGGCCTTGAGCACAGGGTGATAGGGGCAGGGTAGTTTGGGTTTCTGCACAGGATTCACCTCTTCAAGGACACTCTCTCCAAGCTCCGAGCCCCAAAGATAAACAACGTAGAAGGATGGAACACCGTCATTTGGAACTGTTGATTGGACAACGAATGGGGCATATGCAAATGGACTGAAACCTAGAAAAAGGGGGGGGATTTTGTAACCCGCTCTCCTTTTGCCGGCATACAGGGAGCGACCCAGGCAGCCGCTGCTGTGGCTGCTGGGGCAGGCCTTGAAGGCCTAAAATAAAGCTCACTTCAACCTTACCCCGACTGGCCTCTGCCTCTGCCTCAGTTTCAGGCATCAGTTTTGGCGAGCCAGCCAGGAGGGTTTGAGGCTGCTGGGAACCCTTGGGGACCGAAGCACTTTTCATCTTATCAGCGGAGGTCCTGAGGCGCCGGCACCAGAGCCCTTGAGACAGAGGCGTGAGTGATTGGGTAAAAGAGCGTCTTGTTTAGCGTCCGGGTTTGTTGTTGAGATCTTCGTAAGGCGTGATTTTGTTGCAAACCTAGGCAGGGCTTTTGGAGTCTCTAGCCTGACCCGGGGGAAGGGCTACCTCCCTATCAGGGTGCTGAGTGTCCTGAAGCCGAAGTGCGGCGCAGGTGATAACTATCTGGGCTGTAGTTTTGAAAGTCCCGAGTTCTAATCCCAGGTCGGGTTTGAGTGCCTTTGTTTGTGGGATATCAGAATGGGCTGCATATATTCTAGCGAAGGCAGTCGCAAAGCAATCCCCAGGGACAGCCCTCTCGGGCTAGTACTGAGAAACTGGACGAGGTTGGTGGGGGAAGAGTCCCTGCTTGTAAGACCCAAACTGATCAGGCTTTCGGAGACATTGTGGCCAGCATATACATTAGACAATGGAAAGGTGTGGCCTCAACTCGGGAGTTTAGATAAAAGCCTGATATCTAGTTTAATGTCGTGTTTGCGTGGGGATAGGTGCTTTGAGGAATTACAGTATGCCCGCTTGTTTCTGGCCCTGGCTGGCGAACAGGCTCGAGATAGTAAAAAGGAAAATATTATGGTTGTACGAAGGAAAAAGGAAAAGCCGTTTCTCTGTAGCGTATGTAATCAAGACCAGCCAGAGGACCTAGTGGCCCCTGCGCTGAGAGCTGGGTCCGGCTACGGTGCAGCCGCTCCCCTGCCCCCACCATCCCACTCGCAGCCACAGGGCCGGCCCGGGCCTCGGGCAGTGAAAAGGGAGGAGGAGGGGTTTCGGCAGCGCCGGACACCGTCTCCGTCCCCATCCACTTCACCCCCCCGAAGGGCGGGAAAAGGGGGGAGGGGAAGCCAGCAGCAGCAGCTTCTGGCCCCATCCCGAAAAAGGGGGGGTAGGGCCAGAGAATCTCGCAGAGAGGGCGCGGACTGTACGAGCCGTGGGGGGAGGGATCCCTCCCCCGATCTCGGGCCCGTCCGTTGCCACAGCAACCCCGAAGGCCAAGGAGCTGTCTCGGGGGATGATATCATCAAAGGCAGACGGGCAGCAGGAACAGCCAAACGCAGGTCTTACAGTTTATCCGGGAGTAGAACTAAGCTGCTAGTTACAACAGAATCTGAGAGCTCTCGCTCAGACAGCTCTGAGGACGAAGAAAGTAAGGAAATAGACGAAATTACAAATAGGCGCAGGAGGGGAAGAATTGCGAGGAGGGCTATCAGAGAATGGAGCCCAATTGCCCGCCGTACTAGGAAAGGGAAAAAGGAAAGGGAGCCAGTTACTTCAAGCTCCATTAAGACAAGCAGTTGGTAATCAAGGGCCAGTGTATGTGAAGGTTCCGTACTCCCTCATAGAGTTAGAACAATGGAAATCTACAGTGGGGAAGTACAAAGAGAACCCAGACAAGGTAGCCCAATTAGTGGAGAGGGCTATTAATTCCCAAAATCCTGATTGGGCTGACTTAAATTCCATGCTAGATACATTACTTGATCCCACAGAAAGACGAATGGTCAATAAAGCTATCACTACTTTTGTTGAAGGGGGCATAGCCAGTGGAATGCTTCAAGGCACTGTCACTCAGATCTTCCCCCAAGAAAACCCAGAGTGGAATCCGAATACTCCCGAGGAGTTAGCGAGATTAAAACGATATCAAAACCTCGTGGTGTATGGATTGAAGCATGGTGTCCCTAAGGCTATAAACTGGTCAAAACTTTACGAAGTTAGGCAAAATTATGATGAGTCGCCTACTGATTTTTAAAACCGATTAAGAGAAACTGCTATCAAATACACAGATCTAGATCCTGAGTCAGGTGATGGTAAAGCACATCTGGTTCTGCTGTTTATGGGCCAAGCTTCGAATGATATAAGAAGGAAACTGCAGAAGATGGAGGGGGTCCGAGATATGGATAAATTGTTAGAGGTGGCTTGGAAGGTGTTTCGGGATAGAGGTCCGACGGAAAGGGGCAAGTCCCAACCTGTTAAGAAGGCAGCACAGGAAGGGTCATTTAGGAAGACTTCCCCTACGGAGAAGGACCGGTGTACCCTCTGTAAGAACTTAGGGCACTGGAGAAGAACGTGCCCACTGTTGAAGGAAAAATCCTCGGTTCCCCAGCTCCCAGTGGTACGGACATCGGGCGGTTCAGGGTCCGATTGATGCGGACCGAGGGCTTCCCCCCCAGCAGAGCCCTCGGTTATAGCTAAGCTGGGGAAAGAAGATATAGAATTTTTGGTGGATACAGGAGCGGCTTACTCTGTGTTGAATACTTTGGAAGGGAAACTGAGTCACGATACCGTACATGTTGTTGGGGCAACCAGGGTAAGTGAAACTCGACCTTTCTTTCAGCCCTTGGACTTCAAATTAGGGAAGCATTGGGTGACTCATCAATTCCTTTATATGCCCAACTCCCCCAAACCATTGCTGGGCAGGGACTTATTAGAAAGATTGGAGGCAGAGATTAAATTCAGGAGGGGGAAGGGTGTACAAATCATAATCCCTGAATCTAAATTTGTCCAAGTCGCTGCACTCTTTGTACAGGAAAAACACGATGAAATCCCCGCTGAAGTCGAGAATGTAGTAAACCCAATAGTGTGGGCTGGTGATGTCCCGGGAAGATCTAAACAAGCAGAACCGGTGAGGGTTACACTCAAACCAGGAGCTACACCAGTAAGACAAAAACAATATCCCTTAAAATTGGAAAGCCGTATAGGACTAGTGCCTATTATTGAAAATTTCCTACAACATGGTCTGTTGATGCCATGTGAATCCAAATTTAACACCCCTATTTTAGCTATTAAGAAAGCTGATGGTAAACGCTACCGGTTAGTGCAAGACCTAAGGGCCATTAATGGAATCACTGAGGACATACACTCGGTGGTAGCTAATCCTTACACCCTTTTGACCACACTAACAGATGAATTGGGGTGGTTTACTGTAGTAGATCTAAAGGATGCTTTTTTTGCATTCCCGTACACAAAGATAGCCAAGAGCTTTTTGCTTTCGAGTGGGAAAACCCTACAACAGGGAGGAAAAGCCAACTCACTTGGACGGTTTTACCGCAAGGGTTCAAAAACAGCGCAACTCTCTTTGGGAATCAGCTGGCAAAGGAACTGGAGGACTGGAGAAGACTAGAGCCGGAAGCAGTTGTTCTTCAATATGTTGATGACATCCTGATTGCAGCTGGATCCAGGGAGGATTGTGTACGATTTACTGTGAGTTTGCTAAACTTTTTGGGATCTAGTGGATATAAGGTTTCGAAAGACAAAATGCAGATTGCTAAAGAAGAAGTGGTCTACTTGGGACTGGAGATCTTCCGCGCACACCGACGGCTTAGTAAGGAACGGAAGGAGGCCATCTGTCGGCTCCCTGAGCCCCAAACTGTAAGAGAAATGCAAGCCTTCCTGGGAATGGTGGGCTGGTGTCGATTATGGATAGCTAATTATGGATTATTGGTAAAACCCCTGTATGGAGCCTTAAAAGCAGCTGAGAGAGGGATTATTGAGTGGACTGAAACGTCCAGAGCAGCTTTCAAACAGTTGAAGCATTCTCTCATGTCAGCTCCTGCACTGGGATTGCCAAACTTAACTAAACCTTTTGAACTCTTTACACATGAAAGGCTGAATATGGCCCTGGGGGTACTGGCACAGCGCCTCGGGGATCAACGGAGGGCTGTGGCTTACTTTTCCAAACAGCTGGACAATGTAGCCCAAGGCTGGCCAGGGTGCCTGAAGGCTGTGGCAGCTACAGTTATCCTGATCCAAGAAGCCCGAAAGCTTACCCTTGGGCAACACATGGTGGTGTACGTACCCCATGCTGTAGCCGCTGTGCTTGAGCAGAAGGGGGAACATTGGTTATCGGGTAATCGGATGCTTAAGTATCAAGCGCTATTGCTGGAGCAGGATGACGTTACCTTGAAAACAACTTCTGTCGTTCACCCAGCCATGTTCTTGTCATCCACCTTAATTGAGGGAGTGCCTGAACACGACTGCTTGCAAACAATTGAGGAAGTCCATTCTAGTCGACCAGATCTAAAGGACAGGCCTCTGGAAGATCCAGATTGGGAACTTTTCACGGATGGCAGCAGCTTTATGAAGAGTGGTAAAAGGATGACTGGCTATGCCGTGACCACGCTGGACAAAGTGGTTGAGGCCAGGGCCCTGCCAGCAGATGTGTCATCGCAGAAGGCTGAATTGATCGCCTTGACGAGGGCCTTAGACCTGAGTAAAGGGATGAAGGTAAATATATGGACCGATTCTAAGTATGCATTTAGTGTCGTCCATGCCCACGGAGCCATTTGGAAGGAGAGAGGGCTTCTGAACACTCAAGGCCACCAAATTAAACACGCTGAGCAAATACTCGCTCTCTTAGAAAGCATCCAGAAACCCAAAGAAGTGGCTATTATGCACTGCAAAGGCCACCAAAAAGGAAAAACCGTTCCAGAATTGGGAAATCGTTTTGCTGATAAAGCAGCTAAGGGAATCGCAGAAAAGGGCATCCTAGCAGTAATTCCATCAAAAGAGATTGATTTGTCTGAGTTCACCCCAAAATATGATCAAGCAGATCATAAGTTAATTAAGATCCTTAAGGCTGAAATCACAGAGAGCGGATGGGCTGTTACGCCCGCAAATCAGGTTGTGGTACCACCCCTGATCTTGCAAGAGTTAGCCCAGAGAGAGCATGAGAACACGCATTTTGGGGCTGAAAATCTCTTGAAACATTTAAAAAAGGTAGTGGTAGGTAAAGGAGTGGCTGACATCGCACAATCGGTAGTAAGTAAATGTGAAGTGTGCTGTAAGAATAATCTTGATACGAGAAAAAGAGTAGTGTTGGGAGTAACAAAGGCAGGGGATCTCCCGGGAGATTATTGGCAAATAGATTTTGCAGAGTTACCGCGTAAAGAGGGATACAGGTATCTCCTGGTATTGGTTGATACTTTCAGTGGATGGCCGGAAGCTTACCCCTGTCGTACCAACACAGCTAAAGAAGTGATAAAAGTCCTCCTTAAACATATAATTCCGAGGTTTGGGGTTCCCTTGGGAATGTCATCAGATAGGGGGCCACACTTTGTCGCAATGGTAATTAAAGAAATCAGCCAGATTTTGGGGATCACTTGGGACTTGCACACATCGTATAGGCCCCAAGCAAGTGGTAAGGTGGAACGCATGAATGGGACTCTTAAGATACAAATTAGTAAAATTTGTCAAGAGACATCTATGACATGGGTTCAAGCATTGCCTATAGCTCTGCTGAGAGTTCGTATTCAACCCAGGCGAAGGGATAACATTAGTCCCTATGAAATATTGTATGGGAGGCCCTATCAGATTCCACATATTCCTGGAGAAGTCCATACGAGGGGAAAACTTGATTTACAAAAGTATTTAATGGCTTTAAGTTCTACCTTGCAGAGGCTTCAAACCCACATCGTGTCATCGAGACCCATGGGATTGGATACGCCTGTACATCCGTTCCAACCTGGAGACTGGGTCTATGTTAAGTGGTGGGACAGTGATCCTTTGCGAGCCAGGTGGAATGGACCATTTCAAGTACTGTTGACGACTTTCACCGCAGTCAAGGTTGCTGGTAAAGGACCATGGATTCACTACTCCAGAGTCAGGAAAGCTTCTGCCCCCAATGATGGTAAACCTTAAAAACAGCTCTCTTGTCGCATTTGTAAGCATTTGTCATTGTATCTAGGTAGAGACTCGACAAGGTAGAGGCCTTGTCAAGCCTCTTAAAGGGGGAAACTGATGCCTCAGGGTTTGGGGTTTCAGTGTCTTGTTCTAGTGGGTAGGCTGCTTGATAGTCAGTGGTGCTGGGCCTTGAGCACAGGGTGATAGGGGCAGGGTAGTTTGGGTTTCTGCACAGGATTCACCTCTTCAAGGACACTCTCTCCAAGCTCCGAGCCCCAAAGATAAACAACGTAGAAGGATGGAACACCGTCATTTGGAACTGTTGATTGGACAACGAATGGGGCATATGCAAATGGACTGAAACCTAGAAAAAGGGGGGGGATTTTGTAACCCGCTCTCCTTTTGCCGGCATACAGGGAGCGACCCAGGCAGCCACTGCTGTGGCTGCCGGGGCAGGCCTTGAAGGCCTAAAATAAAGTTCACTTCAACCTTACCCCGACTGGCCTCTGCCTCTGCCTCAGTTTCAGGCATGAGAGGGACTGATAAGAGACTGAGTGAGCCGAGCTACACCTGCAAGGACTTTTTGAGTTTGCCATCTCACCTCAGAACGAGAGGTTTTATTGTTTCATATTATTCATTTTTTATGCTTGTGGGCACTTTGTTTGTTAAATAAATAGTTTTTTCCACTTTTCTCTAAGTAGATTTTTTTCCCAGACAGATTATGGGAGGGGCTGTTTGGGTTTGTTTCCCAGAGGGACCCTATTGGGACGTTTCCTCCCAAATTTGCCCTAAACCAGGACAATATACTGATTGCCCAATCTTATAAAATTGTACGAATCTAATTTGGGGTGCAGTTTTCACCATATTGTGCACCTGAAAGCTTTCAAGTAAAGGTTTGCTTTTATATTATCATTTTAACGTTGTTTGGAAAGGTTTTGTTCTATTTCCAGGCATCAAGGGAACTGGTAGAGTGACCATCCCTGGAAGTGTTCAAAAAACAACTGGACATGGCACTTTCTGTTATGGTTTAGTTGTTAGGTGATGTTCAATCAAACGTTGGACTTGATGATCGTGGAGGTCTTTTACAACTTTACTGGTTCTATGATTCTATGATAACCTCAGTAATATAAACTGTTTTCCTGTCAAATGGTTTCCTTACATTAAAGTATTGTATATAATTTTATATACAATCCAAAAGTTGGCTACAAGGTAAAATGTTTTAAATAAGTTTTTCCAAAACACTGAAAGTTAAAAATAACTACAAAGCAGGATTTTTCTTCATATTTTTTAATACTTTTCACTTTTAAATATTGGTTCAAAATTTGTGATTGTACCATGGAAGGACCAACTTCTTTTAATTTTTAAAAATTTATCATTAGGATCATAAAGCTATTATAGAACAAAACAGTTACATTCTACACTCAAGGTATTCAAAAATATGATTCATGTTTTGAATCTGTAGATGAATGGTGGCAATTCAAATACAGCATTATCTGTACAACTTGACAAAAATGCAAATGGACAATCTGATTAGTTTAAAGAGAATCTGTACAACTTCACATAAACCAGCTCAGCCCAATTAAGTAAAAGGTAATTTTTTTTTCCAAGATGTATTAAATTTTTTGCAAATTTGTCAAAATAAGATGTTACATTTTCAGACAGGATAACAATGACCATCTCTCATCCTCATTCCCAGTACAAGTTCTACCAAGTCATTTCCTTCACATCTAGTTCAGCAACATTCAAATTCACCAAACGCACACAGATTCAGAGAACAGTATCTGATGGATCAGAAAACTCTTCTCAGCCTTTCAAATTGGTTCAGCTTATGAAAACAGCCCTTCTAGAATCATAGGCTGATTCTGCAAAGACCACAGCTGTATAAATACTACAGATCCTTTAACAGGAAGAAGAGAACTCAGAATGCACAGATATGTGTCAGTGACTGGAAAGAGAGTTGGGCTCAAAAGATAGGAAATTTAAAAAAACATAAAAGATCCCTTCTAGAAGAAAAGACTTAATGGCTACTTGCACATGGACAATCTGAGAGGCTGACAGCTGACTTTTAAAATTTGTTTTTTAAGCAGTCAATACCTATTTCTCAATTTTGCAACTCCTTCCATATTCTTTGAGAAGACTCTTACAACTCTGATTGGGCAGGGCCAGCTGTAGTGAAGTACCAGTGCCTTTATCTAAAAGCAAAATATTATTTACCATTAGTATCTGTAGTTTAATTTTATTTACGGAATTGTGAAAGTACATCATATTTAGTGCAAATGAAACTAATGATATAAGAATTATATACTGCTTTGTAAACTTCCCATACCTTTGCAAAATAAAGTCATCCAATTAAATTAATGAACAGTTAGTTGCCTGTGTTCAACAACTACAAGAAAAGGTAAATATGGAGTTAAACTCTCTGTATTTTGGACTATTTTTCCCTTTACATTCCCATCAGTAGCTATGGTGGAATCAACCACTGCTTGATTGATTTTAAGATGAAGAAGTACATTTGAGATATTTTTAACATTACTATATAAAATGTTCATTAGTGATGTAGTAAACATACAGGTTTTCATCTTATTTGCCTTATTAGCATTAACATATAGGCACTTTTCTAGATATTCAAAATAATAGAATAACTCTGTAATAAGGCATATTCCATGTCCACCATTTGAAGAAGGCAAATAAAAAAGAAAAAGTTATGGAACATGACAACTGCATGCATGTGTAATTGTGTGTTATGTATGATTTCATCTTTATAAAGAAGATGAACAGATAAAGTATTTTTTTTAACACTGTGCAGATCACATTTAATTATTCACCAAATCTTTACTAAATTACAATTTTTTATTTATTTTCAGTTACCTACCATACTATATCAAACAAGACTTTCAGTTTTCTTTTGAGAGAAAAAAAAAATCTGGAACTTTTTTCTTGAGATATACAGGTCAGTGAAACACCAAGCAGTCTCTGAAGAGTTTCCAGCTACAGGACATGGATAAAAGACCTCAAAGTCAGTATTAGTCTGCCAGAGACTTCTCTTAATGAGCATATCCACAATCAGAGGCAGGAAAATATCTCACATTTGAATTCTCATAGCAAATAGACAGAACTTTCCAATATGAACTATACATCCTTATAACTGATGAGTTTTTGATTGAGGCAAGTATCAGTGCAACTTATTTTCTACATGAACCTCATAGCATGGCTTTATCAAGATGAGAAAAAATCACGCAGGATCTGAAAATAATGTACTCATCCTCATTCTGGGCTGGGAATGTTGTCCTATGTAGTCCAAATTACATCAGTAAATATTATAGTGTACCTTCTCACAGCTTCGGGAAAGCCCCAGTTATCATGCAAGAAAGCAGTCCACATTTATAATGAACAGATGACTTCTAGCTTTCAGGCACTGTCTTGCCCTCTCATACAGAGTCTTCCTAAAAATTTCTGGATCATGTTTAATAGCAAAATTTCTGTAGCACAAATTGCATAACTAAAAGTCCAATAGAAATATACCTGGAAAAAATTAAAGCTTTTCACAGTCTTACCCCTTCAGAGCCAAAGATCTTCATAAGAGTAAGACAATAGAAAAGGCAAAGTCATAAGGATATTGACAGCCCTCAATTATTACCTAACATTTTATGTAACAAGATGATTCATTATAGAAACAAATGGCAATGAACTATGATTATATAAAGTAAAACAAAACCTGTTAATAAGTCACTTAGGCTTTAATGAACTCCCTCCCTCCCCACCAAAATACTAGAGATTTTTGTGCACATAAAGCACATAGAGTATGCTATATGTGCATTTGTATTTTGTGCTTCTTAGACATGCACAAAAACTGTACTAGTATCTTAGGAATGCTGACAGCAAAATTCTGCAAGTTATTTAAAATTAAAGCAGTAACCCTTGTTGGTGATTCAAAGCTATACACCTTCTTCTAAAGCAATCAAAATAACCATATGCACATTATCAAAACATCTATTGATAATTACACACTGACTCTGCAAAAAAATTTAGGAGAGAGCTAGTGTTAAATATTCAGCCTCATGGTAATGCAGCACTTTTCACTTCAGTATACAAACCCTAGAAACCATAAAAAGACTATAGATCCTTTGTTCCAACATGGACGGCTCTGTGAACTTATCGGTCACTTCAAGGTGGAATGGTCATCCAGTCTTGTTATGATCACTGCAAAGACAAAATACAGAAGTGAAAATTTTGAAAACTAATAGGAAAACCAGAACTTGTTAAAACCCTTAAATATTATCAGCACTATTATCACATTTGAACTGCTGGCTTGTGACAGCTATGTTTTAAATGATCCACCTACACAAGTTCTTTAACAATATACAATTAAAAATGAGAATCATTACATGGCTACCTGTTACAGAAGGATGAAACTACTATGACTTTTGAAATCTGACATAACAAATACAACCTAAAAATAGAGGTAGCCTATGTCAAACATAGAAAAGAGATAAAACCTACTTTTCATAGAATCATAGAATATCTTGACTTGGAAGGGACCCACAAAGATCATCGAGTCCAACTCCTGACCCTGCACAAGACAGCCCCAAAAATCTCACCATGTGCCTGAGAGCATTGTCCAAACATTTCCTGAACTCAGACAGGTTTGGTGCTGTGACCACTTCCCTGGGGAGGCTGTTCCAGTGCCCAACCACCCTCTGAGTGAAGAACCTTTTCCTTTTAGCCAAGCTACATATCCCCTGACTCAGCTTCATGTCATTCCCTCGGGTCCTATGACTGGTCACCAGAGAATAGAGATCAGTTGCTAGACTGCCTGCCTGCTTCTGCTCGTGAGGAAGTTGTAGACTGCAACAAGGTCTCTCCTCAGTCTCCTCCAGGCCAAACAAACCAAATGGCCTCAGCTACTCCTCATACTGCTTCCACTCAAGGCCCTTCACCATCTTCATGGCCCTCCTTTGGATGCTCTCTAATAGCTTTATTTGCTTATTATATTGGGGTGCCCAAAACTGCACACAGGACTTGAGGTGAGGCCGCACCAGTGCAGAGCAGAGTGGGACAATCGCCTCCCTTGACTGGTTCATAATGCTGAACTTGGTCACCCCAGCACCTGGTTGAGTCTTATGACTGCCAGGGCACACTCCTGACTCATATTCAACTTGCTATGAACCCAAACGCACAGATCTCTTCCCATGGGGCTGTCCTCCAGCCTCTTGTTCCCTAGTCTGTATGTACATCCAGGATTGTCCCATTCCAGATGCAGAATCCGTCACTTGCCTTTGTTAAACTTCAAATGGTTGGCTCCTCCCAATTTAGTGTCATCAGAAAACTTACTTAGTATCTCTTTGAGTCCTGTGTCCGAGTAGTTTATGAAGATGTAGAAGAGGACTGGCCCTAAAATGAAGCCCTGAGCTTTAAAATGGAGCTTTACTGAAATCCCAAAAGATTACATCAACTGGTTTCCCTTGATCAACTAGGTGGGCTACCTTGTCATAAAAGGAAATTAAGTTTGTCAAACTGGACTTTCCCCTCATAAAGCCATGCTGGCTGTGATCAGTGACTGCGTTGTCCTTCAGGTGTTTTTCAATAACTCCCAGAACAGTCCTCTCCATAATTTTACCAGGCACTCAAGTGAGACTGACAGGCCTGCATTTACCAGGGCCATCCCTCTTGTGCTTCTTGAAAATTCGGATAATGTTACCCAGCGTCCAGTCAACTGGGACCTCTCCAGATTCCCAAGACCATTGAGAAATCACTGAGAGTGGCCTCACAATGACATCAGCCAGCTCTTTGAGCATTTTTGGATGAATCTCATCAGGTCCTATAGACTTCTAGGAATCCAGCTGGAGCAGCAAATCCTGCACAGTTTCAGGACTGACTGGGAGTTTGTAATTTTCACAGCCGTGGTCCTCCAGCTCAGGGCTCTGGGGGTCCCAGAGGCCATCATTGGTATTGACAAGAGAGGTGAAGAAAGCAATAAATGTCTGCTTTGTCTGTGTGCCTGTTTGTGGGGTGACTGAACTCATCAAGCCACAGACCAAGGTTATCTCTGATTCTCCTTTTGCTGTTAACATATTAAAAAGCCCTTTTTGCTGTCCTTCACCGTGTTGGCCATCTTGAACCCTAATGGTGCTTTGTCCACACAAATTTTCTCCCTACAGTGGGAAGCAGTATCTCTAGTCCTCCCATGTCACCTGACCTTGCTTCCAATGTCCATACACCTTCTTTTTTTGCCTTATCTCCAAAAGAAGATCCCTGTTCAGCCAAGCCAGCCTTCTGCCTCATCTGCTTGACTTATGACATTTGACAGTTGCCTGCTCCTGTGCCCTTAGGAGGTGGTGTTTAAAAAGTGACCAGCACTGATGGACCCCAGCACCTTCAAAAGCATTTTCCCAGGGAACCTTACTCACTAGTTCCCTGAACAACCTGAAGTCTGCTCTCCTCATTTCCAGGGCTGAAGCTCCATTGACACTTTTTCTCCTGTCAACAGAGATTTTAAACTCGATCTCTTCATTATCACTGTGGTCAAGAAGGCTGTCAGTCTCCACTCACAAGACCATCTCTGTTAACAAGCAACAAATCAAGGAGGTCATCTTTCCTAGTCAGCTCCCTTAATACTTGTACCATGAAGTTGTCATCCAGGTGTTTTAGGGATCTCCTGGACATGTTTGTACCAGCTGTGTGGTTAACATCTGGCAAGTTGAAGTGTCCCATAAAGACAAGGGTAGTTGACTTAGAAGTGTCCCTTAGTTCCTTAAAGAATAATTCATCAGTGTCATCATCCTTGCTGGGTAGCCTATAGCAGATCTCCATGCTTTATTTGTTTGTCCCTTGATCCTTACCCTGAGGGTCTCAACTGTGCCATTGCCAACTGTGAGCTCCATACCTTCCAGCCCCTCTGTTACATACAGTGCCACCCCCCCAAATCGTCTGCCCTGCCTATCCGTCCTGAATTAAGCTACCCTATTTATCACTATGCACAAGAATGCGTACAAGCACAGTGGAGTAACCAACAGTAACTTGCTACCAAATAAGATTTTCATACATTGGATTTGCACGTTGTCATTTGACACTGGTCAAATGCCAGGCACCCACAAAAGCCGTTTGCTCACTCTCTTTTGCTTTCAGTTGGGCAGAGGAGAGGGAAAAAAATTAATGAAGGGCTCATGAGTTGAGATGAAAATTGGGAGAAAACATTCCAAGGGCAAAACAGGTTCAAATTTAAAGGTCTAAGGTACATTTATTATTAATAGAGTCAGAGGAGGATAATGAGAAGCAGAAGTTTGTCCCTTGATCTTTACCCTGAGGGTCTCAACTGTGCCATTGCAAACTTTGAGTTCCATACCTTCCAGCCCCTCTGTTACATACAATGCCACCCTCCCACCTCACCTGCCCTACCAATCCCTCCTTAAGTGCCTGTAACCATCTACATATATTTATTCTAGACACTGAATTCATGCTAGAAAGACATTTCTAGATCCCATACTTCTGTTTGGCCTAAATATTTACAATAGTGAATCAAGAATTAAGAAAAATGAATGTATACCTGCTAATACTAGAATAAAATAGGCTTTCCTGCTGTTTTCTCTTGAACATATGATGTGAAACGCTTTAAGAATTTTGGATATTCTCGTTTTGCCACTGCCCGTAACACTGATGCTGGTGCCCATCCTCCTGGGTTCACTAGAAGTAGACAGTAAGCCAGACAGTGAAATACAACAGATCTGCTGGAAGCTAGAAAAGAAAATTTAATTTTATTTTCCTGCAATTTTTTCTGAAGTAGCAGGAAAGAATAATCAGCAGAATTTAAACTCTTACAGCTTGTGTTACAGCACTTTCTACTCTTATTACTCTAATTTAGTCCAGTTCTACAATGCTACTATTTAGAAAACATTAAACATGGTGTGTTGGCTTTGGGGAATGCCCAAATGAAAGATGATATTCTTTAAGTACTTCCAAAAAGCGATGGAAAGACAGACTTAAGCTATTTCTCATTTCAAAGAAGATAGAAGTCAAGCTTTACCTTTTCAATAACTGCTGCATTTGCCTGCAGAGTTGCTACATAGCCAATGTCTTACAAATTATTTTTAAAGCACTTCAAGCAAAATTTGCTCTGATTATAAAATATGCTTAAATTCACAGGTCAAATACTTTGCTGAAAAAATGTCACTTCCCATATAATCACAGTTCAGAATTTGTCAATGAAGATATATTTTTAAAATAATTGCGAAACTTCTAAACTGGAAACAAAGGAGCTTACCCTAGAGTTTAACAACATACGGTTTTATTTGTACAGGATTTAATACAAGTTGTATCACTCCTATATGGCAAAGATTTACTGAACACAATTTTCAGATTGCGATTTTTTAATAAGCTATGTAATAGTGGTCAAAAATAATAAGCAGGTGAGATACTCAAAGTATTTTGCATCTACAGGAGAGAAGATAATAGATATGAGGTTCAAATACTTTAATATACTGCTGAATATTTGGTACAGTAACAATAAAGTTTGGTTTTGCTAACTTTGCAGTCAATACCAAAGATTCTGTCAGTTAAAAAAAAATGTAGACTACATTATACTATAGTTTGCAAACATCCTTTCACAAACATAATTCGTGTAAAAAAAATTGATAGTAATGCATGAATAACCCCCCCAGATTATTACTATACTTAAAGCTTATGCCAAGTCATGCCAGTTGCAGACATTTCTTCTGCCCACCCCTCCTCCACCCCAAGGTTCTCTACTTAGGACTGAGCTACACATTACTTTCATTTATTGCTCTCAAAATGCCACACAATGAAAGATCCCATTCATGGATTGATGTAGCACATTAATTTGAGTACTTTTGACCATGAAGACCACGAAGATCACAAGTGTGATCCTATATATAAATTTAACAGAAAACTGCATCAACCTTTTTGTTCCCCAGTATTCAGCTCCCAGGAATTAACATATATAATTAATGTCATCCTGAATAATTTTAGACTTACCATTAGCCACATATGTAATCTTGCATAGGATATTGTCCCTGCTTATTTCCTTGTTCCCCTCTGGCGGGCTTACTAAAGTCTGACAAATCATAGCAATATTTATTTTGGCACGGACACAACGATTGTTCATCTATCAAAAAAAAAAAAAAGAAACATTTGCAAACTTCAAACTAGGTTTCTTTCAGCATACTCAAATGCTAACATTTTAATTTAGTATAAAGTCTAAGGTACTCCAAAAGTTATGTTTCTGGGAGTTTGCATTCTAGCACTACGTGGATGTAAAATTGTTGTGTTCCTCTGAGGAATGGATTTTCCCCTCAGAGTCCCCCTGAAGCCTGTGCCATGTAGTTGGACCCTTCCTCCCTCTCTTACCTACTCCTGACCCTATTGGCTCAGGGCCAATATCTTTTTTTGTCATGGTTTGACCCACCCCAGGAAGTGAGTGTTAGTTCGGAAGTTGGCACCTTGTGAACCAATGAAAGGTCATTTCATCTCTGTGAACACACACTTTAGACTGTGTAGGGGGTGGAGAAGCTCTTTTCGCCTTCTGCCTCCAGAGAGAGAGCACACAGGTCTCCCTCCACCTCCTGGCTCTGGAGATGGGAGGGGAGGCCTCCCCTGGCCAAGGCCAAGGCCTGCCATGCGGCCTGTGCCTGGGGTGGGTGAGGCCTGGACAGCAGTTATGCCAGCTTGCTGGCACAGCTGTCTGTGGGCCTTGCTGCTGTTGTATCTGGGCCAGCACAGCTGCCTGTGAGCTCTGGTCTTGGCTGGGCCTCCCTCCTCCAGACCGGGGGGGGAAAAAGAATGGTCTAGCCAGCCAGGCCGACTGAGAATGGAGGGGTGGAAGATTCTAACACCTGGGATGTCTTTGGGTCTTCGGTGCCGAGCCCCCGCTACTCCCCTCCCCGGAGTGTTGGATCAGAAGATTTGTCAGCTGCAGCTTCTGTAAGTGAGGGGAGAGACTGCCTGGCACTTGTAATGCCAGCAGAAGATAAGAAGAGATGGAATGGCTTTGGCCGGACTTTCCTTATAGTGGCCATAGAGACTGCACTAATGCTCCTGTAACTTATGGAAACTGTGTTTAGGGGGATGCAAGGTTGGCACTGTGTAGGGGAAATGCCAGTGCCAGAGTGAGCGAACAGAAGATTGAGAGGGTGAGGTGGTGCCCTCAGAAGAGGCTTCTGTTCTTGGAACCCTTTGCCCCGAGGGAGATATGGGGGGGACTTGTGTCCCAGAAGCATCCTTAAAAGAGAACCCTATGTGCAGTTTCTAGTCCATGGGTGGTGGTGAGAGCACCGTCCCTTGGAAAGGAGGACTTCTCAAATGTACATTTCCTCTGTATGTGGTGGGTCATTTGTGAAGAGTGCAGGCCACAAGAGACTGTGTTTCTTGTGGGAGTTTCTATAGGGCACAAAGAAGACTCCTCTCCCTTAATATTTTGAGCTGGAAGTTCCAGGTTTTGTCTCAGAAGGTTTTGGTGGGAATTTTGGTGGGGGGGGAGGAGGAGTGGTTTGGAGGTTCTTTTCACTTCTGATTCTGTTTCTTCCTGTTCTGTTTCTCTATATTCTCATGGGTGCATTGGCATCAGGCCAGCGACTTAAACCCATGACATTGGCCAAAAACTAGATAAGCCCCTGTCTCTTCCTATTTGCTCTCTCTCCTCGCTCTCCTAGAACATCTCTTCAAGAATAAAGCTTGAACTGAGGCCGCGGGTGAGAGCCACTCTTTTGAAATCTTTATTCTGTCTCTATGAAATATATTTCCCTAAAACCCCTGAGCAACTGAGCTAGCAAGAGTCCGGGGAGTGGCTAGAGGGAGTATATTTCAGTTGGCCCCCAATGTGTTTTTTTTTATAAAATACTAAAAAGCCTATGCATGAAGCATGACTCCCTATTCAGGGGGTTAAAAAGCTGTTTGGAGGTGCAACTACCTGTCACTATCAGCTGCTTTTGCGCAGCTGGGAGTGTTAAGACAGGGTCGGGAGCTTGCTTTCACGCCAAAAGTGAGTCGACCCAGGACAGAAAACCCTGACACAACAGCACGGCACCCCAGGGTCCGCTAGAATAGGTAAGATCACTTTCGTTTACCTGGGAACAGTGAGAGGGCACTAGGACCCAGGGAAGACGCGTGCTGCGTAACGCGGTTAGGTTTTTTTTTCCTTTTTTTTTCTCTGCAGAACGGCTGGCATTCCGAACTGGGGGAGACCACGTTTTGGGGTGGGCTAGGTAAGGGAAGGCCCCGGGACAGAGGATCCGGCAATGGGACCCCCCCACCCATGCCCCCGCAGCCAGGAAACGTGGCCAGAGAGGGCCACCCTGGGCTGCGTGCAGCTCGCCTTCCCTCTTATCTCTGGATGGAGCGGGACGTGGCGTCTTTAGATTTTTTTTACATCAGGGGTTAGATTTTTCGAACAGTTTGCCTTTTAAAACATCAGAAACATGGGCTTACGTTTATCGATTAATCAAAAGAGTGCTTTGTAACAACTTAGAAACATTTTAACAGATGTAAAAATCTCTAATAAGCTGTTAACAAAATTCATCTGCTGGCTGTCAGCTGAGGTCCCAGATTCTGCTTTACAAGATATAAATTCTGTTTCATTTTGGGATAATGTGGGGAAATTAATAACTTTAAAGGTTGAAAATGGTGAAAACAAAGTTTCTTTATTTATTCCAATATTCTTACAAGTACGCAAGAAGTTGTTAGAAGCAGAAAATGGCAGACAGTCATGCAAAAACTCTCAGCAGATCCCTGAATTCCCTGTTCCCGAGAAGCAGGGATCCCCTAATCCCCCACTAAATTCTGCTCCTCAAATCCACCCATTTTCCTTATATCCTCCTCTCCCACCTGTTTTTTCTCAGCAATACCATTCTAACAGCTCCAAAGATGCAGTGTTTTCCTCTCAGGGCTCTGATAACGTAGATAGATCCCTGAGAAACACTGACCACGTTGTGGACGCTGCTAGCAGCCATGTTCTTTCTCCTCCTTCCCACAATCCCTTCTTCCCCCCAATCGCCACCTCGACTCCCTATCTCTTACCCAATCCCCCACCCCACCCTTCACCCCCAGTGCCACCCCCTCCCTCTGAGCGGCCGCGCGAAGGTGGAGGGGGGACAGTCCCTTGCAATCACCAGTCCCAGCATGGATGGGGGGAAAGATAGTGAAGGGCGGCTCCCAGCCCGCAGCCACGGAGGGAGGAGTGGTTCCTCCACAGCAAGGGCTAAGGAACAGCTTAACCTGGGGCCCCGGGAGAGGAGGGAGGAGCTGCCTGTTGTAGGACCCTGGGGGGGGGGGGGGGGGACAAAAACCCCTGGCTGCCTGGGCAATCGAGAAGCAGCAGGATTTTTAGCAACTCAGTAATGATCAGGAAGGAATACCATCTGTAGCTCCTGTAGTATATGTAGGAAAAAAGGCATGTGCCCAGAGAACACCAGCCTTTTTCTTACCAAGTGTGCTGGTTTGAAAGCAAAACCAGTGAAAGACTCCAAGTCAGAAACACAATTTAATAAGAGGAAAAGAAAAGAAATAAAAAGAAAGTAAAATAAAAGCAATAGTACAAAAAACCACTGACAGAGTCAGAATACAACCTGACACCCTGTTAGGGTGGTAGTGGCAGTCCAGATGAGATGGTCTTGTCGAAGCAGTGATCCTGTAGTAAAGGTCTGGTAGCTCTTGTCTCCTCTGGGAGTCCAGTGGATAAAAGCTGCCTGTGCTGTCCCAAACCCTGGATTTATCCAGGTGGGAATGCTTGGCTCCTCCCCCTGGGTGGAGCATCTCACAATGGGATGATCTCATTCTAGGAGTCATGCAGTGGGTCCTTGATGGCCCATTAAACAGAGATAACTCCCTGAGGAAGTTATCTATGAGTCATGTGGCAAGGCATTGTTAGGCTCATTAACAGAAGATAAGGAAAACACTGCCCCACCTTGGCTCTAACGGCTCATGGGGATAGAATACAAACCTTGGGCACAATTTTACATTGTAACCTAGGACATAATCCACCCCTTATTCTATCACCATCTACATCATACATTCTCACAGCTACATACATATATACACAGAATGAAACCTTACACACTAATTCTAGTTCTCACTTAAAATTAGGTCTCCTTGTGGTACACAACGAGTTTCTCCATCTTTTTGCATAACCCACCAAGTATAACCAGGTCCTTGAGCAAAAACAATCCCACAGATGGGTCTGTCTTTGCCTGAGGTGGGATTAATCCAAACAGTCTTCCCTAAAATCCCTTTCATGTGTACCACAGGGACTTTATCTCCATCCACTGTGTGCAAGGGTTCAGACTGGGCAGGACCAGCGCAATTGATGGAGCCTCGGGTGTTGACCATCCAGGTGGCTTTGGCTAAGTTTATGTCCCAATTCTTGAAGGTCCCTGCGCCAAGTGCCTTCAGGGTAGTCTTTAATAGTCCATTGCACCGTTCAACCTTCCCGGCAGCTGGTGCATGATAAGGAATGTGGTATATCCATTCAATACCATGTTCTTTGGCCCAGGTGTTTATAAGGCCATTCTTAAAATGTGTCCCGTTGTCGGACTCGATTCTCTCTGGGGTGCCATGTCTCCACAGGAATTGCTTTTCGAGGCCCAGGATGGTATTCCGGGCAGTAGCATGAGGCACAGGATAGGTCTCCAGCCATCCTGTGGTTGCTTCTACCATGGTCAGCACGTAGCGCTTGCCTTGGCGGGACTGGGGAAGGGTGATGTAGTCAATTTGCCAGGCTTCCCCATACCTGTACTTCAACCATCGTCTACCGTACCACAGAGGCTTCACTCGCTTGGCCTGTTTGATTGCAGCGCAGGTCTCACAGTCATGGATGACTTGTGAGATGCTGTCCATAGTAAGGTCCACCCCTCGGTCATGGGCCCATCGGTATGTTGCATCTCTTCCCTGATGACCAGAGGCATCATGGGCCCAACGAGCTAGGAATAATTCTCCCTTGTGCTGCCAGTCTAGATCCACCTGTGATACTTTCACCTTGGCAGCTTTGTCTACCTGCTCATTGTTGCGATGCTCCTCATTAGCCCGACTCTTGGGTACATGTGCATCCATCCACGTGTCGAACCTTCACGGTCAGCTTCTCTACTCGGGTGGCAATGTCCTGCCAAATCTCAGCAGCCCAGATGGGTTTCCCTCTGCGCTGCCAGTTGGCCTTTTCCCAGCGATTCAGCCATCCCCACAGGGCATTAGCTACCATCCATGAGTCGGTGTAGAGATAGAGCCTTGGCCACTTCTCTCGTTCAGCAATATCCAAAGCCAGCTGGACAGCTTTAAGCTCTGCCATCTGACTCGATCCACCTTGTCCCTCGGTAGCCTGTGCAACTCGTCATGTGGGGCTCCATACTGCAGCTTTCCATTTCCGGTCAGCGCCTATAATTCGGCAGGAACCATCAGTGAAGAGGGCGTATAGTCTCTCAGTCTCCGGTAGCTCGTTATATGGTGGGGCCTCCTCGGCACGTATCACTTGCTCCTCTCCTTCTTCAGAGGATAATCCAAAAGTCTCACCTTCAGGCCAGTTTGTTATAACTTCCAGAATCCCAGGGCGATTTGGGTTTCCAATACGGGCGCGCTGTGTAATGAGGGCAATCCATTTGCTCCAAGTAATGTCGGTGGCATGATACGTGGAAGGAACCTTTCCCTTGAACATCAACCCCAGCACCGGCAGTCGGGGTGCCAAGAGGAGTTGTGCTTCTGTGCCAATCACCTCTGAGGCAGCTTGAACTCCTTCATAGGTGGCCAAGATTTCCTTCTCCGTGGGAGTGTAGTCGGCTTCGGACCCTCTGCAGCTTCGACTCCAGAATCCCAGTGGTCGACCCCGAGTCTCACCAGGCACTTTCTGCCAAAGGCTCCAGGACAGGCCATTGTTCCCAGCTGCAGAGTAGAGCACGTTCTTTACCTCTGGTTCCGTCCTGACTGGGCCAAGGGCTACTGCATGAGCGATCTCCTGCTTGATCTGGGCAAAGGCTTGCTGCTGTTCAGGGCCCCAGTGGAAATCATTCTTCTTGCGGGTAACCAGGTAGAAAGGACTCACAATCTGGCTGTACTCGGGAATGTGCATTCTCCAAAAGCCTATGGCACCTAGGAAAGCTTGTGTTTCCTTCTTGCTGGTTGGTGGAGACATTGCGGTGATCTTGTTGATTACCTCTGTGGGTATCTGGCAACGTCCATCTTGCCACTTTACCCCTAAGAACTGGATCTCTCGGGCAGGTCCCTTGACCTTGCTCTTCTTGATGGCAAAGCCGGCTTCCAGGAGAATCTGGATGATCTTCTCCCCTTTCTCAAACACTTCCATTGCTGTGTTTCCCCACACAATGATGTCATCGATGTACTGCAGATGTTCTGGAGCCTCACCCTTTTCCAGTGCAGCCTGGATCAGTCCATGGAAGATGGTGGGGCTGCGCTTCCACCCCTGGGGCAGTCGGTTCCAGGTGTACTGCACGCCCCTCCATGTGAAGGCAAACTGAGGCCTGCACTCTGCTGCCAAAGGAATGGAGAAAAAAGCATTGGCAATGTCAATAGTGGCATACCACTTTGCTGCCTTGGACTCCAGCTCGTACTGGAGTTCCAGCATGTCCGGCACAGCAGCACTCAGTGGTGGAGTCACCTCATTCAAGGCACGATAGTCCACAATCAGTCTCCATTCTCCATCAGACTTGTGCACAGGCCAGATGGGGCTGTTGAAGGGTGAGTGGGTTTTGCTGACCACCCCTTGACTCTCCAGCTCCCAGATCATCTTGTGGATGGGGATCACGGCATCTCGATTCATCCGATACTGCCGGCAGTGCACCGTCGAGGTGGCAACTGGTACTTGTTGCTCTTCTACCTTCAGGAGTCCTACTACAGATGGGTTGTCTTGACAGTCCAGGCAAGGTGTTCAATTTCTTGATGCCCTCTGCCTCCACAGCAGCTATTCCAAAAGCCCATCTGAGTCCCTTAGGGTCTTTGTAATACCCATTCCTGAAAAAGTCAATGCCCAGAATACACGGGGCCTTTGGGCCGGTTGCAATCAGATGTTTCTGCCACTCCTTCCTGGTCAGGCTCACCTCAGCTTCCACCAGAGTCAGTTGCTGTGATTCCCCTATCACTCCAGCGATGGAAATAGGTTTTGCCCCCACATGTCCCGATGGCATCAGGGTACACTGCGCACCAGTATCTACCAAAGCTTCATATTTCTGTGGCTCTGATGTGCCAGGCCATTGAATCCACACAGTCCAAAAGACTCAGTTTTCCCATGCCTCTTCTTGGCTAGAGGCAGGGCCCCTCTAGCACTGGTTATTATTCCCTCCCTGGGCATACGAAGTAGAGGTTCCTTCAAGGGGATCTGACATATCATCTTCACTTCTATAATACCTGGTGGCCCGGTCATGGGAGGTTAAGGCTACTTTCATTTTAGCAGGACCCCCTCGGTTAGTGTTTCTCTCTTTGAGCTCATGCACCCGTGCTGCCAGGACAGAAGTGGGTTTCCCATCCCACCTTCCCATGTCTTCCCCATGATCACGCAGGAAAAACCACAGGTCAGCCCTTGGGGTGTACCCTCTCTCTCTCTAGCTGGAGGGCGTTGGGCTCTGACTCTGGGGCTTGTGACTCGCACTGGTGCTGCATGGGAACTGTTCCTCCTCATCTCCTCCTTCACCTCCCTTATCTCATCTTTGAGTTCCTTAACTACGGCAGAGACCTGAGCCTGCTTTGGGCCACTGATCATGCTCTCATAATTTCTGAGCCTGTTGGCAACAGAACCCACTGTCTCTCAGTTGCTATCAGGATTGATCATTGCAGTGAAGGTGGTGTATTGAGATGGCCCTTTACTTGCCAGGTTCCACAACATCTGCCCTGTGCACCTGACCTTGTCAGGGTCATTATCATGCTGTTCACCCCTCCCAAAGAGTACCTCTAATACTGCCACTTCCCTCAGCTGTTGGATCCCTTCTTCAAGGGTCTTCCAGTGACTTCTATGATGGTGCTCCTGCATTCTGTCTCTGTGGACAAACCTCTCCCTTACACTCATTAAAAGTCGCTCCCAGAGGGGAAGGGGCCCTTGCTCCCTTACAAATACTTGATTCACCCCTGAGTCCTGGGTCAAGGGTCCCAAATTCCTTGCCTCACCACCATCCAGTTGCATGCCTGTACCTATAAGGTCCCAAACCCGAAGTAACCAAGCTGTATAAGCCTCACGTCCCCGTCGTGCAATATCTTTTTGCAGATTACGTAGACTTTCATATGTCAGGGACTCAGTGATAATCTCAACCTCTGGCTCCCCTGTGGGCTGTGAGGGCCCTCCTTTCTTATCCTTATTACCTGTGTGCTCTGACTTCATCTTATACTTCTTTGTTTCCACAGGGGCCACTGCGGCTGGTTGTGACTGCCCCTGTGGTCCAGCTGGAACCTGGACGGTTGTAACGTCTGTGGGTTCCACTGCTGCACCATCGGATTCTCCCTTTTCAGGGCAGGGGGAAGGCTTCCCACCAGCTGGGGAAGTGTATTCTTTCAGCACCTGGCCCATCTCACGTATCTCTTTCACTAGAACCCCCACCCAATCGGGGTGCTTCATTTCTGAGGTGGGCTGCGGGGCAGGGTCAGGCAGTGGGCCAGCATCCCCAGTCGGTGGGGCAGTATCAGGCCCCACAGCAGTACCTCTAGTCTCTGGGGCAGTGTCAGGCCCCACGGCAATATCCCTAGTCTGTGCTGTGCTCCAAGTTGACTTCACCTTATCTCTGAAAGCTAAATAAGCTAGGATCATCAGCAACATTTGGTTAGTATCTAGAGGAAATTTAAACTCTTCAAAAGCTGGTGGAGTAGGCACAAGGAACTGGTTGAAGGTCTGGAAAACTTCCCCCACTGTCATTTCCTCACAGAAAGTACCATTCTTAAAGGAACTCCAAAAACATCCACTTAGTGTGTGATAGCCATGTATCCACATGCCTGCCTTCCAGAGCAAGTTAAAAATCAGTGGATTCCTCACCTTATCAGCCCATAAAACAAACTGGATAACAGCCACAGTAGCTTTCATTATAGGGCCCATGTTTAGGTAAGGGCCTGCAAGTGGGCAAAATATAGCTAGTACCACATGCCACCCGAACCAGGATAAGTTAGACCACATGGCATTACCTATCAAGGTTTCTATATCCAGTGCACAAGAAATTAGTTCACTTAAGAACTGTTATTCCTTTTTCTCTAAATGCCCTCGAGCCCCACACTTGGGCACCAAAATCTGTCTTGGTTTTGAAAGAAGACAGGTATCTGCTAAAGAGGGGCAGGGCCTCTCTTGGAATGGATAATTCAAATCCCCTCCCCTCAAATTATTATAATTTAGAAAAATTAAAACGGCTTTCAGGCAGAGATATGGGGATAGGAATAACAGTTCTTTACTAATATGTATAACAAGGCAAAACAAACAACAACAACTACAGCATTAATAGCAAACAAAACCAGGGACCTTGACGGGGCTTGGTTTCACAAAACCCGGGGCAGTCTGATCTCTTGGGACTCCGAAAAGCACCAAGCTGGAACGGTGAGGGATCTCAGGCTGGATCAGATAAAATCCAGAGCTCTGTCGGTGGTCACTGGAAGGGCAGGGATGTCCCGGCAGGACGAGGCAGAGCAGGGCCACGGCGTAGCAGAAAAGAAACCTTCAAAGCAGTGCTGAAAAAGCAGCGGCGGTGGGGGCAGGACAGCAGGAGGAGAGCTAAGGATTTCCTGAGCACACGAGCAGAATGATGGTAGCTTTCCTCCGGATCAGACCCGGGGTGGTGCCAGTGAAAACTCCTCCCGCAGCAAGCAGCAGCCTCTGTCCTCTCCCCGATGCCGAGCGCAAGAGTGCCCCCAGCCCCGTCTTTTTTCCTGGCCCCCCCTCCCCCCGAGAGAAACTCCTGGAGACAAAAAGAAAGAGTGTAGCCAAGTGCCATGCTCCATCCTTTTGTTTCACCTGAGTGCCAATAAGTACTCAGTAGTTAGTTGCCTCTGCAACCCTTGGGAAAAAATTCTATAGGTAAAAAAAACAAACCAAGAAACAAGCCTAACCCCCAACATACAGCCTGGAGAATTTCCAGCAGGTTTAGACACACATAGGTCCAACAAAATTCCAGAGCCAAACACCTTCCGACCATACAAGGGTCATCAGCAGAAAGCTGTGATGATCGTGAACCCCTTAGAGGAGTGGTTGCCAAGTTTGCCCAAGGTAGCTCAGGAACCCCAAGAATTAGAGTTAGTGGGTTCCTCCCGTGCATCATACTGCGTACATTTTTCTGTCTACCCAAAACCTCCTCACATTAACGAGTACCACAATATAAAACAATATCTTGGGGAGTTTTCTGCAAAAAGATGGTGCCATCATATAAGCCATTTTTAGGCAGACAACCCATCTCACTCAAGACCCAGAAGCCTCCCTAAGGGATTGTTTTTGATTTGTGGGGATCGGGCATGGGCAGGAATTCCATCTTGGCTTTTAGGAGGGCCATGTACCATAGGGCAGTTGTCCATTTTGACACCCAACCAAACTCTAATTGGTGAATGGACTCACAAGAACAAATCGGCAAACAAAATTCAAAAGAGGAGTGCTGACCAATTGGACCCAAATTGTAATGCAGAAATTTTTCATTGGGCCAAGTCAAAAAGAGTTGCTGTGTCCCTGTTCCTTCTGTGGGTCGCAGCAACCAAAGCTCTAGGTGAATTGGGTTATCTAGAGTGCTGGGTGGTCAAACAGGCAAATTTAACACCCACTGCCATCAGCTCTCTCCTAGAAGACGAGGAAATTACCAGACAGGCCAATCTCCAGAACCGTGCTGCTATAGATTTTCTCTTGTTACTTCATGGACATGAATGCCAGGTATTTGAAGGACTATGTTGCCTAAACTTGACCTCGAAAGCTCCAAACATCCATGCTGCCCTTCGAAGTATGAACAGCTTGATCGGACAAGTGAAGCAAGAATCTGAAGATTGGATCAAAGAACTGTTCAAAGGATGGGGACTCACAGGGTGGTGGACTTCTATAGTTAAAACAATTTTGTTATTTCTTGTTATTCTTTTCCTTGTAGCAATAGCGTTCAGGATCCTACACTGTTTGATTTTCAAAGCTATCAATAGTCTCATACCTTCTACCTCAGAAGTCAACCACACAGAGTTGGCAAACCTAAAGCAGGCTGACTCCCCCATCAATTGTAATTGGTGGGAAAACCCACATTCCGTGTAACCTAATGTTCTTCTAATTTTCTTAAACCAAAAAGGGGGAGATGTTGTGTTCCTCTGAGGAAAGGTTTCTCCCCTCAGAGTCCCCCTGAAGCCTGTGCCATGTAGTTGGACCCTTCCTCCCTATCTTACCTACTCCTGACCCTATTGGCTCAGGGCCAATATCTTTCCTTGGCCCAAAACTAGATAAACCCCTGTCTCTTCCTGTTCACTCTCTCTCCTCGCTCTCCTAGAACATCTTTTCAAGAATAAAGCTTGAACTGAGGCCAGGGGTGAGAGCCACTCTTTTGAAATCGTTATTCTGTCTCTATGAAATATATTTCCCTAAAACCCCTGAGCAACTGAGCTAGCTAGAGCCCGGGGGGTGGCTAGGGGGGAGTATATTTCATAAAATGAATGTGAATGAAATGAAAGGTACATGGTGAGTAGGGAAAGGGTTAAACTGAAATGTCTGAAACTCAAGTCTCTGCTTGCTTAATACAGTGAATTATTTCAATTATTGTGACAAGTAAGGAAACATCTAAAGAATAATGCATCAGTGTTTACAAATACCAGTTAGTAACTTTTCCCTTGTATGCAGGCAAAGGCATAGTATTCAGCACAGAAACACTACAGAGAAAACAATCATTGCTACTGTCTGACAGAACCAAGGCAGAACTGTGTAAGCTGTAGGTTTAACAGATTCCATATCTAGTTATACAAGCCTATCCCCATGTCCGACAATATTGAAGAGTTATTTATTCAATTCCATATGAAGGAACCTCAATTCTTTCAAGTGTTTTCACCAGAAATTTTGCTTCCATTTTTCTGCAACACCTTAGATCTGCCAACTGTTGAGATAAGGTAAGAAAGTTTTTGGCTCAGAATGTTTTCATCAGATCATTGTATCATCTGGTAGAAACAAACTGTATTTTTGCATACCTCCTCTCCCCTCCCCTCCCCCGAGTATTGCAAGAGCATCACACCACATAATAGAAAAATGGCATCTTTAAAGCAGAACTTGATAGAATGAAGATAATACTTACAGGAGCACTGTCATGTTCCACAGAGAAATTGCAAACAATCCATGTTTCAGGATCATTTTCACTGAATGCTGGTATTTTTCTGATGGCAGACAAATACAGCACATCCCTTTGAGAAGCCGGCCACACTCTCTGCAGAGAAACACCTGAATATAAGCTTTTCCAGTTTTGCAAATTAAGTACTTACTATCCTTAGATAAAGGAATAAAACAAACAAGGCAAAATAGGTCAGTCATGTTATTTAAGTAAAAAAGTTTATTCAAGTTAGTAATTTCATGCAATTTTGAAAACTCAAGCAGAACACAGGTGTTGTACAGATGTATAACAGGTTATATGGCTATACTTAATTTTAAAAATTTAAAATGAAAGTTTAAGGCCTTTGAAAGGCAGGGAGCCAAGTTGCAATGACTTTTTCAGTAGACAACAGGAAGAGGCACTTCCTCTCCTGTTCTCTTAATCTCAGGTTTACATTGTAATTAATACTTGTAAGCTATAAACTGAACTAGTGGTTAAATATAAATAGAAGCATCTACAGTTATTTATGTCTCCATAAATATGGTGAGAGAGAGCACAAGAAATACTTATAACAAATATTATTTCAAGAAGTTACTACTTAATTGAGATAGATATGGTAAATTGGTATTATCAAAGAGAACGCTTCAGAGGCAAAGTGTCATAAAATAAAGCAAAACTGTACAGAAACCATTTTCCTGACACTCAATATGGACAAAAAGTCTAGCTTTTACCACAGCACTATACAGTTCATACAACTGTGTTGTTCAAAAATCAGTCTGCTGTTCCAGCAGTTTTAAGATAACCACATTACCAGTTTTTTAAAAAAATTGTTTCAATATTTGAATATACTAATACTCAAAATCATGCAAGATTAAAGATAAAAATGTACACTTCATTCCCAATTTTTTAGAACCTGTTAGGTTATAGATATTGAGTTATAAGTCAAAATGAACATTTTAGTAAAGCTAAATCAGAACTCATTGGAATGAAAAACCATAATGAAGTTAAAAGAACAAATGTACCAGGAATTATAAGACCTCATAATGCAAGTGCAGAATGTCAACTAATTGTGGTCAACAATAACTTGCATTATTGCAACAAAATGTATGATACAGGGCTAGGGGTTTCTTCCTTGTAGTCAGTGCCAATTTATTGCTTCAGTTTTCTTGAGATAAGCCTTGCCTTGCTGCCAGTGATATACTTAAGAGATTAAAAACAGTCCTCATTTGTTATTACAAACTCTATCAGATAGATATACAACTATGCTATCAAGCCAAGTTTGAAAAATTTACAAGGTTGCAGTTCAAAAGAGAAGTTGTTCTAAACTGTTGTTCTGGATAATATTTTTAGGTTGTCAAGATGGTAAAATATTTCAGAATAGATTTGAACACATGTAGTCTGGACTGTCTCACTGAGGTTTGTATACAGGTGAAGTGTTATTACCTTATGCATCTGGTAAATGATGATGGCATTATCAGCTAAATTTTCCACAACATGGAAATTTTCAATTGTTGCTAAGGGGAGGGGAAATAAAAATCCATCAGTAAACAAGCACAGATATCAAGTCAATGTTATAAACTATATGCTTGCGGATAATCATGCAAAGCTTAAAAATTGATTCCTTACTTTCCCAGTCATTACGAACATCAACATTCCAGAAGTAGTGGCAAACTTCACGCCCTGTTACCCCTTTAACGGCATGCGTTGCTTTCAAAGGATCTAATACTATTCCATTCTCTTCCACCTCTCTTCTGTACACCTGTGGTCAAATACAAAGAGGGAAATGAAGAGAAATTGCCAAAACTGTTCAAGTTTTATTATTTAAAATTTCAGCAGCTTTGATAAAAACTTACATAGAAGACTAACAAATTAATAATTTGCCATGTCAGTGTTCAATGGTAACTACCAATGCAGATACTGTTGCAAGGCACTTCACAAGAAAATACCAGAATTTTGAAAAATCTCTACTCCAAAAATGATTAATAGAATCATAGAATATCTTGACTTGGAAGGGACCCACAAAGATCATCGAGTCCAACTCCTGACCCTGCACAAGACAGCCCCAAAAATCTCACCATGTGCCTGAGAGCATTGTCCAAACATTTCCTGAACTCAGACAGGTTTGGTGCTGTGACCACTTCCCTGGGGAGGCTGTTCCAGTGCCCAACCACCCTCTGAGTGAAGAACCTTTTCCTTTTAGCCAAGCTACATATCCCCTGACTCAGCTTCATGTCATTCCCTCGGGTCCTATGACTGGTCACCAGAGAATAGAGATCAGTTGCTAGACTGCCTGCCTGCTTCTGCTCGTGAGGAAGTTGTAGACTGCAACAAGGTCTCTCCTCAGTCTCCTCCAGGCCAAACAAACCAAATGGCCTCAGCTACTCCTCATACTGCTTCCACTCAAGGCCCTTCACCATCTTCATGGCCCTCCTTTGGATGCTCTCTAATAGCTTTATTTGCTTATTATATTGGGGTGCCCAAAACTGCACACAGGACTTGAGGTGAGGCCGCACCAGTGCAGAGCAGAGTGGGACAATCGCCTCCCTTGACTGGTTCATAATGCTGAACTTGGTCACCCCAGCACCTGGTTGAGTCTTATGACTGCCAGGGCACACTCCTGACTCATATTCAACTTGCTATGAACCCAAACGCACAGATCTCTTCCCATGGGGCTGTCCTCCAGCCTCTTGTTCCCTAGTCTGTATGTACATCCAGGATTGTCCCATTCCAGATGCAGAATCCGTCACTTGCCTTTGTTAAACTTCAAATGGTTGGCTCCTCCCAATTTAGTGTCATCAGAAAACTTACTTAGTATCTCTTTGAGTCCTGTGTCCGAGTAGTTTATGAAGATGTAGAAGAGGACTGGCCCTAAAATGAAGCCCTGAGCTTTAAAATGGAGCTTTACTGAAATCCCAAAAGATTACATCAACTGGTTTCCCTTGATCAACTAGGTGGGCTACCTTGTCATAAAAGGAAATTAAGTTTGTCAAACTGGACTTTCCCCTCATAAAGCCATGCTGGCTGTGATCAGTGACTGCGTTGTCCTTCAGGTGTTTTTCAATAACTCCCAGAACAGTCCTCTCCATAATTTTACCAGGCACTCAAGTGAGACTGACAGGCCTGCATTTACCAGGGCCATCCCTCTTGTGCTTCTTGAAAATTCGGATAATGTTACCCAGCGTCCAGTCAACTGGGACCTCTCCAGATTCCCAAGACCATTGAGAAATCACTGAGAGTGGCCTCACAATGACATCAGCCAGCTCTTTGAGCATTTTTGGATGAATCTCATCAGGTCCTATAGACTTCTAGGAATCCAGCTGGAGCAGCAAATCCTGCACAGTTTCAGGACTGACTGGGAGTTTGTAATTTTCACAGCCGTGGTCCTCCAGCTCAGGGCTCTGGGGGTCCCAGAGGCCATCATTGGTATTGACAAGAGAGGTGAAGAAAGCAATAAATGTCTGCTTTGTCTGTGTGCCTGTTTGTGGGGTGACTGAACTCATCAAGCCACAGACCAAGGTTATCTCTGATTCTCCTTTTGCTGTTAACATATTAAAAAGCCCTTTTTGCTGTCCTTCACCGTGTTGGCCATCTTGAACCCTAATGGTGCTTTGTCCACACAAATTTTCTCCCTACAGTGGGAAGCAGTATCTCTAGTCCTCCCATGTCACCTGACCTTGCTTCCAATGTCCATACACCTTCTTTTTTTGCCTTATCTCCAAAAGAAGATCCCTGTTCAGCCAAGCCAGCCTTCTGCCTCATCTGCTTGACTTATGACATTTGACAGTTGCCTGCTCCTGTGCCCTTAGGAGGTGGTGTTTAAAAAGTGACCAGCACTGATGGACCCCAGCACCTTCAAAAGCATTTTCCCAGGGAACCTTACTCACTAGTTCCCTGAACAACCTGAAGTCTGCTCTCCTCATTTCCAGGGCTGAAGCTCCATTGACACTTTTTCTCCTGTCAACAGAGATTTTAAACTCGATCTCTTCATTATCACTGTGGTCAAGAAGGCTGTCAGTCTCCACTCACAAGACCATCTCTGTTAACAAGCAACAAATCAAGGAGGTCATCTTTCCTAGTCAGCTCCCTTAATACTTGTACCATGAAGTTGTCATCCAGGTGTTTTAGGGATCTCCTGGACATGTTTGTACCAGCTGTGTGGTTAACATCTGGCAAGTTGAAGTGTCCCATAAAGACAAGGGTAGTTGACTTAGAAGTGTCCCTTAGTTCCTTAAAGAATAATTCATCAGTGTCATCATCCTTGCTGGGTAGCCTATAGCAGATCTCCATGCTTTATTTGTTTGTCCCTTGATCCTTACCCTGAGGGTCTCAACTGTGCCATTGCCAACTGTGAGCTCCATACCTTCCAGCCCCTCTGTTACATACAGTGCCACCCCCCCAAATCGTCTGCCCTGCCTATCCGTCCTGAATTAAGCTACCCTATTTATCACTATGCACAAGAATGCGTACAAGCACAGTGGAGTAACCAACAGTAACTTGCTACCAAATAAGATTTTCATACATTGGATTTGCACGTTGTCATTTGACACTGGTCAAATGCCAGGCACCCACAAAAGCCGTTTGCTCACTCTCTTTTGCTTTCAGTTGGGCAGAGGAGAGGGAAAAAAATTAATGAAGGGCTCATGAGTTGAGATGAAAATTGGGAGAAAACATTCCAAGGGCAAAACAGGTTCAAATTTAAAGGTCTAAGGTACATTTATTATTAATAGAGTCAGAGGAGGATAATGAGAAGCAAAATATGCCTTTGAAACACCTTTTTTCCCTCCCAACCCCTCCCTCTTTCCCACCAACAGCACAGGGAGACAGGGCATGGGGGTTTTGGTCAGTTCGTCACCCAAGATCTTTTTCTAGTCGCTCAGGGAGAGGAGTCTTTCCCTTGCTATGCCATTGGGTTCCTCCCATGGGAACAGTGAACTTCTCCAGCATGGCTCCAACCTCACAAACAGCAGTCCTTTCTGAAATTGCTGCAACGTGATTCCTTCCCACGGGCAAAAAGTCTTTCTGAAACTGCTGCAGCGTGGGTCACTCGTCCATGGGGTGCAGTCGTCTAAGGATAGGCTGCTCTAGTTTGGAAGCAGGGCACCTCTCTCTATCTCTGGGAGTAGGGGCCCTCTCTCTGTATTCAGGTCTCTCACTGGAACACAGCTTTCTCTGGCATCCACCTGCTCTGGAGTGAGTACTTCTCTCAAAAGCTGCGAGTGGATCTCTGCATCTTCTGTGGACTTCATGGGCTGCAGGGGGACAGCTTATTTACCATAGTCTTTACCACAGCCTGCAGAGGAATCTTGGCTCTGGCACTTGGAGTACCTCCTCCCCCTCTTTTTCCACTGACCTTAGTGCTGCCATGATGTTCTCCCTCACATGTCTTCACTTCCTCCTCTTCTCTGACTAGAAGAAAAACTGCTGCCTGTAGGTAGTATTGCCAACAAGTTCCACCAATTCAAAGATTATTGCAGGATCCCGCAGCGCTAAGAGGTTGATCTTGTCTAGGTTCCATGTTGGGGAATCGTTTGCCATGTTTCCACTGCTGGCCAGGCAGCCCCACCACCACTGAGTGGGCAGTGGTAGGTGCCACAGTGCTGGCGCTATTTAATGCCTGTCTTCATGTGGGGCACCAGAAAGGAGAAGCCACCGCTGCCACCCTTGCCCTTCCGCCTGTGGTGTGGCTGACTAGGGGTGGCCAGGCAGGCAAGGCTCACTGCGGGCCGTACCAAGATGGCGGTGGCCATAAGCATCACTGCGTGCTGCACCGGGATGGCTCCGGCAGCAGCATCTCACCACCCCTGGAAAAAACTGTTCATGCACTGTTTTGATTTTCTTCTTAAATATGTCATCACAGAGGCATTACCAACCTCTCTAATTGGGCCAGCAGCAAGTCCATCTTCAGAGCCATCAGAGAGTGGCTCTGTTGGACACAATGGAAGCTTCTAGCAACTTCTCACAGAAGACACTTCTGTGGCTCTCTCCCACTACCAAAAACCAGGCTGTGCCAAATCAACACAGTACACCATGTTGATAGGAAGTTTTAAGTAGGAGAAAATGAGAAAGGAATCTGTAAAGATAAAGCTATTGCAAGTGCTGCATGAGATTTTCCTGACTATATTAGAAGCTGCAGCTTGTATTGTCTCCAGTCTTAACTTAAACAATGCTATTCTCAGAGAGGAGTTTTAACAGGATAACTTGCTCAGTAATAGTATTCAAAGAATAAAAATATCTGTCTTCACAGCATATCATCTTATATCAATTAAGCAAAACAATAAATGCTTACCTTCATTTCTCCTTCTTCTACCACTAGCTGCCAATTGGCATCTCCTCCTACATCTTGCAAGGAATATGTCATATGGTTTTGTACCATCTCTTCCACCTTTAAAGGAAAAATTAAATATTTTTAAGTAATTTCTTTCATCTTCTTGGGCAGGTGACTGTAAAGTATTGGAAGCCAGAAGTCAGTACTTCAAATCCTGTGCAGGAGCTGAACTTGGACAATAGAGCCTTCTATTACAGGTTAAGATCAAGCAGATACTTGTGGCCTTCAGAAACAAAAGCCAAATTCTTGATTCAACTTCCAATTTCATTTTTTATGGATTCTTCCCTATCCTTCCTTTGTACCTTTAAACTGTCAAAACTCACTATTCCTACCTGAGACAGTTTTATTTCTGCATGTAGGAAATTACTTCTGGTACCTCCAAATAGAATTACAGTGCATTGTAGGACTTGAAAGACAATATTCACTGAAGAGCATTTAAAAAGATGAAGGAGAGGGAAGGGGGGAGGGGAGACAGACAAATGAGCTATAAAAAAGTAAATGCATATTAAAAGTTATATTGAAACAGTTGTGAGGGAAACAGTCATGACAAAAGCATGCCTATTCTGTTTGGCATCTTTGCACAGTTGCCAACTAGAAAAACAGAACACAAATGCTTACATTCAAAAAAATTATGATGATGCAGAGATCCACTATTTTAAAATACTCATTTAAGAATACTTAGCTAGACAGTTGCATGTTTTTCTTAAAGGTCAAATATTTGATACATTTTTATCAAGCTATGTGAATACTTTTTTTTTCTTCCAAATAATGTGCATGAAAATGGGGGGTGAGACAGGAAGTGAATTTTTATGTTAAATCTACAGTCTTGTTATATGTTTCTTTTGTGTCTGTCCCCCCATTTCCAAATCCTATTCTCCCCCAAATAAAAACAGAGACAAAAAGCTAAATTATCTGTTGCTGTGTAATGTTAACAAGTGCAGAAAACAATTTAATAATTTTTTTTGCCCAAGAGGTAGGTGACTAATAAAACTCATCACATCAAATAAGTCCATGTAGTTGACACTATTTTCCTGAACCAGTAGAAATTTCTTTTTTAAAGAAGAAATGCATTGCAAGCAAAGGTTAGTCCAACATATGGATTAGTCTAAGAACTGTATAATCACAAGATTAATAGCCTGAACCTATGGGTGGTTTTTGTAGAACTTGAAGAAAAAAAGTAATTGAATCAAATCAAAATCCTCAAAATACAACATAAAATCCTTTCAACAGAAATGCTCCTTTATCTTATTTTCACTATAGAATTGTCTACAGAAACCAAGTTATCAGTCCAGTTTTGGGGGTTTTCTTTGTTTTCTTTAAGCTTTTTTTTTTAGTTATAATGAAGTATAAATACCCACAAGATTTGTGTTTCTGCTTTTAGACAGGCCATCTTTTCCTGCTACTTACTAACAGGTTTCCTACCAAATATTCTTCTAATTTTTTTTTTCCCTGGGAAACAATAACACAGTACAAGCCAAGCCAGGTAAGAATGTGAGCTATTTAAATATTTAATTTTCTAGCTCTAGGTCACACTTCTTTCAGAAAGGAATCCTTGCTATGCTCCTGCAACTTTACTTGCAGCATATTCAGGGTCCCTATCCCCTCCTCTAGCTCCTAATCTATTCGGGACAAAGCCGGCTTGTATGTGATTGTTTTGTATTTTGCTGCTTTTTGCTTTATGCCAAATGCAGAGGGAGGAGGAGAATAGCAAAGAAAGAAGAGAATGAGGCACTGACAGGAGTATCAGAGAATCAGAGAATACCTGAGTTGGAAAGGACCCACAAGGATCAGTGTCCAACCCCTGGCTTTGCACAGGACAACCCCAAGAATCTTACAATGTGCCTTAGTACAATCTAAACAGTTTAAGGCCTTTGGAATTGTTCAGCATTTACCCCCCTGACTTCCTCTGAAAACTTGAAAGGCATCTTCAGTTTGTTTCTCTCCCTTTCTTCTCCCAGTAAAGTTTCATTCCTGCTAATACATCTTTCAGACAGCTTCCCCTTAGGTTTGAGAAAGGAGAGGTATTATCATTGCAGCTTTCAGAGGAAAGAGAATGTTGTTTTTTGCTAACAAGCAATTACTTCTATTTGACCAAGTAATTGCAGTGCCTACAACTGCCTTGTGCATACTATCTGTCCAAACTGTTATCTACCTGCTGGTTGCTGTCAGCCTGAACCTATTTCAGGTACCACAGTAAGCACCGAGTCAATATTCACAGCTTCTTTCCCAGAGGGGAGACCACACTATTACCTCTGGGTTCCTGGCGGACTACAGGAATGATCTGCAAAAATACTTCTATCCCATGCAGCCTTGGTCTTAACATTTAATGGGCAGATATTCATTTAAAAGGCCCTCAGAAGAGCTCAATCTATTTTAAAATCTGAGAGTCTTTTAAAAGGAGAAAAATAATTTGCAACACATTTGCAGCATTTTAAGCCCACAACCTCTCACTCAACTGGCAGAGACAAATCAATGCCTTTCTGAAGGCACATTGAAGAACCAGCTCCTGTCAGAATGTTTATGCATCTCCATCTTAAAAGCAAAGCTGCAAGTTTCTACTTGACGTGTTACTAAGATTCCCTTCATATAAATGAAGTCTAGAAACAAGCCCCATTTATTCAGAATCAAGATTTATCTTGCCTTTCCAAAAGCCAAATCCTCAGCCTGGGGACAGAGGACAGTTTCCTAATAATGTCTACAGCAGGTTGTCACCAAAAGGTATGCTGCTTTTCATGCTCTCAGTTGTCTTTCACCTGCTTGTTCATTAGCAATGAAGCTCCAGAGCAGGTGAAGCAATTTAATGAACTGGCAAGTTTGTTCTAGGGAAGATATGGGGGAAGAATGGGGCAGAGGGGAGTAGGTTTCTTGTAAGTTAGCAAGATCATTCTTTCTGTAGTCAGTTAACTTGAAACCACATCCTAAGACACTGGGTAGTAGCTTCTACATAGTATAATCCCTGCAGCTGCTAGAAAGAGCAATACCTTGACCCCATAATCCAGTCCATTTGACCCTGATCTTTAATGTCAATTTGCATTATTGTGATAAGGACCTGGTCAATCTCAGATTTAAGTGGTTAGGTTTTCAGCCACACTAGTGGTCTGATACTCAAGTTTACCATATGGACCCACAAATGTTATCACAGACCTAAGAGGCGAAAATGAGAAGGTTCACATATTTTAATGACTGTTTCCCTTACATTGAACTGGCAATGCAGCCTGATAGACAATGAATTTTATCTTTAGAATCAAACTTGCTTTCTATTACTTGATTTCCTCCCTCCTCCCCTACAAAACCAAACTTGAATTATTAACGTGACTGGAGTACCAGTAGACCAGCCTATTGGTGTTGTGCAATATGACCTGCATACTTTTTCCCCTTGTAAAAAATTCAAATTCCAGAAATTAATTGACTGCAATAAGTCAAGGCAAGTGTTGGGATTTTAGTCCAATAAGCAAGTCCTTAAGTGTTAGGGTTCTGCTCACAGAGCTGGTGGCAAGGTATGCAGGTAGTATGATTCTAGGCTCTGTTACTTAAAAGAAAAATCCATTCCTTTTATTTGAAAAAGCAGGCTGTTTGCAGTGTGTCAGAGACTGGAAAGATGGATGTCTCGAGACATTTTGGGATGCATGGGGGAGGGAAGGGGCAGGTTGGGCCTTGCCCTGAGACAGTGAACTGCCCCCCACTCCCCACCCCTAGAGCCAGTATCCCAGCCCTGCAGTGGTGCCAGTCATGGAACACTGGAGGCAGAGATCCACTCTCACCTAACCCAGCTTCTGAGTGGCTAAGTCCCACCAGGGGGGAGGGGCCACAAAGGCCAAGGGGTATTTAAGGCTGAGCATGAAACCAGCACATCTTGACCCTACCTTCCTTTTTGAGTTTCTATCTGAACACTGCTGGAACCCTGGAGTTGGTAGCTATATGCATGCTTTTCTATATATTTTCTTTCTGTCTTTCTTCTTCTAATTCCCTCTTCTTGGAACATTTTGAATAATTTAACATTGCATGGGTTTAAAGTTTGCTAAGTTGAATGGACCAAATAAATGCTGTGAGAAGTGTTTTATGTTGATTGGATGTTGTAGTAAACCTTTTGCCAAAGCTCTCTGATTTTTCTAAAGTTTGCCAGTAAACTTTTGTCTTGTTTTGACCTCTTGAGAATATCTGGTCAGTATTTCTCCTGTGCATGAATACAAATACATGAACCACTGTAAAGTCCTTTTAATGGGGCCTTACACAGTGTTAGTTAATAATTTAAAAACAAACAAATCCAAAACCAACAGACCCCAGAAGGAAGCCCCATATTCACAATCATACAGACCACAGCAGAAGGAAAGTAATGGCCTGAATGCTGTTTGAATGAATTTTTTTTTTGAGACTGAAGACCAAACATGTGAATTCACTTATCTAATTCAACTTTAATCTATGCTCTTCAGAGCAAGCACCTCTAGAGTAATTTTGTACATTACTGGAATATGTCACTACAACAAAATTCACTCACTTATTCAGGATGTCAGACATTTTCTGAAGCATAATTAAGTATATTGGAACTCTTCAGTAAAAGTTCTCATATCCACACTCTCATTTTTTTAATGACATACTTTATGACCTTTTGGTAATAAAACTAGTTCTAGAGGTAAAAAATTATAATAGAGAACCTTAAAATTTGGTGTCCTAATGTTATTACAAGTGACAAATTTTAAAGACAGCATTAAACCTTTGATTTAAAAACAAGAAAAACTATTCAATTTGAAGCAAAGACTATCTCCAGCCCACACAAACCAGATGTTATTTTATTACTTTTATTTTAATCAGAAATGCATAATTTTCAAGTTGTAGGTATTTTTATTAAAGCTAATGAAATCAGTCCAACAGTTCACAAGATTTGGGCCTCTGCACAAGTGATGCATGCAAGCAGAATGTAAAAAGTCAACTGTTTACTATAAAAAAGATAACTCTTTTTTTGTCTCAACATACTAGTTTAGAGTAAACAGCGATTTATGTAACAAAAATCCCAGGTTCTAGAGAAGAGGATGAAATGCAGCAAAGATACACAACCCCCACTCTACACATTAATACAGTACCTGGGTGCTGAATCTGTGAACATCAAAGGCACTGACTAGATCAATGGAAGACATGGAGGAAGAGCGACTACAGGGCTACCAGAGACAGACAAAGAAAAAACCAAGTAATCAGAACAAAGGCACAACAGAGCGTTCAGTACCAACTTGCAAGCACAAGATAATGAAGAAAATGAAAACAAAAGCACCATAAGAAGCAAGAACAGTGTCAAATGCTGATTTCATGCACCTATGATGTATTATGCTCCCAGTGTAGCCCTAAAAAAGGCAGTGTTTCAAGTAACACTAAAAGAAGTCAATTGATCCTAATGCAAGAGAATGTATTTTTCTACCAATTAAAATAATTTTGGTGAAGGTATCTTAAAAGCACTGAGGTTAGCAAGCTGTTGGTTTTTTTCTTTATGATCTCTGACAAACTTGATACAAATTGAGTATTCTAAATAAATAGTGAAATCAGGAATTTTTTTGCCAAGACAGAAAACAGTCCTTTTCAAGTTCCAGCTACTTCAATTAAAAATGAGTAAACTACTGAAAGTTATTCTAGAAACATCTAAAAAAAATTAAAAAAAACCAACTTACCTATCCATATAAAATATTATATACAAATACAAGTCAGCCAATTATACAGAGGAGATCATAAGAAATATCTTACCTTTTGGACAAATCTATGAGTCCCCACAGCAGAATATGCATCTCCGGGAGGTAAGGATATTGGCCAGTATAATCTGACCTTTTCACTTTGAGACTGCAACAAAATAACTTTAATTACTGGTAGTCAGCTGCTATTGGATGGACTATGAAAGAGTGAGGCACCTTCAATCTTTATAGTGGCTACAACTAATGCTGTCCATGACAGACATGAAGTTGTCATCCTGCTGGAGTTCTCAGGAAGCAAATGGGCCTGGAGACTGAATTACCCATTTATCTATACTTCAACGTATATTTCCAGGTTAAGCAAAATAGATTGGCAGCATCACAGATGTTGCATCCATGTAGTAGTACTACAGTAACTCAAAATTTTTACCTTCTCCTAAGAGATCCCAACAGAGATAAACTCTGTTGGGTACTATATGTCCACTAGAGAGTCTTATAATTCTTAACCAAGTCATTGTATTCACTATATTCATAAGCTAAAAAACTTCTAAGACAAAAGAGGCACCACTTTATTATTCCCTCTCATTTTATACACTACTATATTTTCTCATAGTCTATATATTTCATCACACACATCCCTTTTTGATCCTTGTCACTGAAGTGTATTCAAGAAATTAGTTAGAGAAACAGCCAGCGCCTACACAATTTTTAAACAAAACCCAACACTAATAGAATTGTCATTCTTATTTCACATACTGCTACAGTTAAAAGAAACTTCATAGCAATAATTAGGTTTTGAAAAATAGCTGCATCATTAGATATTCTTATTTGCCCAGGGCATCAGTTACATATAAAGATAAGTTTTATACAGGACTAATAAATTTATTTAGGAGTTAGAAACCAGAGACAATCAATTATCTTAACACTTATACTATCCTTTTCTATGCAAGCTGTCAAGTCACTTTCTCAAAATTAGTGTTAAACAATGATATTTAATTGTAAATATTATATAGTGAATCCCACTTATAAGTGCCAGTCTAAAATATCTAGAGTTTCAGGAGATGCACCCCAGGGCTGATTAAGTCTCAGAAGCCTTTCATGAAGTGCTCATTATTAACACATTGTTCAACTATCAATACCTGTTCTTCCATTTTATCCTGTCTATCAAGAGCAGCTTCAACAGCATCAAAGAATTCTTCTTCATTAATCAGACTATTAGGACCCTCCTAGAGCATAAGAAACAAAACTAGTTCAAGATTTTGGAGACATGAGATCTCCACTTAAGTTCAATATTAGAAATAGCTATTTATGTATTATGCATATAACTGACAGAAGGAAATTTCTTCCATAGACCTTAAATATTTTCACCAATATTCATATATTAGAATTCATCTGGAAACTCTACTTGCTAAAGGAAGTTATTTCCTTTAAGTACAATTTAAGGATACTTAAATAAACAAGCAAATACCTCAGGAAACTGAAGACTGAGTAAGTGTCAATATGGTTTGATATGAGATTTAGGTTTTAATTATCAGATATTTTCTCTTAAAGATGTTTACCATACGTAAGTAAATATCATAATTGCGTATTTAGACTCCTTCCAAGTATTCCATTGCCTTAGGGTGGATTTCAGATATGTGCTCAAAGCACAAGAAGACAAAATCCTGTGGATCACTATTGAGAATTCTTGGAAAGAAGAGTTTAACAATAAACAGCAGGTAGAGTTGATTCAATTATTAAAAACTTGTGTCCACTAAGTAAAATGGTAATTTAGGAAAACTAGGTTTACTGTTTTTATTGTATTGTAAAAAAAACTAGTCCAGCAAATTTCAAAAATCTACTTTACATCAGGGATATCTGGGAGAAGCAGTTGGGTTCATAACCAGGTAGACAAAGTTCAACTTCCTATCCATCTTTTTCTTTTACAGTGCTTTAGCCACAACAGAGAACATAAGCTCAAATAACTTTTAAATATCTCAACATATTAATACTCTTTTTCAGGCTATGATTTGTAAGTAGAAACATGCTTAATTAATGTAAATGAAAGAATCGAGTTCTTAAAAGTTATCCAATCTGCTTTATAGGTGCATTACTTTATTGTTCAGAAGGCAGTTCAAGAGACTCAAAATTTAAATAACCAAACTGAGGAGGAAGTTGATAAAATATGCCATTTAACAGATGAAGCAGAACCTAAAATAATTGAATTTATCAACACATTTCAAGTGGCAGTGACAAGTTAAAAATCAATTCAAATTAAACTTCAGATTCTAGGACTGCCTCTGCAGTCAGGGCTTTCATATTTGCATTACATATCTAGACAGCTGACTAATTAAAATGTAAGAGTACACAACTTTCAAATGAGCAGTATAAAATGTACAGTAAAAATAATTAAGAAATCAGCAAAAATATCTGAAAGCAAAATGCTTTAGACAAAAGTAGAATAGAAAACCTGAGTTGAAGAGAGACTTCTATTCTCAAAACACTGAAGGATTGAGATTCTTCATTTAGTTTCAGTTTCCAAGGCAGAAAAAGTGGCATGAACACATTGCACAAAGACCTTGACTTACATACACACTCCCTTGAGAAACAAACTAAACTTCAAAAGCCTTAGCATTTTCAAAAATTTCAAAAGAAGAATTTGTACCTCATAGTCTGGCCCCCCGAAGTGGGACTTTTTCTTCAATTCTGTGACAGCATTTTTGTATGCTTCTTCAATTCTTCTCCTTTTCTCTATTTCCTGTAAAATTACATGATCATTTAAAGCAGCAAGAATATATTGACTAATAGTCAGTATGACAATAAATGGAATGATCAGTATAAGTTTTATTCCCAAGGAACAATTGCAGAGGTGCTGATTTTCTGATTTTATTTGAATGCATGCATTATATGTGCCCTTATAGATGCATATATAATACAAAGCTCGAGGAGCTAGCTGCCTTGAGCATAACTTCTTTAAGTCACATGGAATAAACTAGATCAGCAAGAAAAATCTGGTATCTAGTTTAATCATAGCTATTCATGGTTTGTTGAGGGTCAGTCCCACTTCAGTGCCTAAAAAAGTTATGGAGAATATTCTGGGAGTTTTTGAAAAACACCTGAAGGACAATGTAGTCACTGATCACAGCCAGCACAGGTTCATGAGGGGAAAGTCCTGCTTGCCAAACTTAATTTCCTTTTATGACAAGGTAACCCACCTAGTTGATCAAAGGAAGCCAGTTGATGTAATCTTTTGGGATTTCAATAAAGGTTTTGATACTCTCTCTCACAACATCCTTCTGGAAAAAATGTTCAGCACACAGCTGGATAAACACATCACACACTAGCTTGTACTAAATGGGGTTACATGAGGCTGCTGACCAGTCACAAGTGGCGTTCCACAGGGCTCCATTTTAGGGCCAGTTCTCTTCAACACCTTCATAAACAACTTGAATGCAGGACAATGATTTACTGAACAAGTTTTCAGGCAACACTAAATTGGGAGGAGCTGTTGACTCCCTACAAGGCAGAGAAGGCTAAACTGTCCCTCTACAAGATGGAGGCTATATAGTTTTCTGACTATTTTCTCACTATTCACATTTGTGTTTTGCTGCCAAGTAAAACATGGTTCTGAAGCTAGTGAAGTGCCGAGGCTGGAGAAGGAAGGAGAGCAAGCTGGATTACAACGGTACTTAGACAACTTGTAAAGCACTCATTGCTTTTAGCCACTGACAGATGCTGTTCTTAATGACACACCTGCACAGAACAGAGCCTGCATAGTTAATCTGCTGGTATATAAAGGACAAACTTGATGCTGCACCTTTCAATTCTTCTAGCTGGTCTTTTACAGACACTGGACAGACTTACAAGAGTTTTAAAAACCTCCCAGCAAAAACAAACACAAATGGCTGGCCAATTTAATATAATTTTCCCCTCTAACCTCTCAGAGAAAATATTCTGAACTTTATAATCTTCTAATATTTATTTCTTTTTCAGAGCAGCATAAGCATCTATCCAAGAAACCCAAGATTACACAGATCAACACCATTCTCCTACATCTATTTATCAGATGACAGAGTAATTATTTTTTGCTCAGGCTCATAGTTAGAGACTTACAGTCATGTTTAGTCAGTAAAACAAGGTGAAAAAAAACCAAAACAAAACAAGCCCTACAACTGAAGTGGAATAAATAGTGTTAGCAAAGGTCTGAATACATTCAACTGCTGCCTTTAAATTCTTGTGCAGGGTGTAGGTGTCAAGGTGTTGGTTGTGGGGTCTGCAGGAGTGGCATATGAGGGAGGAGGCCAGGGGCTGTTCTGTGTCAAACAGGCTCCAAAACAGACCCACCACAGGACATAGCTGAGCCCATCCACCCCATGCATGGAATCTCTGTGAGAATGTATTTAAGAGCAAAAAACAGCCCAGGGAGAGAGAAGAGAGAATTAAAAGGGAGAAACAGAGGGAATGCCAAGGCCGGAAGAGAATGATGAGGAAGAGTTCCCTGGCAGAGAATATATCCACACTGTAGCCCATGAAGGACCCCATGCTGGAGCAGAGGGATATTTCCTAAAGGAACCATGTTCCATGGAGGACTCCCAATGAAGAGGAGTTTTCTCAGAGGACTATAGCCCTGAAAAGGACCTGTGCTGGAGCAGGGGAAAAGTGTGAGAAGAAATGGCATAGACTGTTTTGGATTGACCTCCAACCCTCCATTCCCCCACCCCCCACCCCCTTGCACTCCTTGGGACTAGCAAGCAGGGGTGTAGAGGAGCCTGCAGTTAAAAAGTGAAGTTGAGCCTGGGAAATGGGGAAAGAAAGCTGTTTTAGTGTTTGTCTTTTTGCTTCCTACTAACTGTACCTATTTTAATTAGCAACAGATTTTCTGCCAGGACAAAAACTTGTAAGCAATCTTCCTGTCTTTCTCTTGACTTGTGAGCTTTCTCATCCTGTTTCTCCCACACACACCCACTCCAGTCCTGCTGGATGGGGTGCTAAGTGAGCAGTTGGGTGGGCATTTGGCTGTTAGCCAAGGTGAACCCACCACAATTTTATACTATTTAATTCAATCAAAATCTCCTCATCTAATAAGCTAGGAATTAGAGGAATCCAAACAAAAATGTTATTTTATATTAGAATTATAGTACTTCATCATCAGTGTGCTGTAATCCCCAGAAAGTTTCAATGACAAGTGTGACAAAGTTGCATGTCTACCAAAGCAGAGACTTAAAATCTCCAAGTGACCCCCTTTAAAACGTATTTACTTATGCTGTAGGAGTGCCTATGAGTAAGAATCAGGGGGAAGGCTCACAAGGCAGATATCCTGGTGGGAGTCTGGTATAGAACACCCAACCAGGATGAAGAGGCAGATGAACTATTCTATAAGTGGCTCTGATGTTTCACTATCGTCAGCCATTGTTCTTGTGGGAGACTTAAATTTGCCAGGTGTTTGCTGGAAACTCATCACAGCAGAGAGGAGGCAGTCTAGGAGGTTCTTGAAGTATGTGAAAGAGAACTTCCTGACAGCCCTGATAAGTGAGCCTGATATCAAAAGGGTTAATGACAGAGGAGGTAAAACTGACACCAAAGAAGGCTGCAAGCATCAGCATTTTATTGTTCTTCAGTACAACCTTTTATACCCTTCACCTTATGTGCATTACACCTGTGTGCCCTCTCTGCCCTTCTGTGACTGGTCAGGTAAACCTCAGCATTCCATGTTTCTTTGCCTTCAATACTCTTCACCTGTCCAACACAGTTGTAGCCCATTAGGGATGAGGCTCTGCCGCAGCCCCATTCCCTATCACCACAAACTGTATGCCCACAGGTTAATTCCATTTTTACTGTGCCTGTGAATTTTTAGTAGAAAAACAAGGCATGCAAACACTGCTTTCCCAGCAAGGACAGTTGGAAGATAAGAAGATGACATCTGGCTCAAGAATGTAGTGACAGAAAAACCAAGGACTGAATCTGGGAACTCAGGGTGGGTTTTATGGGAATGGGTAAATTGTAATATGCATGTAGCTACTGTATATAAGCAACATTTGTAAAATCACATGTGTAATAAGTATAATAGATAAATTTGTGTATGTAATATTGTATTATGGATTTGAGCTACTAATAAGAAGCTACCCAAGGGTGTCTCCAAGATTCCAAAGTTCCAAAACATATTTACATCTAAAACGACAAGGCAGAGCAAGAAGATGGCCCATCCATCAAGGGTGGACCCTCACTTCACAGCTCTTCAACATCTGATACCGATCTTGGTAGAGATCCTAGATGATCTGATCACCCCTCCCAAGACGAATTCCGGAAAAACTATCAAGCAATCTTTTCATGCAGACAAGACTCCTTTAGAAAATTGAGAAACACAGCATACCTAGACTTTCAATAGACTTAGCCTTAGGGTGAAAAAACTGTATAAAACCCACAGGCTGAAACCTAGCAGTGTGGCAGAATTCGGAGGGTACCCTTGTACCGCCACTCTGTCCACCCAACTTTCGATCAATTGTTGTCCTGTTTTTATTGTAGCTTTAATTCGGTGTTAGAAATTTTGCTAATAAACCCTGTTATTTTTGAATTAGCTTCTAATCATTTATAACACGTCTGCATAGGGTTAGGAGTATCCCCTGTGGGACCTCAGGCCTGAAAAAATTATTCCCTCTGAGATAAACAAGGTAATTTTGTTGCAAATGAAGTCAGTGTTAGCCCAGTGCTCCTTGTTAAATGTTCACCCCCACCCTGTTAATCGCCTCTTTTGTTCCCTTTCTGCTGCACCTTCCAGCCGAACCCTCTGGCTACCCCTGGCTACCCACATAGCAACCAAAGAAGCCAGGAGGAGGAGAAATCCAGCAGACATGCAAATAGAAGAGATGCAGTGCCAGCTGGGAGAAGAAATTATTACTCCGGACCAGAAAAACATTATTAGACCGAACCACCAAGACACATAGATGGACCATGCAAGGAGTGAGACTGCCTCCTCCCAAAGCTGAGCGGTTTTCACCCCTCACCCTGACTCTCAGAGACGTTGCCCAGAGAGGGACTCCCCTAGAATTTCAGAGCCAACCAAGCCTTCAGGACGGGGCGGCCGTGAGGACCCTGAACCTGACTCTGCCTGCATTCCAAGTGAATGAGGCTGCTGCACACCTCCCCTCCAAGTTGCTTCTGAGAGCAGCCTGCAGCCGAGTAGACGAAGTTGCTGAACACCTCAGCCTCCGAGATACTTTAGGGAGCAGAAGCGGCGGCGTGCGTTCGACCCGTCGGGCCCCCACCCTGAGCTGATCACAATAAAGGCTTTTAAAAGGAGAAAAATCTCCTGCCCTGTTTATTACACCTCTAACACCACATTAGTTTTAAGGAGTCTTATTCTGATATTTTGGAAGATTTGGTGACAAGTCTACCAGGGGTGGGTGCCCACTAGACCTGCTGTTTACAAACAGAGATTGGCTGCTGGGAAATGTGGTGGTCAGAGGATGTCTTGAGCACAGTGACCACGATATGATAGAGTTTTCAATACTTGATGAAGTAATGAGGGGTGTCAACAAAACCTCTGTCCTGGACTTCTGGAGGGCAGACTTTAGCCTGTTCAGGACACTGTTTCAGAAAAGTCCCCTGGTGAACAGTCCTTAATAACAAAGGGGTCCAGGAAGGCTGGACATACTTTAGGAAGGAAATCTTAAAGGCTCAGGAACAGTCTGTCCCTATGTGCCAAAAGACAAGCTGTTGGGGAAGAAGACCGGCCTTGCTGAACAGCGATCTTTTACGGGAACTCAGGGAAGAAAGAAGGTTTATGACCTTTGGAAGAAGGAGCAGGCAACTCAGGAAGAGTACAAGGATGTCATTAGGTTACATAGAGAGAAAATTAGAAAGGCAAAAGCTCAACCAGAACTCAATCTGGCCACTGCTGTGAAAGATAATAAAAAGGGTTTTAATAAATACATTAACAACAAAAAGAGCACCAAGGAAAATCTCCATCCTTTATTGTACATGGGGAAAATATAGTCACTAAAGATGAGGAAAAGGCTGAGGTACTTAAGACCTTTGCCTCAGTCTTCAACAGTAAAACCGGTTATCCTCAGGGCAACTGGCACCCTGTAAGAGTTGGCCTGAAAATCTTCAATTTGTCTCATGTTTTCATCGTGGAAACTTGAGAGAACAGGGGTGCTGAGACCCCAGGCTGATGTAATCTGCCACCAGAATTACCATTTGGCCAGGTGTGTTTGCTTGGGAACATGAGTTGCCAGACCTACATCCGGCTGAAACAATGGCGGTCACAGTACGCTGACCCCCAGGCTCTGTACAACCTGTGCCTGAGATGTAGCAGGATCAGCCTGCCCGTTCCCCCCCCCCCCCCCACTGGACACTGGGCCTAGGCTCCAATCACGAGATTTCTCCCCCATTCTGGCTGGGTGCCTCTCGCCTTGAAAGGAACTATATATCTCAGCCTCGGAGGAGACCCCTTCTGAGATCTCCCCACAGAAGACTACGGATCCACTAGCAACACCACAAGGACTGCGAAGGTGGTCTATTAGCAAAAGATTGCTACGAGGACTGCGAAGGCGGTCTATTGGCAAAGGAATAGCCACGAGGACCGCCCCCATCTCTCATCTGTGGTAGCTATTCCCTGTTTTTCTATCTCTTTCTCTGTCCTTCTCTCTCTACTCTCTCTCACTATCGCATATCAGTTTTGTGGGCACATTAATAAAGTGCATTGATTTTTGGTTAAACAGTATTCTCTTTGCCTCTTTGTACTCTGAGACCACTACGAACTCAGCTTATTTAAGTGGGTCGTAACATTTAATTGGTGTCACGGACACAGGCTCTGATTAGACAGAGGGGTCTGCAAGGGTCTTGTGTAGTCTGTAACAGGGGAAGGACCTTCACTCCAGCAGAGGGGGGTGTTGAGATTTCCCGCAAACTGCACACACCCTGAGTGAAAAAGCAACCCTATACTCTATTGAGGTTTTTCTGTCTTCAGAGATTCACCAAAAGGTTTCTTAGTGCAAAGGAGAAATTGTTTTTGTGTGTGTATGTTAAATTGTGTTGTGTAGACTGCTTGGTTGTCACGAAGAGACAAAATAAGTAACTAAGCATACCTTCCAAGCAGATTTGGTCTCTTCACCCACCCAGGGAAGTGGAGGGAAAAACAGCAAAGGCTGTGCATGTCTATGTAACTAAGCTTGACCTCCCTGGAGTGGTCTGTTTTGTCCCTCCATAAAATGAGTAAAAAAGATAAAACTGCATTTTATAACTTGTTGGAAAAACACAACGCCCGACCCTCTCCTGGGGGGGAAGAATGGGCAAAAGTTACAGAACATAATTTGAAAATGAGTGAGGAACAAAAAATAATAGACTCTCTTCAAGATTTAGTTACAATTTTACAGAAACAATTACATGAAGAGAGAAACAAAAACCATTTGTTGCAAGATGAAAATCATTTGTTATGGGCTGCCTTGATAAATAAATGTTCTAATAATTCAAAGAATGCTGACTCCCCAAAAGAGTCTGAGACAGAGGAAAACTGTTGCTCTTGTTTGGGACTCCTGGTTAAAACAGAACATAATTGTGTTAATAATGATGATTTTGAGTTGCATAAATGTGACACAGGGTCTCTGACACTGTCCGCAGCTTTCTGCGCTGGTGAAAATATAGTTAATACCCCTGACCAATTTTTGGAAAGTGTCCACAAAGCCGCTTGCATACCCATGCAGCCTGAACTGAATCTACAAAAGACAATTCCCTTAGAAAGGAGAGACCAAACCGGTCCTAGTGGTTCAGCCCAGTGCACCCCTCCTCTTTTAGAGTCTGGGCAGCCAGCCGAAATAAATTGTTTAAAAATAATTTTTTTACTTAAAAAGTCTTGATTTGCAAATTTCCTTTGAAAAAACCCAAAAACCTTTACATGAAGTGAAATTTTTGGGAATTGGGTGGAAGGGAGCTATCTTAAACTCCTCAGATCAAATTGAAATGCCTGAATATAAAGACCTACAACACGCTTTAAGATTGCTGGTGTTTTGGAGAAAACATATCCCAGATTTTTCTACAATTGCCAGACCCCTCTACAACCTGCTGAGAAAAGGAGTTAAATGGGAATGGAATGATTTTCATGAAAAAGCATTGAAATTGATAATTTTTGGAGTAACTGCCCATCAGGTACTAGGTCCCGCTCATCCCACAGACCGCCTTCAGGTAGAATGTGGTTTTGCTGTTTTGAGATTGTCATTTCACATGTGGCAGCTGGTTCCTGAGGATCCTACCAGACCTGTTTGTTTTTATTCTCATGGTTTCAAAGATGCTGAAAAGAGGTACACTACCTGGGAAAAGGGGCTATTTGTCTTTTGCCTAGCTCTGGTAGTAGTTGAGACGATCTCAAGACAGCAACCGATTTTCTGGAGAAGCCCTTTTAATGTTATTAAGGCTGTCACTACCGGGACCCCCCCTGCCTGACAGGGTGGCTCAGAGAGCCTCAGTAAGAAAGTAGCATGCTGAGATTGAACACTATTGTAACATCTTTTCGATAACTGAAAGTGCTGTTAAAAACCTAGCTATTCAGGACACAGAAAACCTGAATAGTAGCCAAGACAAACTTGCCTCAGTTACCAAGGTAGCTTTTCCCTTTTCCCCTGAGCAGTCAGCAAACCCTCAAGCCAAACCACAGGAGGGAAATTTTCCCGGTTTTTGATTTAGGTATTTTCATCAATAGCTCCCCATTCTCAAAGGTAATTACTGCATCAAGCTTTGCCAATAAATCTTGACCTAAAAGTGGAATGGGGCATTCAGGCACATACAAGAACTCATAAGTTAATACTTTACTCCCAAATGACAAATCTAGGGGTTGCAAAAATGACCTTCTCTCCTGCTTCCCTGTTGCACCAACAATTGTGGTTGATTTATTCCCGATCTGCCCTTCCAAATTATTTAGATCTGAGTGGGTGGCACCTCTGTCAATCAAAAATTTTATTTCTTTATCCCCCAAAAGCAATGTAACTAATGGTTCTGTGGTTTCTTCTTCCCCTTCCCTGGCATATAACACCATCACCTTGGCAACCTCATCCTTCGGGAGCTGACCATTCTGGTAAAACTGGTTTGGGCACTTGCACTTCCAGTGACCAAACTACCGGCAGATGGCGCATTGATCCAGGGCCAGTTTCATAATTGGTTCGCCTCTGCCAACTCCACTACCGCTCCTGCCACCCTGTCCCATAGATCTATTTCTACCACGATTGCCTCTACCACACCCCCCGTGTATTTCCTTGTACCACTGCCAAAAGATTCCAGTTTTGCTGTTTACTTTGCTCTTTTTCATGGTTGTTCTATACTTTCCAAGCAACTTCTAGGAGTTTGTCCAAACTTCTCAAGTCACTCCCTCTAGTTTCTCCAACTTCCTCCTTATGTCATCCTATGACTGACCAAGAAATATTAGTGCAAGTTGGATTTTTGCCTGCTCTATGTCTAATTGTAAATCAGTATACTTCCTGGCTGCTTCTTTTAGTCTTTCTAAAAAGGCAGTTGGAGATTCCTTCTTCTCCTGACTAATTTCATATAGTTTAGAACAATTCATAGTTTTAGGTATAGCAGTTTGGACCCCAAATTGTATCCATTCTTGATATTGCTTTAACCTTATCATATCTATTCCAGATGCATCATTAGGGTCCCATCCAGGATCATCGCTCGGAAAATTGTAGTCTAGATTTCCTGTGACAATCCCGTTTCGTATATCTTCTCTTGCCCTCTCCCTGGCTGCCCTAATAACCATGTCTTTCTCAGTAGAGTCCATTAGTGTGTCTAATATTACTTGAATGTCATCCCAGTCCGGGTTTTGTGTTTTAACAATCATTTTGAAAATTCTGGCGACTTTGTCAGGGTCGTTCCAATAGCTCCCAGCCAAGTTTTTCCAGATGACTAAATCTCCACGGGAGAAAGGCACCTTAACAAAAACTGGCCAACTGAAGAAGGCCCACTAGAGCATGACTGTGTGGAAGTGATAGAATACACCTATGCTGCAAGAGAAGACCTGAAGGATGTACCATTAGAACAACCAGACTGGGAGATGTTCACAGATGGAAGCAGCTTCATGGAGAACGGGACCAGATATGCCGGATATGTGGTAACAACAACCAGTACAGTAGTAGAGGCAAAAGCATTACCGCCAAATACATCTGCCCAAAAGGCAGAACTGGTTGCCTTAACCAGAGCACTAGAGTTAAGGGAAAAAGGTAAACATATGGACTGATTCAAAATATGCTTTTGGGGTAGTACATGTGCATGGAGCCCTGAGGAAAGAAAGAGGACTGCTCTTCTCAGGGCACTCACATTAAACATCAAGATGCAATCCTGCAATTGATAAAAGCAGTGCAAAAACCTGAACAAGTGGCAATCATAGACTGCAAAGCACATCAGTCAGGAAGCTCCAAAATTTGTGAGGGAAATCGAAAGGCAGATTGGACAGCACAACAAGCTGCTTGAGAGGTGCAAACAATGGCATTAATACCTGTGAAATTTAATGTATCTCAATTCAATTTGCCTCCAGAGCCAAAATATTCACCAGAAGACAAGAGACTAGCACATTTGCTGAATGCACAGAAGAATTCAGATGGGTGGTATGTAACAACTCAAAGGCAAACAGTGGTACCTCCCTTGATAATGAGGGAGATCCTACAAATAAAACATGAATCTCACTGGGGAGCAGAGGCATTGGTAAAGTTACTAAAACAGAATGTGGTCTCAGAACGGATGTTTACAATGGCAAAATCCATAATGACAAAATGTGAGATTTGCTTGAAAAACAATCCAGTAGCTAGACGACAGGCACAGTTAAGAAGGATTCGGGTGGGCACGGAATCAGGAGACTACTGGCAAATTGATTTTGTAGAACTACCCTGGACTTGGGGGTACAAATATCTGTTAGTGGGGGTTGACACATTTTCTGGATGGCCAGAAGCCCTTCCCTGTTGCACAAATCAAGCAAAAGAAACAGTTAAGTGGTTACTACAGGAGATCATTCCCAGGTTTGGGGTACCCATAGGAATCTCATCAGATAGGGGCCCACACTTTATAGCCACAGTGGTAAAGGAAGTAAGTAGGTTGCTGGGTATCTCTTGGGACCTTCACACACCTTGGAGGCCCCAGTCGAGTGGACAGGTAGAGAGAATGAATCAGACTTTGAAAAGGCAGATCAGCAAGATATGCCAGGAAGCTAAAATACAGTGGCCACAAGCTGTACCAATAGCTCTATTGAGAATTAGGATAAAGCCAAGAAGTGGGATGTCAGTTAGTCCTTATGAGATATTGTATGGAAAACCATATGAATCTCCTGAGCCGAATCCAAACATACATGTCACGGGCAAAGCAGAGGTCTATAATTATGTCTTGTCTCCTGGGAGAACTCTAGCACGACTTCGGAGCGCCCTCGTGTGGAATAGGCCGCTGACTCCCGAGAATCCAGTTCACGATATATGCCCAGGAGACTCAGTATGCATCAAAACCTGGAATGAGGAACTGTTGAAAGAAAGGTGGATTGGACCCTATCAGGTGCTGCTGACCACTTTCACCACAGTCAAAGTGGCTGGAGTGGACCCCTGAGTTCATTACACCAGCATGGAAAAGGTTCACCCTGGACTGGGCGCAGTGTGGGCTGCAGAACCTGTAGGACCTACAAAGCTGAAGATGAGAGGTCTTTAACTGTCTAAAACCAGCCCCTAGACGAAAGCAGCATTTCCATTAGCATAACAGAACTGGATCCCGACACCATAAGACAAGAGCACTGGAGATGGCAGCGTGCAGTTACTCTACTAGTAAAGGACATTGCAGAACTCTTAGGCATTGTCATTTTCTAGCACCAGCAGAAATAGTAGAATTAGTAGTTGGGTTTACAGAAAACGTAGAAGTTGTAAATAGACGTCTAGCTTACCAAGTTAGATAGTTGTCCTAGATGTAGAGAGCGTGAGTGGTGGGGAAAAATCATCTGTGATCTTTGTAAACAAGGGTGGTGGGTAAATAGAATAACCATCTATTGGAGAGGTTGTTGCCAGGAGTGTTGGGAGAATACAAGATTGGGAAACCCGTTAGATGATTTGAGGAACTGGGGATTTAGAGATACATTAAGGGCTTTGGGGATAGAAACCACTTTTGAGAATCAAGAAAATTTGAACAGAGCAGAAGCAGTGTGGAGAATTACAGCAGGATTGAAACAATTGAAGTGTATGAAAGAAACACGACTTGTAAAACAAAAGTGTGGTAAAAAAATACCTGTTCCTGTAACCATACAAGTAGCAGAAAATGACTGGAACCAGACTGGTAGGAATTGGGCTCTTAGGCGTGATTCTCCTAATGTTACCAATGGGGATTAACATTGCTTTGGGATGTGGAATGCAAAAGGATCAACTAGCTACTCTTCATTCTAGAATGAAGAGGGGGGTAGAAGAAGAAATACAGATGATCAATATATCCAATGCAAATCAGGCTGAAAATGTAATGATTGGATTAGTTAAGGACTTTGCCAGAATGCAGAACACCAGAAGAATAACTGCCTGTTTGCCAATACCAAAGGCAGCAGGAGACCCGCTAAGATGGGGAATCATAACATCAAAACTATCAGATATTAAAGGGAACAAAACAGTTACATGTAGCCAGGTGCCAGAGCAAAAGACTGTAGAAAAGGAATTTTGGTAGGCTGCGGGGACTGTAGAAGTCATGAGCGCATCAGAATGTGTACGTCAAGGGGGCAGGCTAGGGAGATTTTTGGGGGACCAAACCATGTTCATCTTAGAGACCCAGAGCTTTCAAATTGGGAATGCTACTTTCCACATTGTGCATACTATAAGGAAAACATTACAGAGACCACTCTTGTATGAAAGTGTGAGGAAGACTGGAAAGGTGAAATGAAACCTTGGGACAGTGCCTGGACCATCAGTATACTCCAGAAATTCCAATATATGGCAAGTACCCCTTGGTGTATCAAATGGAAAGGCTTTGAGAATGAAACAGATCCAGCGGTAATGAACACTGCCTCTAGTTATAGAATACAGGCAGATAAGATAAGTTGGTGGTCATGTAATAAGACTTATGATTGCAGTTCTGATGACATAGAGATAAAACAGATGGCACCACTAGCAACAGCTTTGCAAATTGGTTGTGCCTGCAGGGGACTCAAACACAAACAAATTAAAATAAATCAAAAGATCATAATAGGATGCAGTAGAAGTACGATTAGGAGTCCAGGACAATTTGTATGGGCAACAAGTGATGGTACCCGGACAACACATCTGCCTGTGGATGGGAAAGTAAAATAAATTACTCTGGGCCTCCCTACTTTATGTCCAATTTGGAAAAGGTCCCCATTTAATGGAAAACATGAACTTCTGCAGATAAGAACAAGACGAGGAGTTCTAGAGGATGAGAATGAGAATCAGGATGGAACCTGGCAGGAACCCTCTAATGGAGTGAAATTTGGGTGGGCCTTAGAATCTCTATTCGGTCCTGTAGCAAGCTACCGAAATAGGGAAATGTTGTATAGACTTACAGGTCAGGTGGACAGATTAGCAAGAGTCACCCGGGAGGGATTTAAAGAATTAAATGTACAATTGCAGGCCACTACAAAAATGACTTGACAGAACCGATTGGCCCTGGACATAATTCTCCTAAAAGAGCATGGAGTGTGTGGATTTTTGAAAGGACAAATTGATCATTGCTGCATCCACATCCCAAATGTAAGAACAGACGTAGAACATGATATTAGTCAGTTAAAACAAATAGAACATGAGGCACAAGAAGAACAAAAGGACTTAACTGCAAGCTGGTTAGACAAAATCTTCAAAGGGTTAGGATGGAATGTGAGTTCATGGATTAAGTCTATCATTGAGAGTTTGATAATATTGCTAATCATGTTTCTAGTGATTTGGTTAATTTACAGTATCCTGAAAAGAGAAATACAGCAAAAGACATCCTGGAACTGGACAATAATGAAAGCACTGACACGAGGCAGGAATCCATATCCATCGTCTTCAGGATCTCCAGTTCATGACAGCATCCATAACAACGGCCATAACAACCATGGATTTGAAGATGAACATCAAGTGTAAACTTGGAAGATAAAAGGACTGTATCAAGTGAAAGCATTCACACTTATTATTGTAAAGTGAAATACTTTCAAAGGGGGGAAATGATAGTATAGGGTTAAATCTTAGCTGCATGCTTTTAAAATCATGAGAATAGATTCAAAGGGGGGTAGAAAGATTGGGTTTGGGAAGGAGAACTGGAACTAGGAACGGGGGGGGAGCTTTTTCTTTGTTAATTCATGCGCTACGGTACCGAGGTATGATTGTTAAATATAATTAAATATAATTATTGTGTAAAAGTAAAGAGAATCATGAGATACAATGTAACCACAGCAAGAATCATGAGAAAGAATGTTTTCTTGACGTCTGAATCTATGCTTGAGTGGAATCAATAGAATCGATAGAACAATACTAGTTTAATAAGTAATACATTTATGTAACCAAGTGTTGCAGCCACGGAGGCTGTGAGGCCTCCTTGGCGGTCAGCGGCCTGAGATAAGGAAATGCAAGTCACGATGAGTGGCCAAAAAGAAGCCCCTTGGTGCCTTCGGACCCCTCTTATCTATCTGTAAGACTATAGGCCAAAATTGTACCCAACTCTCCCATTGGTCCACTTTTCAAAACCCCTCTACCCTATATAAACCCTGAATATTGCCCTGTTAAGTAGAGAAGCTGTCCCTGCAACCCTTCGAAGAGGATGCCGAAATAAAGGAAATCATCTGAGGAACTGCAAACGGCTCTCTCCTCTCTCTCCCTGTGTTTGCCAGGGCACTTAGCAAGCTAGAGCTGAAATTCACTGCTAAGAGCTAATACACTGCTAAGAGCTGACACTGCTAAGAGCTGATATTGCTTGCTAAGTTTGCCTGAGGCTTGATACCTCGCCAGAGCTTCGGGTTGAGTGGTTCCGAAAGGTGTCATTCTATCCGGGACTTGCGGCCAGAATTGGACCCTCAGAAGGTATCGAAAAGCCTCCATTAATAACCAAGAAGGGTATAAAACATACCCAGCTCGAATGTAATGGCGGAGACTGATTTGAGTTTCTTTACCCCAGGCTCCCGAGCTCTCTTCAATAGAAAAGCACCCATGTATTCATACTTCGTGTGAATATGTGATTTCAACGCTAACAATGTCACATGCGATTGGCAGATAGTCACTAGTGAGATTCCCCAAGGCTCAGTATTGGGACCAGTCCTGTTTAATATCTTTATTGATGATCTGGAAGGGCGGATCAAGTGCACCTTCAGTAAGTTCACAGACTTCACCCAAGTTGGGCTGGGAGTGTTGATCTGCTGAAGGGTAGGAAGGCTCTACAGAGGGATCTGGACAAGCTGGATTGATGGGCTGAGGTCAGTGGTGTGAGATTCAACAAGACCAAGTGTTGGGTCCTGCACTTAGGCCACAACAATCCCATGCAGTGCTACAGTCTTAAGGAAGAGTGTCTGAAAAGCTTCCCAGCACAAAAAAGGACCTGGGAATGCTGGTCGACAACAGCTGAATCATGAGCCAGCATGTGCCCAGGTGGCCAAAAAAGCCAATGCCATCCTGGCCTGTATCAACAATACTGTGGCCAGCAGGACCAGGGAAGTGGTTGTCTTCTTGTACTTGACACTGGTGAGGCCACACTTTGACTGCTGTGTCCAGTTCTGGGCCCCTCATGACAAGGGCATTGACATGCTGGAGCAAGTCCAGAGAAGGGCAACAGAGCTGGTGAAGGGTCTGGAGCACAAGTCTGATGATGAGAGTCTGAGGGAGCTTAACCTGGAGAAAAGGAGGCTCAGGGGTGACCTTATCACTCTACAACTACCTGAAAGGAGGTTGTAGCCAGGTAGGGGTCGGCCTCTTCTCCCAGGCAACTAGTGACAGGACAAGAGGTCATAGTCTCAAGCTGTACCAGGCAAGGTTCAGGTTGGACATCAGGAAGAATTTCTTCATGGAAAGGATTGTTAAGCATTGGAATGGAATATCCAGGGATGCAGTGGAATTACCATCCCTGGAGATGAAACAACTGGACGTGGCACTTAATGCCATGGTCTAGTTGACAAGGTGGTGATTGCTTGAAGGTTGAACTCAATGATCTTAAAGGTCTTTTCCCACCTAAATGATTCTGTGATTCTGTATGAGTGAAAGTGAAATTTAGGTTTGAATTTTTAACTGCTTACAGCTGAAAATAAGTGCTTTAAAGTTAGTCCACAGAAGAAGAAAAATATAACAACTAATCTAAACCAAATTCTATACTAACATATTATTCTGTAATAACATATACTAACCTACTGACAAGAAAAAAATCACTTCATCCATGCTTTAAGCAAACTGTGATCAGCAAGAGTGAACTGTGTTTGCTCAATCTGGAATAGAGAAGGCTTGTGGGGGGACTTAATAGTAGCCTTCCAATACCTCCAAGAGTCATCAACAAACTGAGCCAGACTTCACAGCGGTCTATAGTAGGAAGAGGAAAAACAATAGGTAGATACTGGAGTAAGAGCTGCTCCAAGTGGATATATAACAGCAGCTGAGCATCAGAACAGGCTGCTCAGAATTGCTCTGCAGTCTTCAGCCTTGGAGACTTGAAATCAGACTTGATAAATCCATGATCAACCCGATCTGATTCAAACTGTCCTTTCTTTAAGCAGGAGGTTGTACTAGAGACGGTGTCTTCTAACCTGAATTACCCTACAATCCTATGAACAAGCTTCAAGTCTTAGGTCTGCTATAATTCCTTGAACCACTTAGATGAAGCAATAATAAATTAAATGTTGACAGAAATCACAATACAGTTAGATAGGACCAGGTCTTTGACATACAGACAAAGAGCCAGGAGACATGGGCAAGGATTCAAATATGATTGTATTTTGTCTGAATAACTTCATTCTTTGAATTGTGTACCACTAACACATATTGAGTAAGATTTGAAATGTGATATATACCATATGGAAATATGTTAAATTAAAAACAAGACAACAATGGCTAAAGGACTGTACAGGACACCAGGCAGTGATGGCAGAATTCTAGAAATCAAAGCCTGAAGTACAACCTAGCCATGTTTCTAGCACATCTCATCTGAAGAGAGAAGACACTGCTCCTTTCAAGTTGCTATAGTGGTTGAGTAGGCTTACCATGAACTATCACTGCCATAAGAATAACATAATATCAGCCCAGCCCCACCCCAAAAATTAACCAATTGGTATAAAACATGACTTAAATTAATCTCTTTAGTCTCTTAAAGGTAAGTGAAATAACTGTATCTTACACCTTTAGAGCTTGTTGTTCTCAGTTCTGTCACCATTTCTTATCACAAAACATTTCAGAGATTTTCACATAATTTTGCAAGCATAGATAATTATGTCTCTCTTAGAGGGCTGCAAGCAATACACTTACTACTGTAGAATGCTATCAGGTTCTTTATAGTATTAAAAATATAGGAATACTTTCTGAACAAGGGCTGGGAAAAAAAAATATGATGAATAATGTTACTATATCACCAACAGTCAGAATGAGGTTTTAACATGTTAAAGGAGTAATAAATATTGAAAGCATCTAAAATTAATAAGTGCTGCACATAAAAATAAAAGTAATACCTGAAATAATAAAGTTTAAACCAACTAATTTGAAATTTCAATTTTAAACTGAAAAACAAATTTTTCAACAAAAGTTAAAGGAAAATGATCTTACCTTATCTAGTCTTTTTTGCCAGCTTTCTTCATGTTTTACCATGAGTTCAATACAGTGAGAGAGTGTAGCAAGGATTCCAGCAGTAGTTGCCTTGAAAGTTATAGCTTCTCCTTTAAAGTCTATGCCATTAATTCCTTTGGGTGTCACATATGGAAACACTAAAATCAAACATGAATTACTCATTGATAACTGCCTTTAAATCAAACAAGCATTTTACATGCATGCTTTATATCATCACTGTTTGAAGAAAATAGACTGGTTAGAAATTTAATTTAAAAATAAAAAACAAAAGTGCTAATAATTTTCAGCTATTCTCTGCATAAGGAAAGAGATTTAAAAAGAAAAACACATCCCTTCAGCTTCATCTTGCTATACCGTATTTCAAGTCTACTTGTAATGCTGTATTACTCTGCAAATCATGTGGGTGGAGGGAGTGGGAATACTTTGTAACAATAGCAGTTTGACAGCTTGGAGTGGAGCCTAATTAATACAGAGCAGCCTTAAAACATATCCAATACAGCACTAAGAAAGAAACTATTTCAAAATGCAATGAAACACCAAAGGTAACATTTCAAGGCTGCTTTTAGCAGGTAACTATAGATTTAAAAACCACAACATAAAAAGGTATGATATAAAAGTATCAAATATGTTGAATTATCCAAGTACTGTGGTGTTTGGTAGTTCCAACAACTACTTCTTGCTCTCGACCAGACCATTTGTTACTAAGGCTATTTAAACAAGTCACTTAAAATGTGTGACAAAAAAATACTGATTCTATGTCAAACTCGTATGTAGGTTGACAGAATACCAAATCAAACACTACACAATAATGTCAGAAAATATTAGAAAGCAGAAGTAACACTCATGTTGAAGCTGAGCCAAGCAAGTTAAAGTAACTCCTGCTGTGCCATGGGGCAACCTGATGCCTTATCACCCACTTGGATATCGCTTTCTTTTCCTGGTCTGTCAGTTTGTCAATGTGCCACTGTTATGGTTTAAAGAGCAAAAATAATTATTTGTGTAAATTTATGCAATATCAATCTGCAAGGGTAAAAAGCAGAGCTTTCAAGCATCTCAGTTCTTGTAGAGAAGAGAAATGCAATTGCTGTTCTCTAATAGTAGACCACAATATTTACACTTAGGAAACAGAAAGCAAGCATCACATGGTCTTAAGTAATGGTTCAAGTCTCCAGAGGTTTTATATGCCTTTCTTTCAAAAGGAATCAAACTTTTTCAAACAGATGTTTACATACCACACACTACTTCAAATACCTCAGTAAACATACATACTATGGTAGAACACAGCTTATCTTTTTGTTTCATGTTAATCAAGAATACTCCCTAAAAGGGTAAAGACAATGGGAGTGAAAGAAAGAAAGATAAATCTGATTCAGAAGCAATAATGAGCTCTCCCTCTCCCTAACAGCTGCAAAGGGGAAAATGCAGTTTATACTGCTAATACGTCATGCTGGTGTAGACCATGTTCATGCCCAGGCTTGCCAGCACAGCTAAGCTGCTTATACATGTGATTTTTCTCTTAAGTATGCAACATGCTAGACACACTGAAGAAATTACCACTGCAACAGTATAAAATCATTTCATAAATCTATGGTAAGCTGAAAGGGAGATGCAGCAAAGTAGCCTCGTTTCCTGGAAAAAAGCCAGCTTTTGTTCCTGGATGTCTTTTGGTCTCATCTACAACTCATTAATACTTACACACAGTTTCAGTCATCATATATTCTAAGTAATTCTTTAATGACTAGTCTCAAAGTAGCAGTGATACATACAGAGTTTGCAGTTTCAGAGTCAGTGTCATCAAATTTCGAAATGAAATCTTGCATCAGGAGATTTGTAGGTTCAAGTTAAAGGCTAATAGAAAAGTGTTATCATTGCAACTGCTCTTCTTGCCTGGAGATCAAACTGTATGTAGCCAATTGAAAGATGCAGCAGTATTATTTTTCTTCTACTTTAACTTCAACATCATTCAAGTGGTTTCTTTTTAATTATCCTCTGTCTTAATAATTTTGCTTTATTTATTAGTTGTTTTATCTTGCATTTCTTATAATGGATTTTTCATAGCATGTTTTAGCCTTCTTCAAAAGCTCTTCAGCCCTTCTCTCCTACACATCTCTGTTAGGATAGATTAGTTGGGCCTTCTTATTCATAAGATGCTGTTTGCAATACTTTCCCAGATGTTCCAAAAATCACCTGTTCAATCAAATCTGTTTTCCACTGAAATGAAAGACTAGTTTTAAAAGACAGTAAGTAGAAAAACAAAGTTCCTTTATCTTTTCCATTTTATGCCACCTTAACATCTTTTGTCACTAAACTAATTCTAAATGAAAGAGAAATGCTTTGGTACACAACCTATTTATTTATACCTACTGTTGTTGGTATTCTGTGTATAGCAATAGTATCAATATAATTAGTTTTCCTCTAAAAACAACCTCATTATTCCAGCAGTATATTGGTGAATATTCTTCCTCCATTTAAAGCATTAAAATCCAACACAAATCCCACTGTGTTTTATATAAAAATTTTCTTTCAGTCTCTGAACCATTTCCATCTTTGTAGTTTCAGTACAAAACCACCTTCCATCTTCAAAGAGGTTCCCTTAAGTACCACCTACTGCTCTTATTCTTACATAATTTAAACCCAAATACACTCATTTTCCTGAGCAGATGAATGGTTAAACTTCCTAATCAAGATTCTGCATTCTTAGATTCTAAAATCCCACTGGGTAAATATGCATCAGCCAGGCTCTCCCTTGGTGCTTTATACAAATGATCATTGTTTCAGTTATCAGATTTTCTAACTGGAAAGTGAACAATAAATTTGAATACCTTCATAGTGGTCTTTTTAATTTTCACTCAAAGATCCTAGAGAAATGTACTAGTTTAAAACCAGGCTAGAAAATTAAATCCACTGAAGATGCTCCCTTTTTGCCCTGCCCCTTCTGGTAATGGAGGAACACTAGGAGAGATTAAAGTTGGAATCACAACTTACTGAAAAATTGCAATACCAATACAATATTAATAAAAGAATGGACAAAACAGAGAGAGAGTTTTACCCACAAAAGGACACTCACCACCAAACAAACAAAAACGTCTCCCAAAGACGGCACCCGGTGTGGTTTCCCAGACAAAGGCAGAATGGTGACTGGCCCTGGACCGGGGCAATGTGGCATTTGGAAAAACAAAAAGATATATCGGGAGGATCTCACAGCCTAACTTTTTCTCCCCAGCCCGAAAACAATATAAAGCAGGGACAAAAAGAAACTTGGAAAGCTAGTTCATTCAAATGAGGAATTGTGCTGCTGAAACACTGACTTTGCGCCACCTGGCACAGCTCGGGCCCCACTGCAGGGGTTCTCTCTCCAGGGTGGTGGCAGCGGTGGTGTGGGTACAGGGGCTCACTCTCTGATGCAGTGAAGGCATGGTAGTAGCAACAGCAGTCCAGGTCCCTCACCCTCTCCAGAGTGAGTGTGATGGGTTGAACACTGGCTAAATGCCAGGGCACTAACTAGAATCATTTACTCTTTTTCTGTTGCAAGAGAAGATTAGGAGAAGAGCAAAGCAGACTCAAAACTTTAAAGGGTATAAAGAAAACTTTATTTAAACAGAACTGAAAGAAAAGGAAAAAAATAATAAGAATCAGAATAAAACCTTTAGAACATTTTTCTTCCCCTCACAACCTTCTTTTCTTTCCCACTGACAACATACAGAGACAAAACTTAGGTCAGTTGAACACCTCTAAAATAGTCTTTCATCCGTTCTCTTAGGGAGAGGAGTCTCTTTTACCATGTCATGGAGACTTCTCCACAAGAAAACAGTTCTCTCATGGCTACAATTTTCATGAATAGCAGCTGCCTGGAAATCTGCAATCGTGAAGTCCCTCCCATCTCATGCAGCCTTCCCACAGCTGCATTCATGGGCCATGTCAAACTTATGGGGTACTATTTTAAGGATGAACTGTTCAAAAGCAAAGGTTCTCTTCATCTATCTCTGAGATCATCTTCATCTCTGGGCACAGAGGTCTTCTTTCCCTGGGGGCAAAGGGTCTTCATCACTGTCATCTCTCTCTTTGTTCAAACTTCTCATGAGATCACAGCTACTTCAACATTTACTTGCTTCAGCACAAATGCCTTTGCTCATGTCTGCAATTTGAACACTCCATCCCCCATACTGTTTTCATGAATCAGAGAGATATTCTAGTGTATCACAGCCCATCACCATGGCCTTACAAAAAAATTTCAGCTGAAGACTAAGGCATCTTCTCATTCTCCTCCCATCTGGGACTTAACTCCTCCTTCACCGACCTTGGTGTCTTCATGTTTCTCTATGTGTCTTCACTCTGTCCTTTTCTCTCACTCAAGAGAGGATCAATGTTCTGCAAGTTCCATCTGTGCAATGAAAAAGTTACTGTCTCGCCCGGGGCCTGCAGATGGTCATGATGGTTTTCTGCTGGGCAGTGGCCGAAGCAGTCACAGTGATAGATTCAGGCTGCACTGGGGCTGTGCCAGGATCTCAGGGGGTGCGACCAGAATGGTGGCAGCAGCTCTGGCCGCATGGCTGGTCTCAGGCCCATACTGCCTTTAATTCCAGCCAGAGGGGGGAGAGGGGACCGGCCTGGCAGCAAGATGTTAACAGCCACTGGGGCCCGGTCTGGATGGGGCAGGGCCCAGCAGACTCCCTGTGAAGGGGTCCGACCCCTCAGCAGGGCCCACCCGGCCTGGCCCAGCTGCGCAAAGAGGGCTGGGCCTGCCTGTTACCTGTTCCCAGGCCAGAAGAAGAAAAGGCTTTTCCCAGGCTTGTTTGTCTTAAAATGTGAATCTCACAGAGACGTATTCAGCTCTTTAATTGGTTTAACAGGTTGTCAGTTTTTAAACGAGCCACTGATTGGTTTTGTCAGGCACAGAGGAGACTCTTAGCAGCTCCTCTTAGAAAAATCATTTCTGTGGGTGGCTTCTTCCCTCCTCACTAAATGTCAAACAATGCAAAACCACCACAGTGAGCCCAGAAAAAAATGGAAAATTTTCTATTTCCAGCCTTGGGTTTTTCCCTTCCAAAACCACACCCCCCAGCGGTGACATGGGTGGTACTGAATAGACAGCATAAAAAACTCCACCCCCTTGTTTCTGTACCCAAGATATTATCCATCCCTTATTGTATACCATTAATATCATGCCCAGATTTTATACCTTTCAACTATATACATATATATATACATATGGCTATGCACAAGCACAGGTATTATTTCAGTAGTCACTGGAAATACCTCCAAGATGTTTGTTGAATTCTTTTAGTCCATGACTGGTGTAACTGGATCAGTTCATACTCATTGTTCATGGTATATACAACATACAGTGTCAAGTGTCAGTGTCATTCAACAACCCATATTACATATGCAATTCAACATTACAGACTGTTCTCACCCAAATATTAAATCACCTTGAGGTACACATCATGATTTCCTGTCCCTCTGCATTTCCCACCAAGTGCACCCAGGTCCTTGAACAAAAAGAATCCCATGTCCATGGGTTTGCCTTTGCTTGAAACAGGACTAATCCAAGCTGTCTTCCCTAACACATTCCTCATATGCACCATGGGGACTTCATCCCCTTCTACAGTATGTAGAGGATCTGATTAGGCAGAGCTGGCTTGATTGGTAGAGCCTCTAGTGTTAACTAACCAGGTGGTCTTCACTAAATGTAGATCCCAATGTTTGAACATCCCACTGCCCATTGTTTTCAATGTGGTTTTTAACAGTCCATTACATGGTTCCATCTTTCCAGAGGCAGGTATGTGATAGGGAATATGATACACCCACTCAATATCGTGCTCTCTAGCCCAGGTGTCTGAGACTGTTTTTGAAATGAGTCCCGTTGTCTGACTCAAATCTTTCTGGGGTGCCATGTGGCCACAGGACTTGCTTCTCAAGGCCCAAGATGGTGTTCCAGGCAGTGACATGAGGCACAAGGTATGTCTCCAGGCATCCTGTGGTTGTTTCCACCACTGTAAGCACATAAGTGATTGCCTTGACAGGTTTGCAGGAGTGTGATGTAATCGATCTGCCAGGCCTCCCTATATTTATATTTCAGCCATCATCCCCCATATCACAGAGGCTTTACCAACTTGGCCTGTTTGATTGCAGTGCATGCTTCACACTTAAGGATAACCTGGGAGATGGTGTTCATGGTTTAGTTCACCCCTCAGTCACTAGCCCATTCATATGTTGCATCTCTTCCTTAATGACCTAAGGCGTTGTGGGCCCATCAAGCCAGAAATAGTTCACCCTTATGTTTCCAGTCCAGATCTACCTGAGACACTTTAATCTTGGCTGCTTGATCTACCTGTCCATTGTTGCAATGCTCTTCAGTAGCTCAATGCTTGGGTATGTGTGCATTTACATGATGGACTTTTAGACCCAACTTCTCTACCTGGGTAGCAATGTCTTGTCACACTTTGGCATTCCAGATGTGTTTACTTCTTCGTTGATAATTGGTCTTTTTCCATTGCTCCAGCCACCCCCACAGAACATTTGCTACCATCCACAAGTCAGTGTAGAGGTAGAGCACTGGCCATTTCTCTTGCTCAGCAATATCTAAAGCCAGCTGGACAGCTTCCAGCTCTGCAACCTGACTTGATTCACCTTGTCCCTCAGTAGCTTCTGCAACTCACCACATAGGACTCGATACAGCAGCTTTCCATTTTCAATTTGTCCCTACAATATGACAGGAACTGTCAGTAAAGAGACCATGTCACTTTTCATTTTCTGGTACCTGATTATATGGTGGGGCCTCCTCAGCACGTCACCTGCTCCTCTTCCTCTTCTGATGATAGTCCAAAATTTTCTTCTTCAGGCCAATTCATGATGATCTTCAAGATCCCTGGGCAATTGGGGTTTCCTATTCAAGCTAGCTGTGTGAACAGCATGACCCATTTACACCACATAGAATCAGTGGCATGATGTGTGGAAGGGACTTTCCCTTTGAATATCCAGCCCAACACTGGCAATCGTGGTGCCAGGAGGAACAGTGCTTCGGTGCCAATCACTTCTGAAGTAGCTCAAACCCCTTCAAAAGCTGCCAGAATCTCTTTTTCAGTTGGGGTGTAGCAGGCCTTGGATCATTAGTTTCCCCTACTCCAGAACCCGAGGGGTAATCCTCGAGTGTCCCCAGGTATTTTCTTCCAGAGGCTCTGGGAAGGATCATTCTCCCTGGCTGCAGTGTAGGGCATGTTTTTTATACCCTGTCCTGTCCTGTCCTGTCCTGACTGGCCCAAGGGCTATTGCATGAACAATCTGCTGTTTAATTTGTTCAAAACATTGTTCTTGTTCAGGGCCCCATTTGAAATCCTTCTTCTTCCAGGTCACATGATAGAGAGGGCTTACAATCTGACTGTAGTCTGGAATATGCATCTTCCAAAAACCCACAGCACCTAGGAAAGCCCATGTTTCCTTTTTGCTGGTCATGGGGGACATAGCTGCTCTTTTGTTGACCACATCCACTGGAATCTGATTACATCCATCTTTCCATTTTACTCCTCAAAACTGTATTTCCTGGGCAGGTCCCTTAACCTTACTTTGTTTTATGGCAAAAACATCTTTCAGGAGGATTTGGATTATTTTCTCCCCTTTCTCCTCAAAACTTCCTCTGCTGTGTTGCCCCATACGATGATGTCATAAATGTACTGCAGGTGTTCAGGAGTGTCACCCTTTTCCAGTGCAGCCTGGATCAGTCCACAGCAAATAAGAGGGGCTGTTTTTCCACCCCTGGGGCAGTCAGTTGCAGGTGTACTGGACACACCTCCAGGTGAAAGCAAACTGTGGCCTGCACTGTGCTGCTAAAGGAATGGAGAAAAACCCATTAGCAATGTCAGTGGTGGTACTACTTTGCTGCCTTGGACTCCAGTTCATACTGAAGTTCCAGCATGTCTGGCATAATAGCACTCAGGGATGGTTTGACTTCATTCAGGCCATGATAGTCCACTGTCAGCCTCCACTCTCCATTGGACTTAGGCACTGGCCATATAAGACTATGAAAGGGTGAGCAAGTCTTGCTGACCACGCCCTGGCTCTCCAGTTCATGAATCATCTCATGGATGGGGGTCACGGGAGTCACGGTTGGTGCAGTATTGTCAACGGTGCACTGTTGTGGTAGAGATCTGTAACTGTTGTTCTTCTACCCTCAGAAGTCCCTCAGCAGAAGGGTCCTCTGAGAGACCAGGCAGGGTATTCAACTAATTTCATGTCTCTACAGCAGCTATACCAAAAGCCAAACAATACCTTTTTGGGTCCTTGAAATACCCTCTCCTGATCACTACACCCTTAGCAGAGCAAGCGCTTCATATGATTGAAAAAAAATCTACTCATATTTTTAGTTCTCTGGAAGTATACTGTAAGTCCTTCCAATTCCTTTCCTCCTAATAGTCTTGGCAATAATCTAGAAAGAAAACTTAAATACAGCAAGGAAACATGCAACACATGGGGAACTAGAGCCAAATAAAAGAAAACAAAAGACAGAAAAGGCTTATTTTGCACATATATTTTTCAGATTCTTGAAGAAAGTGTCTACAATTTTAAAAATGCTTTTTCTAAGTACTTCTTTTGGAGATTCCGTTTGATTTGCAACTGTACTGCTTCAAAGTTTTGTGAACCAAAATCTAAAAAATACTGAATTGTCAACCATTATAGAATGTCAATGCAGAAATAATTTCAGCCAGGGAACAAGAGAAAGTATAAGAAGAATGCAAATAGATTTTTTAAGTGCATACACAACTTCTGGCAGGCCAGATCTATCAGATTTCTTAAAAAGCAAGACTTGCATGAGGAATTCACATTTAGTGAATGGATGCAGTGAGTACAATGACTATAACCAGATAATTTAAGATAAGAATAAAAATCAGAATTCTGTTCAGCATAACACTGAAAAATACAGTTTTAAAAAGTGCTAAAATTATGATGAGTGAGATTTACTAAGTGTTGACTTAATCATTACATAGACATAGAAGTTAGAAAAACCATAAAGAGGCACACCTAACTGGAAAATCATTGTGCTTCACCACACTCCTAAAGCAGATAATACTTGCAAGAAAAACTGCAATTGCTTGTTACAAATCTCAGTTCCCAGTATAAAAATGATGCAGCTGTTTCAACAGATTTTTGTAGTGAAAATGGCTTTCGACAAAAATAGGAAATCCCAGCTTGACAGTCATGCATTAATATTTGTGTGAATTAAGAATAACTCAGATTATAATTCCTTAATTGCTTTTCATGATTATCTTACGATGATTAAGAATGTCCTGTCACATACATTCAAATAACTATTCTTGTCATTTTCTGCTTAGAAAAGAACATAAATACACATCTTGTATTAGGATTATCATACCATTCATATGAATTTTCAGCAAAAAAGTTGGCACACTTACATTTTTCCTTACTGCTGTTACTGTTATGTAAAAAATCCCCATCAGAACGCATCACAGGGAAATCATCTTCATCATCTTCTACCACTAAATGTGAGAAAGTGTGTGTTATGGGAGTGAGAAAGCTTTCCCAAGTCTTTAGTGTGCAAAAAAAGAAATAAGAGCATCTTCATGGCTAAGCAGCATTTAAGATTTTTTTCCTATAACAGTCATGACACACACCCTCCCTTCTTTTTTTTTTGACCACTATCAACATTACCTTCAGAAACCATCAGGAGACTAACATTTGCTCAGTGTTGAAATTTAGCACTTGATTTGATGTCAAGAAGAACATTATCTTGGTGTTACAACTGGATAAGCAAGGAACCACAACTGAGCAACTATCTACTCTTTTACACTAGAAAGTTCTCAAAGAAGTGGAATGGTACTTATCTATTGTTTTCTCACTATCAAAAGTTTCAGGCTACCAGAACAAACATGGAGAGGAATATTAATGCCTCAGAAGAGTGCATGAATATGACAAGCTGTGTTCTGGGAAGAACAATTCAGAGAGATGTAGACATCCTGAGTCTACTAGGACTTCCAGTGTGCACTCAGTGCTCTAGCTACAGCCAATACATCTCAGGAACATTCATTATGGCAGAACCTTTGCCATAATCTATTGCTTTTCAAAATAAAGATAAGAGACTGGTTTTGGCTGGGATAGAGTTAATTTTCTTCCTAGTAGCTGGTACAGAGCTGTGTTTTGGATTCAGTATGAGAATAATGTTGATAACACACTGATGTTTTGGTTGTTGCTAAGTAGTGCTTACCCAAAGCAAGGACTTTTCAGTGTCATGCTCTGCCAGTGAGGAGCTGCACAAAAGGCTGGGAGGAAGCATGGGCAGGACAGGTGACTTGAACTGGCCAAAGGGATATTCCACACCATAGAATGTCATGCCCAGTATATAAACTGGGGGGAGTTGCCTGGAAGAGGGGGCTGATCACATCTTGTGAACAGGCTGGGCATCGGTCAGCAGGTAGTGAGCAACTGTATTGTGCATCACTTGTCTTTCTTGGGTTATATCTCCCTCTCCTTCTTATTACAATTATTATTATTATCTTTTACTTTGTTTCAAATAAACTGTTCTTATCTCAACCCATGAGTTCTATTTTCTTTCCTAATTCTCCTCCCCATCCCATTGAGAGAGAAGGGGAAGTGAGCAAGCAGATGCATGGTACTTGGTTGCCAGCTAGGGTTAAACCGTGACAGACACCAGTAAACAAACTTGAATTCATGTTATGGGGTAAACAATTATTGTTATATACCATCAAATGCTTAAAAGATCATTTATACAGTTGACAGCTAGAGGTCAATATTTAAGTTAAGCAGATTTTTATGGGAATCCAACTTCTGAAGTGAAAATAGTTTATACAGAAATAGCTATGACTGATCTCATTCCTAAGACTAAATTTAATATACATACTTCATTTATATGGTATCAAATGCTATAGTAACTATTTCAAGGGCTATTACTGTGTAAAGAGTTAAATTTTATGGAGAGAACAGTTCTCAATTAGAGTTTTACCTTTATCCCTCTGGAGTTCATCTTTGGAAACTGCATCTGCACAGGCATCAAAGTATTTCTGTAAAGTATCAACTTGTCTACACAAGATGTCTCTAAAGGTTTCCATTTCTGCAAGCTTCTCACGTAAGCTATGGCCCTTCTGAAAATACAAGCATAAAAAGGCTCAAATGCTTCTACAGGCTCAGCAATAGTTCAATGCCAAAATAAAGGATTTCTGCAATTATGAAGAACAAATTCTTTAAGCACACCAAAGAAATTTCAGACATCAGCACCTATGAAATACTGGTAATGTTAGGACAAGAAACTGTATAAAAGTGTTTCTTACTCATTTTGTCCACTAGTCTCAATTTTTCATCTTGACTTCATCTGCTACTTTAGAGCATTCAATAAAAATGTATTAAAAACACAATATTACATACTATGAGGTTTACACCTATTTACCTGAAAACAGGCAGTTCTAGTTTAAGATCTTTATTCTAGCCTTTACTCCCCCTTTTCTTGTGCTGCTCCTCTTTTGCTTCAAACAATTTCAAATGTTAAATATTTATATACATGAAACAAAGCTGTCATTTTCCAAGTCACAGAATCAGCATTTCCTTTCATCCAGAAGCCCTGATATTCTCAGAAGTACACTAAGAAAGACTAATAAATTCTCCCACAGGTTTGATTTCCTTGCCATTTGAAAATGACACCAGAGTTTAAGAGGGATAACTGCATAGAGGCATGAAAAAGTTTCCTGTATGGTCTATTCATCATCACATGCTGAATTGCTAACACTTATAATAAACCAAAGATTCGTTTGGGATTTTTCTTATAATTGTGTGAACAAGTCTTCACATAGCTTATTTACTTTCCAGTTTTGTGTGTTGTGTAAACACCAATACTAAGAAAATGTTATTCACTAACCTTGAATGAAGAGGTGGATGCTGCAGAGTATCCACTTGCTCCAGAAACAAGAGACACCATGGAGCCATGGCGTCGTAAACTTGACTCTGATGCATAGCCAGATTCAGTCTAAAAACCAAACCACACACAAAAGTAGAGCGTTGAGGCTTTTAATAAAAAAAGAACTAGTGAAAGCAAGTTTAATATCTCCTCTAAATCAGCTCATTTGTTTCTTGTCAGGAAGGAGCAAGGGCTTAACTTGGATTGTGTCTGCAAGTTTAAGATGTTGATGTAGTAACTGTAAAGTTACTATGAATCTTTATTTGTTATCAAGTCGATCTGGAAAAAAAGTAGTTATCTGCAATTTATCGTGTAGCCCTAAAACAGTAACTAATTAAACAATGCAAAAAAATGAAAAGCATCTATTGATTAAAATAGCATGAAAAAGATTAAAAAATATTAAGTTTGACAAATGTCCTCATAAGTAAAACAGAAGAAGATAGTGAGGAACTGTAAAAAGAATATTTTCCTAAAGACTGACATAAAATGGCACACATGACAAAGGAGAAGAAAAACCCTAAAAGAGAATGTAAGGCAGTGTTGGAAAATCTCATTCCCTAACTATTGTACCAGTCTTTATAGTATTCATTTCTATGAACTTTCTTCATCTCAGGAGGACCCTGAGAACTACTGACCTGTCAGCTTCACCTCTGCCTGGGAAGATCATGGAAGAGATCCTCCTGGAAGCTATTCTAAGGCACATGGAGGATAGGGAAGTGATTCGGGACAGCCAGCATGGCTTCACCAAGGACAAGTCCTGCCTGACCAACCAAGTGGCCTTCTATGATGGAGTGACTATATCAGTGGACAAGGGAAGGGCTACAGATGCCATCTATCTGGACTTCTGTAAAGCATTTAACATGGTCCGCAACAACATCCTTCTCTCCAAATTGGAGAGACAAAGATTTGATGGGTGCACTGTTCGGTGGATAAGGAATTGCTTGGATGGTCACATCCAGAGGGTAGTAGTCAATGGCTCAGAGTCCCAATGGACATCAGTGACTAGTGGTGCCCCTGAGGGGTCTGAATTGGGACCAGTGTTATTTAATATCTTCATTAATGATGTAGATGAAGGGATCCAGTGCACCCTTGGCAACTTTGCAGAGGACACCAAGCTGAGTGGTGCTGTTGACACACCTGAAGGATGAGATGCCATCCAGAGGGAACTGGACAAGCTCAAAAAGTGGGCCCATGGGAATCTCATGAGACTTAACAAGGCAAAGTGCAAGGTGCTAAATCTGGGCTGCTTGGTTGCACCGGGCAATCTCTGGTATCAATACAGGCTGGAGGATGAATGGATCGGGAACAGCCCTGCCAAGGACTTGGGGGATACCAGAGAATGAGAGGCTGAACATGCCCCAGTCATGTGCGCTTGTGGCCTAGAAAGTCAATTGTATCCTGGGCTGCTTCAAAATCAGAAGGTTGAGGGTGGTGATTCTGCCCCTCTACTCTGCTCTGGTGAGACCCCACCTGGAGTACTGCATCCAGCTCTGGGGTCTCCAGCACAGGAAGGACAGCAACCTGTTGGAGCAAGTCCAGTGGAGGGCCATGAAGATGATTAGAGGGATGGAACACCCCTTCTACTAGGAAAGGCTGAGAGAGTTGGGGTTATTCAGCCTGGAGAAGGCTCCAGGGTGAGGTTACTGTGGCCTTTCAGTATCTGAAAGGGATCTACAAAATGGCTGGAGAGGGACTTTTTACAAGGGTATGAAGTGATAGAACAAAGAGGAATGGCTTTAAACTGAAAGAAGGAAGGTTTAGATTAGATATTAGGAAGAAATTCTTTACTGTGAGGGTGGTGAGGCACTGGAACAGATTGCCCAGAGAAGCTGTGGCTGCCCCATCCTGGAAGTGTTCAAGGCCAGGTTGAATGGGGCTCTGAGCAACTTGGTCTAGTGGAAGGTATCCCTGCTCATTGCAGGAGAGGTGGAATTAGATGATCCTTAAGGTCCCTTCCAACCCAAAACATTCTATAATTCTTAAGAGATATAGCTAACATTGTATACTGCATAGTCACGGTTAAGTCAGAATGACTAAAGGACCCCAGCTCATTGCAAGAAGGACAGACCCCACACTGAAGAATAAAGGATAGCCCCAGACTATCAAGATAATGCCATCATCCTAGCCCTTCTAACACCTCTGTGAAACTCTCCCATTATCTGGCATCATAGACAAGTAACTGTAGCAAGACTCATTCAAGGCACATCTTAATAATGAAAAAATCAGATGGACAGTGATGCCATAGAACTATAGTTGCTTTGCAAAACAGTAATATGTGTGTGTTAATTAATGATTGGTCAAATGATGTTGCATCTGAACACCTGAAAGGTAAAGAACCATGTATGAAATCACATTCGATGAATTTGAATGGGATACCTCATGACCGTGAATAAAGAATTACTTGTGATTTTATACTATACATCCTCACCTCTGTCAACATGTGCCAGTTGCAAAATTTCTGTGACAAAAGAAACAGATGGTTCAGAGCAATATCTGAAATACTGTTAATAGATTTGATCAAGTTGACAGAGAATACTGTAAAGGATCTTTGACAGAATGAGAAATACTGCAGCAGCAGAGCAATTCAGACAGGGCAGGGAGAAGGGGAGACAGAACACATGATATGGAACAAGCAAGAAGCAACAATGGAATTCTAGGTGTTGGACTTTTGTAGAAAATTTGAAAATGGCATAGAATTTGGGAAGTTGAGAAAGTGCTAATAAATTAAGATGCAAATGAACTTACAGAGTATTAAAAGAAAGGAGAAAGGACACAAAGTTGGTGTTTGTTAAAAAAGGAGAATTTATACAATACTGCAAGTGAGCAGGACAAAATATGTATATTTGGGTTACAAAGGAGCAGTGGCAGAGAAACACAGTTGTGGAAAAACTAAAGTATGACTTAAAAGAAAAATGTGACTTCCAGAATTGTTAACATAATTCCTGAATGAATGTGACTGGATGAGATTACTTAGCCACAACAAGTAAAACGGAGCCAAGAGTCAGTTTCTATCTGGCCCATTTAAAGAATGAGGTATAAGACAACAAAGAATGGAGGAAACAGAAGAGGAATAAGTATCAGAAGTAGAAACAAAGTGGGAAAATGATAGTTATCAAAAAATGAAAGTATAGTTAGAAAAGAGTATTCTAAATCTTGGTGGAAAATGGCTAAGTAATCAACTTAAAAGAAAAAGAAAGAGAGAGAAAGAGAGTGAAAGAGCAGAAAGGAGTGAAAAAGAAAAAAGAAAAAAGAAAAAGGACACTCATAAGTTCAAAAGATTAAAAAAGGCACATCTTAAGTTAATTGCTTAATTTAGCAAAAAAGATTAACTTATCTGAAATAGCAGAGAGAAGTTTTCTTAATGACAGTTTATAGTGCAACAATATAAGGCAAGATGCATTTAGAAATTTATGCTTTAAATAATGAATTTAAAGCTATTTTATACAGAGCAAGAGTGCTAGAAATATAGCTACATAAGTGTAGTGACAGAAGTGCTAAAAGGTCAAATTTTTAACAATTAGTACTACTATTTGTTTTAAAGTATAGCTTTAAAATATCTATTGGAATAAGCTTTTTATTAGAACATTCGCATTGGATATGCAGGACTCTTCTAGAATATTAGTTCAAGTGTTAAGCAGTATACCCAATGTCGGCATCATATTTGGTATACTGGACCACGTTTTGAATTGCATTGCACTTGTGTTACAGTACAGAGATTATACCTTAATTCACCAGATTTGAATTCCAAATATAACAAAGCAAATAATGAAGCTTTGATTAGTTTTTTTGCAAATACTCAAGGGCTTTTTGCTCTTTATATAGACTGATCCTGAGGCAAGGAGGAATTTACTTAAGCACCTTGCAAAACATAACTGTAACGCCGACTGTAAGAGGATCATAGAGGCTCTTCCTGGGGATCCTTCTATCCCCCCAATGGCAGAGGCCTGTGCAAAACTGTGCACTTTGGGTCATAAGTTGGCTGCTGTGGTCACTGCTATACAGCCTGTTATGACCACTGCCATGCAGCCTGCTATGACCACCGCCATGCAGCCTGCTATGGCCACTGCCATGCAGCCTGCTGTGGCCACTGCTGTGCAGCCTGCTACGGCAACTGCTGTGCAGCAGGTCTGGGCAGTGCCACAGGGCAGGCAGAAGCAGCAGGGGATTGCACAGGCCAGCAGGAAACAGTGGAAGAAGGCACGGAAGTCCACAATTCCCTTGTTCTTGTGCGGTCGATGTGGCAGACCGAATCATCTGTCAAATGCCTGCAAGGCGACTGTTCACGTTAATGGTCAGGCCTTGCCGGGCTTGGGAAACGGGAAGCGAAACGCGAAGGGGGACGCGCTCAGACACAAGTTTCTCTCCAAGCCCCGGAGCCGATGGAGATCTGCTCGGTCAGCTTGCAGCCAGCACTCGCGGTTCAACAGGTGTTGACATCTGCACAGCAGCAATGGTTGTGTTAGAGACAGGTGATGTACACAAGGTCCCTTTGGATGGCTTTGGTCCCTTGGGTGATGGTATGAGTGCTCTCCTTATGGGGAAATCTAGTACCACCCTTCAGGGTCTCATTGTTCACATGGGACTTATTGACGCGGATTTCACGGGACAAATCTGTGCCATGGTTTCCACATCAAAACCCCCTGTTGTTATCCTGAAAGGGACACGGCTTGCTCAACTTGTGCTGTTTAGGTCTTGTGTTCACAAGGCAGTTGACCAGTCGCGAGGAGACAGCAGCTTTGGGTCCACTGGGCCGCCTCAAGTGCACTGGACCACTGTCCTGGCCAACGACTGTCCCATGAAGCTGTGTACCCTGTCCATCCCTGGTGTGATGCCCCCAGAAATCTGCCTCCATGGACTGACTGATACTGGCGCTGACATCACTGTCCTCTCTCTTGCTGCCTGGCCCCCGGAGTGGCCCTTGAGTCCGGTGGGGACGCCTGTCACGGGACTGGGAGGAATGCAGCAATACTACGTGAGCCAGAAGCCCGTAATCATCACAAACTCAGAGGGACAGTTGGCCGTGGTCCGGCCTCATGTTACTTCGACTGTTGCTAACCTCTGGGGGAGGGATGTTTGGGCCGCATGGGGGGTGCAGATCCGGATGGATTTTTAATGGGGGCCACTGCGATGAAGGGCGCAGAGTGTCCTACACCTCCTTTACAGTGGCTGGTGGACAAACCCATCTGGGAGAACCAGTGGCCCCTCTCTCAAGACAAATTAGTCGCCCTTCAGAATCCAGTGCAGGAGCAGTTGGACCAGGGTCATCTGGAGCCTTCTACCAGTCCCTGGAACACTCCTGTCTTCTGCATCAAGAAAAAATCTGGGAAACAGAAGTTGTTACAAGACCTCCGGAAAGTGAATGCCATGATGGAAAGCATGGGAACATTGCAGGCGAGCATGCCGTTGCCTACCATGCTTCCAGTGGATTGGCTGATCCTCATCATGAATCTGAAGGATTGTTTCTTTACGATTCCTTTACACCCCGATGACAGGCAAAAATTTGCCTTCACGGTGCCAGCAATTAACAATGCTGAGCCTGCACAGTGGTATCAATGGACGGTTTTGCCCCAGACAATGCGGAATTCTCCCGCCATATGCCAATGGTATGTGGCCCGTGCCTTGTCTGGAGTTCGCAGGCAGTTTCCCAACGCCCATGTATATCACTACATGGACGACATTCTGGTGGCTGCGCCCACCCAGAATGAACTGCTGAGGATACAGCCTCAATTGATTGATGCTTTGCACGCTCATGGGCTGCAAGTGGCTCCAGAAAAGGTTCAACAACAGCCTGCTTGGAAGTATTTGAGGGTCAAAATTCTGGAACTGACAATCCGTCACCAGGAGGTGCAAATTGTGCTTTTGGTGAAAACACTGAATGGCGCCCAGAAATTGGTAGGTGTCATCATGTGGTTGTTTCCGTATTTGGGACTAACCAATGCACAACTATCTCCTCTATATGATTTGTTAAAGGGAGACACTGATTTAAAGTCACCTCGTGAATTGACCCCTGAGGCACGTAAGGCGCTGGAGGAGGTTCAGCAAGCTGTTTCCGCTTGCCAAGTGTACAGCATTGATCCTTCTGTTGATATCACTGTGTTCATTGTAGCGGCACGTTTTCTACATTTTATTTATTGTTAATATGTTCTGTAATGGTTTTTCCTAAGTTCCCGCCTGTATTTCTCCCCATTTAGTATATCCCCTGCCTTTGTTCTCCACAGACTGTCAGTCTCTGGGGAAGCCTCTCCTCTTTTTCCAGAGGCTTTGGAGAGACTCGGTCCCGGATTGGAGCAGGCTGGGGAATCCCCCACCCCTTGTTTCCCATTCGTTGTCTGTGTGCCATCCCCATTTCCCTGATTGGCTTTCCCTCTTGTGTCCACCCCCTTCTCCTAGCCCCTTATAAGCTGTAACCCCGCCTCTGGCAGGCAGAGAGGCTCGTGGCTTGCCTGCTAAGAGCAGGTGACAATAAACACCATCTTGCCACAAAGCCTCCTCCTTCTTACCTTTGTCGTAGCCTCACCGACAGCTCTCGTGCAGCTCTGACCCACTGGGGGGGTGGTGGCCGGTCCGCCTGCTGCTGCCTAACCGAGTCTGGAATGATTCCTAGCCAGGGCTAGCCGGAAATAGCTGGAAGCCACTTTCCAACCGGGCTCAAGGAATAATTTCAGTTGGCGCGCCAACGTGGAGCAGAAGCCACCACGAGAAAGAGGCTGCATGAGTTGCCTCCGCAGAAGGACGTCCGAGACCATCGCCAGATCTGTGGACTTAATCCCCGCCTGCGAAGGATTTATCCCCGCAGCGGAGAGGGATTGCAGGCAACCACGTGCCTGCCGGCACTCCCGGCAGGAGGAGAGAGAAGCCTTTAGCACCCAAAAGGTCCTCTCCCAACGGAGGTCCACCATCACTTGTTTTTCATTAGCCAGCACCAGGTGGAGGCTGAGGAAAAAGAGCTCACCTCGGGAGAGAAGACGGAGTTCGTCGGTCCAAGGAGAAAAAAAAATGAGGATTTGGTAAGTTCTGGCAATTGCACGTTCCCCCGAGCGGCAGACGCACGGCGGCTGATCGCGGCAGGCGGGCAGCGAAGTCTGCACGAGGGCTTTCCCTCCCCTCCCCCCCCGCGGCGGCGGCAAGATGCCGAGAGTCGGCAGTGCAGGGTTTGCCCTTTCTTCCCCCTTTGCGGAGGTGGCACGGACGTGCAGGCACGGACCGGCGATTCCGCAGCGCTGGGTTCCACCCCGCCTGCAGCTTTGCAGCGGCAGCAGCGCAGGCAAAGGTGGCACGGCTCTGCTGGCGGCAGGGGGAGCTGAGTTCGCTTTCAGTTTCGCACGCCACGCGGCGCGCAGCCTTTCTTTCGCACGCCTTTGTTTCGCGCCCGGCGCAGCTCAGCCACGTCATCGAAAGCTCTTCCCCTTCCCCCGCCGCGGTGCGGCCGCGTCATCCCAGCGCAGCTAAGCCACGTCATTAAGCAGCGTTGGCTCAGCGTGGCGCCTGGCGCAGCCCCGCCTCCTCCCCCTTCCCCCCCGCGGCGCGCGTTCCTTTGTTTTGCACGTGGTTTGCCGCAACACGGCGACTAGCGCGACTACGTCACTCAGCGGGCACGCGACCACTGCCACGTAGTCTCGGCGGCAGCAGCAGCGCAGCTCCAGCTCGGTGCGTGCGGCTCTGGCGCGGCTCCACCCCCTTCCTCCCCTTCCCCCCCCCGTGTGTCGCGGCTGCGGCGCACGTCCCGATCGCGCGGCCCCCCCCACTGCCTCCGGGGCAAAAGACGAGCACAGCGCTGGAAAAGCCCCCAATCCTCCGGGAAAATTCTCAAAGTCCCCGACCCCCTCCAATCCTCAAGGCTTTCAGCCTATTGGGTGGCTTCATTGAAGCCAGAAGCGCGCTTCCCCCTCGGAGTTGCCTTAAGCCCTCCAGGGGTTTAGTCTGTGTTGCGGCAGCCTTAGTTCTTTCAGTTTTAATTTAAAGATTTTTATTTTAGACGCGAGACCCCCGACGCGTGGGCTCGGGACGTTTTCTCGCTGTCGGCTTTTGTTCAGGAGTGTCTGCACTCCTAGGACGCAGGGAGCATACATCCCTGGTCTCGGGTTTTAAGTTGCAGCTGTTGTTTTAAGTTGTGGATTTTTCGTTTTCAAGTGGTGTGTGAGTGTGTAGATTGAGCATGGATACAAGGCTCTTTACACAACAGAAGGAAGTTTTTTATGTTATTGTTACGAGTTTGAAGAGCTCCCAATTTAAGCTTTCGAAGGGGAAGCTCGAAAGATTTGTCTGATTCCTCTTCCTCCACTTTCCACATGTGTCCCCTGCTCAGGCAGCCAGCGTTGATTTTTGGAACACTGTCTATGCAAAATGTTTTCAATGGAGCAGGACAGAGGACAAGTTTCGAGGAAAATATATAACTTGGCTGTTGCAGCTGCGTTCTGCCTTGAATCAGGCCATGAAAGTGGAGAAAAAGCAGAGCGGACAATCTGCCCCCGTTACCCCAGACCCCAGTCCCATTCCCTCTCTCCCCAGAAACGGCATCCTCTGAGGAACAGCAGGGAGAACTCCCCCTGCTAGCCCTGGCTCCTCGCAGGTGCCTCGATTCCCCTGCCTGACCAGTCATGGACAGACTATTAGGTGTGCTTGTGCTTGCTCTGGCAAGGCAACTCGAGCCTCTTTCCCCATCCCCTTCTACCCCAGTTTCTAAACCCCGAGTAAAGTTCTTGTTACGAAACAAAGAGGGTGCAAAAAATCGTGGTCGTGCATCCCGTTCTCCTTCTCCCTCGGCACGACATGGTGGTGACTGCATGGCACAGCCATCCACGTGCTCAGTATCCTCCTCCCCCACTTCTTCTTCCCATAATCCCTTTTCTTCCTGCCTAATTCCAACCCCTCCCTTCCCTTAACTCCTCCCACATCTCAGAGTTCCCGAGCTCCACCTCCTGTTTGTGCTCCTCCCCGAACTCCTCCCCTCGCGCGCTCCGCCCACAGTTCAGGTCCACCCCCTGAACCAACTCCTCCCCCAAGGGTGTCACTATCGCAAGGAGGCCACACCCCCTCTAGAGCCAGAACCTCAAGGCCCAAGCCCGGGTGACCTTCCTTCTCTTGCTCCTGTGACTTATCGCAGGTCGAGGGGCGGGAATGTCACTCATCCCAACTGGCAGCCCCTTTCCCAGAATACCAACAGGGATCTGTGTAAGGCTCACCGGGAGTACGAGAGAGAAAGCCCGTACTTCCGAGGGTTGTTGAGAGCCAATTTAGCCAGAATAGTGACAGTCCCATCAGACCTCCGGCAGCTGTTTTCATGTCTGCTAAACTCAACAGAGATCAAGCTCTGGGAGGCAGCATGGAAAGACCTGCTCAGGACTGCACTACCGAGGTTGTTGGAGGATCCATCAACCGCGACAGATGCGGCAGGGGAACCCATCACCTGGGTTGGTGGCAACCAACAAAAGGCAAGTGGGCACAGGCTCTAGAGCAGACCAACAATATCCCAGAAGGGATATTGAACAAGATCAGGGACAATGCGGAAAAGGCATTTTTAAGGTTGCAGTCGGGAGGCCCTTTGCCTCATTATGCAGATATCAAACAGGAACCAGCTGAGCCATTTGTAGACTTTGTGGAATGCTTAACAAGAGCAGTTGAGTTACAGGTGCGGCAAGAGGCAGCTAAGGACACGGTGCTGGAGGAAATGGCACAGAAAACTGCCAATGAGAAGTGCAAAGCGGCCATCCTCAGTTTGCCCCTCAAGCCTCCACCCACCACTGAAGATTTTCTACAGGTGTGCGAAGCCAAGGTCCCAATGATGACATCAAAGCCAGACCATGCACCGAGGCAGCAGCCCTGCAGTACACTGAGAGCTGCTGCTGCCGAACCGACACAGAACGTGCCAGCCAGAAAACCCTCTTTCCGCAATCGAAATAACTGCTGTACCCTGTGTGGCCAGTTTGGCCATTGGCAGTCCTCCTGCCTGGCAAAGGCCGAATTTCAGCTATTTTTACAAAACCGGGGAGGCAGAGGTGGGAACCAGGCAAGGGGCACACAGCCCCAGGGACAACAAAAAAACTAAATTATAAGCGCAAGGCCACCCTGCGTGAGGACCACAAAAGGGTGGCCAGGGTGAGGAGGGGGAAAAGAGGAGTTTCAAAAAATGTGCCAAATAAAACTAACTTACCGGACATGACACTTTCTGTTCCAGATCAAGACACTCCAGGAGTTCCCTCTGGGAGCTCCCAGCCACCGGACATAGACCTTTTCAAGGACCTAGTGGACCAAATTTTAACAACCACCTCCAGGTATCAGCCCTTCAGGCTTCAGCTGACTGAGCCAATCCACCTCAGGGTCACTGATTGGCATTTTATAAAGGTCAACCAAGGTGAGCAGGGTACCTGGAAAGAGATCGGGGCAAAGTATGTCGTGATGGGAGATTGTAAGTACACTCCCAGGGAGATTGAAGTTGCTCCGGGGACATTCAACTAAGACCCCGAGCACTTCATTGTATGGCTGCACTGCACTCATCCTCCAGTCTTTCTGCCCAAGGGAAAAAAAAAACTCAAGTGATACCCGTTCCCAGCCTAGAGAAAGGCATCACACCGTCAGTGGGGAGGGTAAGGGCTATTACAGCATCATCCAGGCCTTTGCAGGACTGTGTGTTGAGGGTGGGTGACGTAACCCATGACATCAAGGGCCTTTTAGACACAGGCGCGGACGTGACGATAGTCCCTATACGGGATTGGCCGTCACACTGGGCGTTGCCAAACGTGGCTGGACACGTACAAGGTGTAGGAGGGTTGCAATTGGCTCGTCAATCAAAGAGCGTTGTGGAAATTAAGGGGCCAAATGGGCAATCGGCAACTCTATGCCCATTTGTGATGGATTATAAGGAACCCTTGCTAGGAAGAGACCTGATGGCCCAGTGGGGAGTCACAATTGAAATACCCGACCCCTCACAAAACTTTCAGGCAGCGGTCGCTGAAGAGCGTCCTACCCAAAAGCTCAGATGGAAAACTGACATTCCAGTTTGGGTAGAGCAGTGGCCGTTATCTAAACAAAAATTAAAAGCGCTCAATGAGCTCGTGGAGGAGAAACTGAGAAAAGGCAACATTGTGGAGACCACCTCACCATGGAATTCCCCAGTGCTTGTCATTCAGAAATCTGATAATACCAGGTGGCGGCTCCTTCACGACCTTTGCCAAATTAATAATGTCATGGAAGACATGGGGTCTCTCCAGCCTGGGATGCCTTCCCCAGCAATGCTCCCCCGAAATTGGAATTTGGCTGTTATTGATATAAAGGATTGTTTCTTCCAAATTCCCCTACACCCTAACAACGCTCCACGTTTCGATTTCTTGGTGCCTACCATCGACTGAGAAACCCCAAGGAAGAGGTACCATTGGAAAGTTTTGCCGCAGGGCCTTAAAAACAGCCCAGCCATCTGCTAATGGTATGTCTCTTCCTTGCTGTCTCCTGTGCGTGCAGCCGCAGGTGAAGCAATCATCCATCACTACATGGATGACGTTTTAATCTGTGCCCCAAACGACGATCTGCTGTCACACGTGCTTGACCAGACGATTTCTGTGTTAGTTGCTGCAGAGTTCGAGTTACAGGAATCCAAGATTCAACGGATGCCACCTTGGAAGTACCTTGGCCTTGAGATTGGCAAGCGGACCATTGTGCCGCAAAAATTTGCTATCAAGACCAAAATTAAGATGCTTGCAGATGCTCATCAACTGTGTGGGTCGTTGACATGGGTGAGACCCTGGCTAGGTCTGACAACTCAAGACCTAGACCCGCTTTTCAACTTGTTGAAGGGTGGGGAGGAGCTGAGTTCTCCGAGGGAACTCACCCCAGAGGCACAGAAAGCACTCGAAAAGGTCCAGGTAAAGCTTTCCACCAGGAAGGCCAACAGGTGCGCACCTGACCTGCCATTCCAATTTATCATCTTGGGAAACCTGCCACATCTTCATGGTGTCATTTATCAGTGGGACAAGGAGGTCACCAAACTCCACCAGAAAGACCTAGGCGGGAAGGATCCTCTTCTTATTATAGAGTGGGTCTTCCTTAGCCACCAGCGGTCCAAAAGGATGACCACGCCACAAGAAATGGTGGCTGATTTGATCTGGAAGGCCAGAACCCACCTTAGGGAATTGGCTGGCTGTGACTTTGACTGCATACACATCCCAATTCGGACCAAAACGGGCCCAATTACAAAGGCAATGTTGGAACAACTATTGCGGGAAAATGAGGCTCTGCAAATAGCCCTGGATTCATACACTGGGCAAATTTCAATTCCTCGGCCTGCCCACAAAATTTTTAATGAGGATGCTCAATTCACATTGGCTTTAGAGAGTGTTCAGAGCAAAAGGCCTTTAGAAGCCCTGACAGTTTTTACGGACACGTCCGGAAGGTCCCACAAGTCAGTCTTGACTTGGAAGGACCCTCAGACTCAGCAGTGGGAAGAAGATGTTACCAGAGTTGAGGGGTCCCCTCAAGTTGCTGAGTTGGCCGCAGTCGTCCGGGCTTTTGAAAAGTTCACTGAACCATTCAATTTAATTACTGATTCGGCCTATGTAGCAGGTGTAGTATCCAGAGCAGAGCATGCAGTCCTGCAAGAAGTGTCCAACCCTGCCCTCTTTGAACTGCTCTCGAAGCTTGTTAAGCTGATCTCCAACCGAGAGCAACCCTTCTATGTGATGGACACAAGGTCACACATGGATTTGCCAGGGTTCATCGCTGAGGGAAACAGGAGGGCTGATGCTCTCGCTGCCCCTGTGGAGATGGCCCCATTGCCGAATCTCTTCGAGCAGGCCAAAATCAGCCATCAGTTGTTCCATCAGAATGCCCCAGGCCTTGTTCGCCGGTTCCGTCTCACCCGGGAACAGGCAAGGGCGATTGTGGCGGCCTGTCCCACATGCCAGCAGCATGCTCTCCCAACCATCAGCGCTGGGGCTAACCCCAGAGGGTTGAGCAGCTGCGAGGTGTGGCAGACAGACGTGACGCACGTGCCTCAGTTTGGTAGGCTGAAGTGAGTCCACATCTCGGTGGACACCTTTTCTGGCGCAGTCTTCGCCTCTGCCCACACAGGGGAGAAATCCGGGGATGCTATCAAGCATCTCCTGCTGGCTTTCTCCTTCTTGGGCATCCCAAAAGTCCTCAAAACCGATAATGGGCCAGCGTATCGTTCCAGGGAATTCCGTGACTTCCTGCAGCAATGGGGAGTGGAACATAAAACTGGCATCCCCCACTCCCCGACTGGTCAAGCCGTGGTGGAGAGGACCCATCGTGACATCAAACGGGTCCTGGACCAGCAACAACCGGTCCTGAAAGTCGAGCCTCCACCGATCCGTCTTTCCAGGGCCTTGTACACCATCAATTTTTTGAACTGCTCCTTTGAGGTTTTGAACCCGCCAATCGTCCGTCACTTTGGTGGGTGTGAGCAGCTAGCCCTGAAGGTGCGTCTGCAAGTCCTGATGCGAGACCCAGAGACTGGCGGAGTCGAGGGCCTACACGACTTAGTCACTTGGGGTCGTAGATACGCTTGCGTGTCCACCCCCAGGGGACTGAGGTGGGTTCCCTCGAAATGGGTGAAGCCATACCGCCCCGCAGTCTCTGGGGAAAAAAGACCCAAATACTCACAGGTCGCGGTGGCTGCACGGAGAAGAAAAAGGCACCAGTGGAACTCCTGGGACGAGTTTGTCCTCCCCTTACCCCCTTGCCTTGTTTCTAATTATGTTTTGGTTTCCTATTCTATTTAGTTCAGGTCCAGACCCACACAGAGCGATGGCCCCATTGACAGCAGCCATCCTTCTATCCTTGCTGCTGCTCGCCAGTCTTCAGTCTCCGATGGTGGCATGGGCAGTGCCAACACCCATGCCACAATCCGCAAACTTGTCGGAGACTTCAAGAACAAGCTGTCCTCAAACATCCAACTGGCTGGATGGACTTTTTGAGAATTGGGGGCTACCTGGGTGGGCCAGGTCCATTATTCGTCCTATCCTGATCATTTTATTTATGATTTTGTGTGTTCTCAGCGTGCTTAGTTGTATTCGTTATTTTGTTAAAAAATTGATTTCAAGCTGTCTCCCTCCTGCATGTAAGCCAAGTCGTCATCACAGCTCTACCACAAGTGAAAGATCCTGAGCTGTGGCCACTGACCAGCTATTTACAGTTCAAAATACCATCTTTTATAAAAAGAAAGGGGGAGATGTAGCGGCGCGTTTTCTACATTTTTTTTATTATTAATATGTTCTGTAATGGTTTTTCCTAAGTTCCCGCCTGTATTTCTCCCCATTTGGTATATCCCCTGCCTTTGTTCTCCACAGACTGTCGGTCTCCGGGGAAGCCTCTCCTCTCTTTCCAGAGGCTTTGGAGAGACTCGGTCCCGGATTGGAGCAGGCTGGGGAATCCCCCACCCCTTGTTTCCCATTCGTTGTCTGTGTGCCATCCCCATTTCCCTGATTGGCTTTCCCTCTTGTGTCCACCCTCTTCTCCTAGCCCCTTATAAGCTGTAACCCCGCCTCTGGCAGGCAGAGAGGCTCGTGGCTTGCCTGCTAAGAGCAGGTGACAATAAACACCATCTTGCCACAAAGCCTCCTCCTTCTTACCTTTGTCGTAGCCTCACCGAAAGCTCTCGTGCAGCTCTGACCCACCGGAGGGGTGGTAGCCAGTCTGCCTGCTGCTGCCTAACCGAGTCTGGAATGATTCCTAGCCAGGGCTAGCCGGGAATAGCTGGAAGCCACTTTCCAGCCGGGCTTGAGGAATAATTTCCCTTCATCACTGCTCTGGGTTTATATCCAACAGGTATCAATGGCCAATGGAATGACAAATGGTCTGACCCCTTGCACATCTTGGAATTGGTCTTCCTGCCCCACAAGACGCAGAAGACGGTAACTCCGTTATCTGAGCTGGTTGCTCAATTGATAATCAAATGCCTGCAACAGTGTTTGCAATTGATGGGGGCAGATCCTGCAAAAATTGTGATCCCGGTTGAGCAGGAAAGCTTTGACTGGAGCCTTGCAAAGTGTTGCTATGCAATGTGCTCTGGAAAACTTCGCAGGGCAGATCATTTATCATCTGCCCAGCCACAAGCTACTGCAAGTGGAGAAACATACAGAAATTTCTTTGCGCCCAAGCATAGCCAGGAACCAGTGCAAGGACCCACCATCTTCACTGACAGTTTGGGAAAGACAGGAAAGGCCATTGTTACTTGGAGGAATGGATCTGAGTGGCAGGAGCTGGAAGGTCATGAAAATGGTTCAGCCCAATTGGTTGAGCTAAAGGCTGCGGTCATGGCATTCGAGAAGGAATTTGGTCACGGATTCCGCCTATGTGGCCAATGTCACAAAGTGGCTGGGTTATTCAGTTTTGAAGAAGGTCAGTAATCCTGCCTTGTTTCATTTACTGAAGACCTTGTGGTGTGCCATTCAGGCCCGGGTTCACCCATACTATGTTCTGCATACAAGGAGTCACACCAATTTGCCAGGGTTTGTAGCGGAAGGTAACGCGAGGGCTGACAAGTTGGCTAACCCAGCATGGGTAGCACCTCAGCCAGACGTACTCACACAGGTCAAGGCATCACATGGGTTTTTTTCCCCAGAACGCACATACATTGCAGAAGCAATTTCAGTTGACACCAACTGAGGCTCACAACATTGTTGAGTCATGTGACGACTGTCACGTGCTTGCTGTGCCTTTGCCAGCAGGGGTAAACCCCAGAGGCCTTAGGGCCTTGGAGCTTTGGCAGACCGATGTCACTCAGGTTGCCGAGTTTGGCCTGCTCAAGTATGTGCATATCACGGTGGACACATTCTCCTTTGCAATGTGGGCTTCTGCTCGCACTGGAGAAAAGATCCGTGATGTCATTGCCCACTGGAGGCAGGCCTTTTCCATTCTTGGCATACCTTCTGCTGTGAAAACCAACAATGGTCCTGCTTATGCATCACAGAAGGTGCGGCAGTTCCTGCAATTGTGGGATGTTTCACACAATTTCGGTATCCCTCATTCTCCGACTGGTCAAGCTATTGTAGAACGCGCTAATGGTACTCTGAAGCGGGTTCTACAAAAACAAAAACGGCGAATGCAGGGTGAAACCCCGCAAAGCCGGTTGGCAAAGGCCTTGTACACCATCAATCATCTTATGGTGCCGCAGAACTCAAGTAACTGTCATCTTGAATCACCATCTTTTGTTACAGGCTTCAGATGAGACACACCAGCCTCGAGCAAAGGTTTGAATGAAAAATCTAGTCACCAAACAGTGGGAAGGTCCCTACGACCTTGTCATTTCGGGGCGTGGGTATGCGTGCGTGTCCACAGATACTGGGACATGCTGGGTACCTTCAAAGTGTGTCCGTCCTGACCTGCGACTGCAGAGACAGAACCCGGCCAACAGGCAAGATAGAAACCGTGACCAAACTGAAAGCTGTCAAGTGGATGAATCATCGAGTGATGACTCTGATGCAGATGACACAAGTGATCACTCTGATGATTCCTCCCTGACTGAACCCTAAAACATTTTTCAGTTTTTCCCTTTGTAACATTGTTCATTTTTTTTCTATTTGTAACATTGTTCATTTTTATTTTTTCTTTTTTTTTTTTTAAAGGAAAAAGGGTGAGATGTCGCCCTGGTTTTCGAAGCCTTATGATGTTTACATTCTTGGAGTCAAGAGTTCCCACACTTTTTACAAAAACACTATGTGTTTTGCACATTCCTTCTTGGAGGAGGAGAAAATTGACAGACTGTTCACCTGGCCAGTGTGGTTTAAAGGAGGGATGTTATCCTCCAATCCACTCTCACTTTAGAGAAGCTATAAATTCTGAAAAACTGTAAATAAAGTTCTCTTTTTTGCCTTGGGCGACTGAGCATGTGGTGCGTGCTCATTTCGTGTCTCAGCGTGACAGGATGGGGTATTTTTTTTTCCTCTCTACTCAATCCTCAGATATTCATCTAGCCATGAGAATAGAAATCCATTAAATGCTCAGTGTATCCCAGAGTATGCATTAGGTAGCAAGCACTGAAGCATAAAGTCAGAATTGTCAAAGATCAAAAAGTCCATATTATATCTTACAGGATTTAAGAAAAACTGATCTTACACCCTAAGGAAAATTATTAGAACACATCATTCAGTTTAAAATGCAATTTTACAAGAGTAATTTAGGGGAATAAAAAGGGGGGAGAGAAAAGAGTTTTGCTTTCAACAGTGCTTGCTTTGCATCTCACACCTCATCAAATCTAATGCATTTTTCTTGGCTTTCAAAATGTATTCCCAATTCTTCCTACTTCCTTCCTGCTGTAGTCCTTGTTTTTATCAGGTCTCAATACCCACTTCCCTTAAAACTCCCCAAATACCAAGGAAGACTCACTGCACCAATTAGAGTTGAACAAAAAAGGTTATATGTAATAAGGGACTTGCCAGGACATAGAATCTTTAAGGTTAGAAAAGACCTCTAAGACCATCAAGTCCAACCCTTAACCTAACACTACCATCCATCTTCATCACTAAACTATGTCCCCAAGTGCCACATCCACACATTTTTTGAACATTTCCAGGGATGGTAATTCAAACACTTCCCTGGGCAGCCTGTTCCAATGCCTGACCATCCTTTCAGTGAAGATATTTTTCCTAATATCGAATCTAAACATCCCCTGGTGCAACTTGAGGCCCTTTCCTCTTGTGCTGTCACTCGTTACCTGGGAGAAGAGACTGACCCTACCCCTTGCAAAAATGTCCTTTTATGTAGTTGCAGAGACTGATAAGGTCTCCTCTCAGCCTCCTTATCTCTGGACTGAAGAACTCCAGTTCCCTCAGATGCTTATCATAAGACTTGTTCTCTCTTAAGACATGTTCTCTTGTCCTTTCACCAGCTTCATTGCCCTTCTCTGGAGTCACTCCAACACCTCAATGTTCTTATTGTCGTGAGGGACCCAGAACTGAACACAGTATTCAAGGTGTGGCCTCACCAGTGCCGAGTACAGGGAGACAATCACTTCCCTCGTCCTGCTGACCACACTATTGCTGATACAAGCCAAGATGCCATTGGCCTTCTTGGCCAACTGGGCACACGCTGGCTCATGTTAACCTGACTGTCAATCAACACCCCAAGGTCCTTTTCCACCTGGCAGCCTTCCAGCCATTTTTCCCCAAGTCTGTAGCATTACATGAGATTGTTGTGACCTGAGTGCAGGACCCAGCAATTCACCTTGTTGAATACCATAAAATTTGCCTTGGCCCATCAATATAGCCTGTCCAGATCCCTCTGTAGAGCCTTCCTACCCTTCAGCAGATCAATACTCCCACTAAACTTGGTGTTATCTGCAAACTTACTGAGGGTTCACTTGATCCCCTCATCTAGATAATCGTTCAATATATTAAACAGAACTGGCACCAGTACTGAACCTTGTGGAACATGCATCTTTTTGTCATGTTCCTGATATAACCTCAAATTCCTAAAGTTGGCCGGGGTTGAGGTTTCATAAAAACAGTCCTTTCTATTCGAGTCAAAGTTATGTTTGTTTAGAAATGAAGCTCAGTTTGGTCAAATATATAACACACAATGGATGTACCAACATTTTAAAAAGTTAAATGAAAACATAAATTGGTTTACTAAGACTAGACCTACCTGATTCTATAATTTTCATATTAGTCTGTGGGTCAAGAACAAGTCTAACATGATAAAAACAAAATACTAAATAAAAAAATTATCTTAGCATGTAAGTATTTAGACATAACACCTAGTCTCAGATACAGAAAGGAAAAAGATATGCATATAGTGCAGCTCTCCCCTCAAAAGACTCAAAGCACCTTCGACAGCATTATAGTTTGCTGCAACATATACTTATGTAGTCAATTGAAACTGCCAATTCACTGGCTTTGCCTTGAAGTCTTCTTTCAGGAAATCTACAATGTCCAGCAATAAGTGCACTGAGAAAAATTAGTAACATTAAATAAAAAGCAATATCATATGTTTAAAGAGTTCCTAAAATAAAAGGACATATGTCAGTGCAAGTATAACATATCAGCTGAGCAGCCCCATCTATAGTTGCTTACTCAAACCAGCAATTTTAAAGTAATACAAGTTATTTCAGATTATCAGGGGGAAGAAAGATGAACAACTCTCTCCCTATTCCCCTCTCCTAAACACTAATATGTTCTAATGCTCATGTTCATAACAATAAATATCTCTGAGATTTAAATATTAAACCTTTCTTCCTCCTCTCCCATTTAAAACAGATATGTTCAAGACACCAGATTTTGATTTTGATTTTGATCATCTGGAGGGTGGCATGAAAAAGATAAAGGTGATGAAGAAAAAGGAGACATCTCCTCACATCCCTCCTCAAAATTACCAGAAAAGGATGCTAGATGGCAGTTCTGCTTCACAGAAGAACAGCAAGACAAAACATGATAGACCTGTATCTGATGAAATAATAGAAGGAGGGGGTAAAAGTTGTAGTGTATATAAACCCTTGAAAGTCTGCTTCGTTGGACATTCTTGGCAAATAAATGACCATTTGTGTCTGATTTCTGGCCCGAATTGTTATTAGGGAGGTTGATTCAACACCTCCTAAGTTGTTGAATTTTAAGCTTTTTGGCTCAGCCCTTTGTTTCATCATGTATCATTCTGCCAGTTACAAGCACTGACATTCCCTTTATTTCTATGAAATAAAAGTATCATAATTATCTACCACAGTTGTTTTCACAAAGTGAATTACTAACACCTTTGAGTTTATGTTTTGGTTTGAACTGGGCAGAAACACTAATTATGTAGTGGTTTCATGTTTACTTCTGTTTTGGTTGGCTAAATTTAGTGTAGTGATCTAAAAGAAAGAGTTAAATCTTTCTTAGGCTTGTGGTGGTCATGTGATTTCTGCTGGGCTGCAACTTCTCAGGCTGAAGGATTTTAAAGCAGCTAGGCTCATTTTTTTTTTTAGCTGTGGTTTACGGTGTTTAATTTTAAAGCTGCGCTGGTGATGGGGGGGGGAGATTTTTTTTCTTTTGGGCTAGCGGCACTGGCAACTAGGGCCCGGGGTATGGCCTAGCCAGGGCCGGCCTCTCCTTGCTGGTTACTGCGGGGACTTTGGCCACGGCTGTTGCCCTTGAGCTGCAGCTTTTCTTTTTTTTTGCTGGGATCTGACGGAGCCTGGTCAGGCCTCAGGCCGGCTCTCCCCTGCCCCTGCAGAGGGTGGGGGGGGGAACAGCAAGACCTGGCCGGCTCAGGCTAATGTTACTAAGCTGATGTTACCTGTTCAACTGTCAAAAAAGAAATGAGCCCTTTAGACAAACTTAGGATTTACATGAGTATTACCAAAAGTCACATTCAGCTTTCTTAATAGTCAAACCACATGCTAATAACCAAAACCTGGCCTCTGATAGGTCTCTAGTGTTTTCTAAAACAATTTTAAAGTCTTGACAGGGTAATATTCTATATTCCTCTTTAACTAAAAACTAAATTGTGTTAACCTATAACAGTTTACTACTAGAATCCCACTTGTTTATAGAAATGAGACCCGTTATTTACTGCATGGCCAAATGTATGTTGAGTTGGGTATCTTAGTTCTAGTCCCCTCAAGACTCAGCATTAGACTTGGTACCAAGTTTACTTCAGCCATATACATTGCCCTTCATTAAATAGCATTACAAATATATTGATTGACATACTCTTAACAGCTTAGCAGTAGTGTCACAAGCTTTTCATGATATATGATATTGAGTTAGCTCTTTTCAAAGTGGTTTTTGTTGTTGGGGGGGATGTTGTGTATTTTTTCAGTTATATGGGGTTTTGTTTGTGTTGTTTTTGTGTATGCCCCCATGGTATTGCACCCACAAGGCAATTCTCTGCTTATTAGCATTTTGGCATATAATTTTCAGGCATTCTTTAGACATTTCAGAACAGCCCGGGTTACCAATCAGGCTATATGGCAATCAAAAAGTTACTTTAAACTTTAAATACATTTGAAGCTTCAGTCAATTCATATATTTAGCTAATTCAAGGGAAAGATAGCAGTAAAGTATCTCAAGTTCACTACCATTTGGGGAGAGGGGTTTAAAATGATAGTTCAAGACCTCTATTGAGATTATAAAGACTATCTCTTAATGCTCTGACTAGATGAAGGAGACTCCAGCTTCTATGGACACAAAACTTTAAAATTATCTTAAGTCCACATATGTATACCACTTCAGACTCAGATAAGCAGCTCCGAACAGAATAACAAGAAAGCTCAGCTAATAACCAAGTGTCCTGGTTCAGGGTAAAATTTTGGGAGGAAATCTCCAAATGGGGTCCCTCTAGAAAGCAAATTTAAGTGATCCCTCCCCAAACCAGTTCAGGAAAAAATTTTCTCAGAGAAAAGTGGACAAAACAGTTTATTCAACAAGCAAAGTGTTCACAAGCATAAGAAATTAATAATATCAAACAATAAAATGTCTCACCATTCTGAAGAAAGATGGCAAAATTGAGAAAAGTCCTTGCCGTGGGTTGTAGCTCAGCTCGCTCAGACAACACTGTCTGTGGAGGATGCGAGGGAGCAAGTGCAGTTTCTGATAACCAACTCCACGCTTCTTTTCCCCTCCTTCACTCTCGGAACCAGTCTTAAAGGTGTAGAACTTAATATCCATCATAAACAGAACAGACAGTTGGGGATACAAACATCATAAAGTCACCTCAGGACATCAAGTTAGCACTAAATGATCTAGCCTTTCCTCAGCCAGCTGGTCTCCATTCTGACCATTCTTTAGAAAGAAATATATCAATGAGCACAATCACTAAAGAAACTGAACCAAACCCAGGAAGCACAAAGAATTATTTATGGAAAGAAACCAAGATCCAAGACAGCAGAGCTAGAAAGACTAAAGTTAATGGAAGACCACCAAAAATTAAACACTTGAGTACATCAGGGAAAAATGATGTTTAAGGTTGATTTGGTTATAAAAAATAATGTACTGCATAAGTTACAGGACAGAAAACAATCTGCAGATAGTTCTAGACATGAATCAGATTTAGTGGCTTTCAAGCTGAATTAAAAAAAAATAATGATGTTGCAATACAGGGTAGTTTACAAGACCCAGAAAATAATGCTACGTTCTATTCAACATCTGGAAGATCCTCTGTAGGAATAGTGAATCCAATATTGTTGCTAGTCAGGAACTGAGTTGGTAAGCTTCCCTGGGAAAATGTTTTTGAAGGTTCTGGGGTCCATCAGTGCTGGTCACTTTTTAAGACCCATCTCTTAAGAGCACAGGAGCAGGAAATTCTAAAGTGTCATAAGTCAATGTCCTGGTCAAAAGTGTCACCCTAGGACAGTCAAGCAAGCAAGGCAAAAGGCCAGCTTGGCTGTGCAGGGATCACCTCCTAGAACTTAGGTGGAAAAGGAAAGTGTATGGGCATTTAAAGCAAGGACAGGTGACATGGGAGGACTAGAGATACTGCTTCCCACTGTAGGGAGAAAATTTGTGTGGACAAAGCACCATTAGGGTTCAAGATGGCCAACACGGTGAAGGACAGCAAAAAGGGCTTTTTATTATGTTAACAGCAAAACAAGAATCAGAGATAACCTTGGTCTGTGGCTTGATGAGTTCAGTCACCCCACAAACAGGCACACAAACAAAGCAGAGACATTTACTGCTTTCTTCACCTCTCTTGTCAATACCAATGATGGCCTCTGGGACCCCCAGAGCCCTGAGCTGGAGGACCACGGCTGTGAAAATTACAAACTCCCAGTCAGTCCTGAAACTGTGCAGGATTTGCTGCTCCAGCTGGATTCCTAGAAGTCTATGGGACCTGATGAGATTCATCCAAAAATGCTCAAAGAGCTGGCTGATGTCATTGTGAGGCCACTCTCAGTGATTTCTCAATGGTCTTGGGAATCTGGAGAGGTCCCAGTTGACTGGACACTGGGTAACATTATTTCAATTTTCAAGAAGCACAAGAGGGATGGCCCTGGTAAATACAGGCCTGTCAGTCTCACTTCAGTGCCTGGCAAAATTAAAGAGAAGGTTATTCTGGCAGTTACTGAAAAACACTTGAGAGACAATGCAGTCATTGGTCACAGCCAGCATGAGTTCATGAGGGGAAAGTCCTGCTTAATTAACCTAATTTCCTTTTGTCCTGAGTTGATTCATAATGATATTGTATTCCATATCAGTCTGTGCCCTTAAAAATTGTTACTGTGTCTTTAAGACCTGGCAGTCAGGGACCTTGGGGGAGGAGTGTTGCTATGCGTGGGCATTTAAAAAATTTTTCTGCACAGGTTTTTCACTGTATGCTTCTGAAAAAAAGTCCAGCAGAAACCTGGACAAGTCCATAATAGGTTGTGTGAGCAAATGGCCGATGGGTCAGGCTCAAAGAGTTATAGTAAGTAGGGTTACATCAGGCTGGGAGCCAGACAGCAGCAAGGTTCCTCAGGGCTCAATTTTAGGGTCAGTGCTCTTTATCGTTTTTATAAATTATCTGGATGCAAGAATCTACAGAACATTAAGTCAGTTTGCTAATGATACTAAATTAGGAGCTGTGAACTCCCTCAAGGGTAGAGGCATTACAGAGAGATCTAGACAGACTAGAGAGCTGTGCAATCACCAATCATATGAAATTTAACAAGAGCAAGGGCCAGATTCTTCTTCTGGGATGTGGTAATCCTGGTTATCCATACAAATTGGGAAACAAGTGTCTGGAGAGCAACCCCATGGAAAGAGAACTGTGGATTTGGGTTAATGGCATGTTAAACATGAGTCAACAGCATGCCCTGGCAGCCAAGAGTCAACCAGGTCCTGGGGTGCATCAGACACAGCATCCCCAGATGGTCAAGAGAGATGACTGTTCTGCTCTACTCTGCATTGGCATGGCCTCACCTCTAGTACTGTGTGCAGTTTTAGGTGCCTCAATATGAGGATATAAAGCTATTAGAGAGCATCCAAAGGACAGCTATGAAGATGGTGAATGGTCTACAGAGTGTGGTGGTTTTGCATAGCTTGACTTTCGTTGAGGAGGGAAGAAGCCAGCCATGGAAGTGATTTTCCATGAGGAGCTGCTACAAACTTCCTCCATGCCTGGCAAAACTAATCGCTGGCTGGCTCTGAGAATAGGCACACTGCTAAGCCAATTAGAAAAGCTGGTAAAGCCTCTATGATAACATATTTAAGAGAGGAAAAACCGCAGGAAGCTTTTTTCTTTCTCCCCTTGGAGGGGTGGTGAGGGGGCCACCAAGCCCTTTCCTGGCAGGCCCACCAGTGCAGTGCCGGTAGGAATCACATGATCAGCAGCGAGAGGCATGGCGAGCAGTTCCCCGATGTGGAGCCCAGATGGAATCAACTTTTCAGCACTGCAGAACTCTATAAAAACTTTTCAATTGATAGAACTTGAGAACAAATGAACACACATCAATTCTCTCTCGAATAAGAGAAAAGGAAAAAACCCACAACAGAGAGCAACTTATGTGGCAGAAAGGAAAGATACTAGGGTCTGCATGCGTCCTCCTCATACACACACCTCCTCCCTCTTTCCAGTGTCTCTGATGAGCAGTGTGTTTTGTCCTAAGGTAAGAACACTAGGTGGGTATTGCAGGAAGAACTGCTCACATAATTAATGCATTCCAGAGATGGGGAGCTGAGATGATTGAGATTGACTTTGGTGCACATCAGCCTGCATAAGGGTATAAAATGATGCTGAAGACTGGACCAACTGAGCAAATTGGTCTCCTGAGACTGCAGGCAGCAATCCTCTCCCTGCATGCCTGCCAGATATGTCCACCCCAAAGACTGGGAACACTCACTTTTCACTTTTGTACAGGTGAGTAAAAAGTTGCTAAGATCCAGTTGATGTCAGATGAAGTTAAAAGTCTCAAAAAGTTCACAGCAATGATGGGTTGGTCTTGAAACCATGTTAACAAGGTGCCAGAGCAATGGAGCAGTGAAGAGTCCCCAAGAACAAAATACTATAAATCCTTATTTCATTGACAACTAATTGTTCAAATAGATTTAAGCAGAAACTGTAACAGAGTATAAAGTTAATAACTTAGTCATAGCTGATAGGATGGAAATATAACCTAGAGTTACCTTAGATGATTATAATGCTAAAAAACATATCCCCAAGGAAATTCATATATGTAAATTTTAGTATTATGAACTAGACCAAGACCACCACATGCATATTAAGAATTTTGTTATATAAGCATGAGTGACCTGTTTCTGTATCATTCTTTCTTTGTTACCTTTTTGTATAAAAGACTCTGACTGTTTCCTAAAAGGTATGCCAGCTCTGTTAGATGCCTGGCACCCCATTCTGCACAACTGTAATAAAATTGAGTATCTCAATTCAGTGTGTTGATTGACTCCTTCACACTGAATAAAAGAACTCTGCTTTAGGGACAACACAGTCAAATAGAGATAAAATCCTAAAGTAGTTGCACAGCTGCTTTCTTTGTTTCTAATTGTGAATTCTGCAAGGCCAAAGACTGTAACTCTGTATATTTCATGATGAAAATGCTTATATTACAACCCTTTAGTCATAGACTATTTACCAAATCTGAGACTAAGTGCACTGAGCAACACCTAGAGTTTTCTGAGAAGTTTAGAAGGCGGGGGGGGGGGGGTGTCTCACTTAAGCTTGTGACTCAACAGGAGGGACCACAACCTGATGATACAGTAATCTATTGCAATAAACAAGAGTTATTATTTAGATACTGTATCAGTAATGTTTAGATACTGTATTAGCAATAAATCTGATCATAATAATTGTCCTGGGGTGACTTTTTGATACTTGTATCCCCAATTCTCTTCTGTTTATGCTGTATGTTAAGTTCTGTACCTTTAAGACTAAGTAACTCCTGGTAAGTAACAGCTGTGTTAATTAACCAGTACAGCCTTGCCCCTGATGAGTAACAGCTATATCCAATAAGGATGAGTAAGATAAGAGGGATAGCTGGTAAGGGGAGAATCATCATGGAGGAGCAACCTTGAGGAGCATGAAGCAGAGACTCATGAAACAGGATCCTAGAGAGAGAATCACTGCTGTGAGACTAGTTCCAAGAGTGAAAGGGGAGAAAGAAGATGTGCGGAGTTTGTTTTGAAAACAGCATTCCCTCCTCTGCATTCCTGCTCCTGGACTGTACTCGTCTGAGACCTGTCCTGTACTGAAAAACCCAGAGAGACATCCAGATCTCACGCCTGCACCCCCTAGGGCTCAGGACGGCATTTTTCCATCACTGGAGGAACTGATAAGAGACTGAGCAAGCTGAGCTACCCACAGCAAGGTCTTTCTGAATTTACCATCTCACCTCAGATGGTCTTATTGTTTCATATTATTCATTCTTTATGCTTGTGGGCACTTTATTTGTTAAATAAACAGTTTTTTCCACTTTTCTCCGAGGAAGTTCTCTTTTCCCAGACTGGTTGGGGGAGGGGCCTTTTAGGTTTGCTTCCCAGAGGGACCCCATTCAGGGGTTCTCTCACAAATTTGCCCTAAAGCAGGACAATAATCCACATAATTACTGTCTTACTTCTTGAGCTTTCTCTCAACTACTTTGTGATAACTTATGAGGAACAGTTGAGGTCACTTAGTTTTTCAGCTTGGAGAAGAGAAGGCTGAGGAGTGACCTCATCACAATCTACAACTTCCTCAAGAAGGGCAGTGGAGGGGGAGGTGCTGATCTCTCTCTCTGGTGACCAGTGATAGGACACAAGGAAATGGTATGAAGCCGCATCAGGGGAAGTTCAGATTGGACAGTAACAAAAGGTTCTTTGCTGAGAAGGTGGGTGATCACTGGAGCAGGCTCCTCAGGGAAGTGGTCACAGCACCCAGCCTGTCAAAAGTTCAAGGACCATCTGGATGACTTAGTCATATGGTTTAGTGTTAGGTAGCCCTGCAAGGAGCAGGGAGTTGGACTCAGTCCTTATGGGTTCCTTCCAACTTGAGATATTCTGTTATTCTACCTGTATAACTGTGGCAGGACTTCCCCCCTACCACAGAAGAGAGCTTATCTATTTTGTCTATCAGCTGGGGCAATAGCTCTGGGCATTCTCCCCCCTCACATGAATTGATCAGATAACCCAGGCCAGCTTGTCTGCCTAGTGAGTTGTCTCTGGCTTGTGAGTTATTTCTCTCTCTGGAGCTAGGGATTGAATTTCCAGTTGTCAATAAACAACTTGCCTTGAGAACAAGATGTGGGGAGATAAGCTGGAATTCCTGACAGACACTTTACAAACTATAAAAGCTTCACAAACTTTCACAGAGGCAGAAGTCTCCTATATACACCCTGGAAATGCATGGGACTTCTCCCTGAAGTTTGGATGCAAATTTCATGCATACTTTCCTGGGAATTGAGGGAAAGTATTCTATGTGTACTCCATCATCAGTTCGGTGGTAATTTACATTGACTCCTAATCTAAACTATTTATTCACTAGCTGTAATATAGGTACCTTTTATTGTGCATTGGTTTTTGTTTTTTTTTTAATCTACTAGAAGTTCTTTTGTTTATCCTGTGTAGTAAGTAAGCCTGTTAAAGCCTTATGTCTGTTTTTTCCTTGTGTCTATTCAATAAATAATTCATGTTGTAATAGACCCGATCGGTCATTATTAAGAACTTGCGAGCGAGAGTGGTTTTGGGGTGCTGGCTGCCTCAATAAAGCTGCTGCCTACTGCCAGAAACCTGGACAAAGGCAGAGGCCATCCAAACTCTCCCTTCTCATTCATAACAATAATCCAGATGCAAATGTTTCATTGTGCTATGTATTGTACTTACACTCAACACTTTGGAGCAGTGTCTTTCATCTGAAAACATAACAGATGTTTTGTGTATTACATATTTTAAAAATATCTGATCTTCAAGCCCTTTAGGCAAAATGAAAGTAACAGAGTTCATCGGAAGAGATAAGGCATAGATCAGGACAACTGAATGAAAGTGCTGATGAACAATAGAGCCTTAAAAAACAAGGAGACAAAAGCCAGTAATCAGATACAGTTAAAGCAGCCAAGTGAACAGAGATGAGCCTAAAAACCAAGTAAAAACCTAGGAGAATGGACTCTATGACTAAGAAGTTTAACATTTGTGGCATCTAGATAACCAATTCAATAATCAGTGAGAGAGCATCGCCAAAACAATTTAAAAAGTCACTCAAACATAATGCAAGCTTTTTCTTTTTCAAGCTAGAGAGCTCAAGAAGGATTCAGCTGTTAGCTCACAGTCCTCTAAACTCTTGTATATGAAGGATAAGGAAATCAATTCCTTTGGAACATAATTAACATCATGGCTTCAATCTTGCAATTTTTATCTTTCAGAAATACCTTGAGTACTTTAATGACTGTACACTGAAGCTTACAAGTCTCTGCAAGCACCACTAGATCTAATGAGGGACTGAAAAAGAAAATCAGAAAAAACACATACCTTGTGTTGTTCTATTGCATCTACCCACTGTTGTCTGTGGTCTGGGTCCTGAGCTCGGAGGTACCAAACACTGTCATTTACACTGATATCAAACCTGCATTCGTCAAAGTCATGAGGCTGTGAAAGAATGTAAAAATAGCTAAAATTATCATAATGATCAACAATATCTCACTCTAGAAATACTGCAATTAGAAAAACTGATCAATATTGCCTTGACTTCATCCTAGATTTTAAATTTGATTGTATGTAGCTGTCTCAAATAATGAACATAATACACTTGCATAATAAAAAATGCCAGTCTTCTGAAACAGAAAAGCTAGTTTAGTACAGTCTTAACAAAATTGTCACAAAAAAGTTCCACACAAACAGTGACCAAACATTCCAAAGGAATCCTTTAGCAAAGTAACTACTGGACACAGCCAGGAAAATATTGTATTTTAAATTCAAAGCAGGACAGAGAAATTAAGGTTATTGTTATCAATATTAATTTTCGATGGAAGAAACACATACATCATAGCAAAAAGCACCAGGATAGAGCCATAAAAGCAGAATATATTAAAATGACTAGGAAGGCAGGAAACTAAAGGAAGCTGTGGCACCCTCTGCCTCAACTACCTTAACTAAGAGGACTGTCAGATAATTGCATCCAACATGCAATCCCTTCCCATATGACCAAATGCATCTAACTTTCAGTTCATATGCCTCAAATAGTAAAATGCCTTTAATAGCATTACAGTGAAGCTAGTAATGAAAGTACAAAGGAACAAAACAAGCATCTATTTTGCCCTGTAACACTGTCAGGTCAAATTTACTCCCTAGCAAACATCCAACACAGAAAAACTTTTTTTTCCCCCTTCATTGAAAGCTATTCTTAACAAAACAACACAGGTACAGCTGAACACCTTTTTGAATTTGAATACAAAGAAATGTTACACATAGAAGCACACAGGGACATAACAGACTCTAAGATTAAGGCAAACGATGCAATCTGAAAGGCAATAAATATTGATTCCAGATGCCAAAGACAAGTCTATACCTGTTAATATCCTTTACTGCTCTGTGAATACATTCGTCTTGCAGACAAGTAAAGCACTGTGGATCACTTGTGAAACACTCCACAAAAGAAAACCTAAAAGCTAATCTCATTTGTTGTGTTCTGTGCAACAATTCAGTGTCCATAAGAATTATTTTCTAAGGATCTGAAAATCAGAAGCTACTTATATAGAATAGGCAGTGTTTCTTGTTTAAATATACTAGAGGAAGAAAATTTACAACAGAAGCCAACATGAAAAAAAAAAAAAAAAAAGAGTTAAGAAGAGTTCAACAAAAGTACTTTTTTTAATAGCTTCACTTATTTGGTCAGGCATCTTAACCTAAGTTGAATTTAAATAAATTTAAATTTCCCAAAAAAAAAAAAAAATCCAGCAACCAACAAAGCTAGCAATAAAGCGAATCAGCTGCAGCTACCAATTCCCTTAATACCTGACCATCTCAACTTAATTCAACTTCATCCTACCCACAAAATACCAAGGCCATCAATGCCAGGACAAAGCAGAGACATTATTTGTATTAACATGTTTCCAAACTCAGCAGAATAAAGAGATAAGCGATGCAGCTGACAAACTCCATATCCCACACAGGAGCTTGCCATTTAATAGCTACCATAGTTATAGCACACAATATAAAACTGCTGTTGTCTCAAGCCCCACATTGGGCACCAAAAAGGACTGTGGTAGGTTGACCCTGGCTGGACACTAGGTGCCCATGAAAGCCACTCTGTAAATCCCACTCCAGAACAGGGTAAAGAAAATATGAGAGGCTTGTGAGGTAAGAGAAGGGAGACATCACTCACCAAATACCATCACAGGCAAAATAGACTCAACTTGGGAAAATTAACTGAATTTATTACCAATCAAATCAGAGTAAGGCTAGGAGAAGTAAATCCAAATCTTAAACACACCTTCCCCGACACCTCCCTCCTTCCCAGGCATAACTTTATTCCTCATTCTCTACTGCCTGCCCCAGTGGTGCAGGGATAGGAGTTACAGTCAGTTCATCAGCTGTTGTCTCTTCTGCTCCTTCCTCCTCAGGGGGAGGACTCCTCACACACATCCCAGCTCTAGCATGGGATCCCACCCACAGGAGACATTCCTTCATGAACTTCTCCAGTGTGAGTCCTTCCCATCACCTGCAGATCATCACAAACTGCTCCAGTGTGGGTCCCTTCCACAGGGTGTGATAAATAACATAGAGAATAGAAATTTGCAGTTCCCCTGATGTTCCTGGATAGAGCTTAAAGACTAACTAGCAAAAAACATAAAAGAATGTAAAAGTATGCACACAGGATGATAAACATAGCTGAAACCAGTGGAGAAACAGATCATGAGGAATGTAGTGGCTTTTTGGCAAGTTATGTAGCAAGAAGATAGAATGCATGCCCAAAGAAAAAGTTCAAGGAAAGGGCACCTCTAATATTGAAGCATTCAGTGAATATGACCACCAGAGACCCCTTTAGACCACCCTCTAGGACTATAAAAGGACTTCCAGTAGGAGGTGAATGCATGCAAATTAGTTCTAGGAAAAGTGATGTTTATGTATTAGCTAGGAAGTATGTTGTAATAAATATGTATGATCATGATGGAATAAATACCCCGTTGTAAAGTTTAACCACACACATCTCATTAAAGGAGAGATCCTTTGATGTGTCCAGCACTGATAAAGAATGCCTGCTTTATAATGCTTCAAATTGTGTTAGAAAGTTTTACAAATGACTTTGGTATCAGGTGCAGTCCTTCAGGAACAGACTGCTTCACCATAGGTCTTCAAAAGGGGTCACAAGTCCTGCCAGCAAACCTGCTCTAGTATGAGCTCCTCTCTCCATGGGCCCACAGCTCCTACCAGGAACCTGCTTCAGCACGAGCTTCCTGTGGGGTAAGAGCCTCCTTTAGGAATCCACCTGCTCAGTTGTGGGGTCCTTCATGGGCTACAGGTAGAAATCTGTTTTGCCATTAACCTGCATGGGCTGCAGGGGGACAGCCTGTCTCACCATGGTCTTCACCATGGGCTGCACAAGAATCTCTACTCCAGTACCTGAAGCACCTCCTCCCTCTCCTCCACTGACCTTGGTGTCTGCAGAGTTGTTTCTCTAACATAGTCTCACTCTGCTCTTTGCTAGATGCAAAAGCTTCTGTGCAATACCTTTTTCCCCTTCTTAAATACATTATCACAGAGGTGTTACTACCATCATTGATTGGCTCAGTCATGGCCACTAGCAGGTCCATCTTGGAGCTGGCTGGCACTGACTCCAGCAAACATACTGTAAGCTTCCAGCAGCTTTTCACAGAAGCCATCCCTGTAGCCACTCCCCCGCTACCAAAACTTTGAACTGCAAATCCAATGCATGGAAATAAGGAAGACCCAGGGAACTTAAGGCCAGTCAGTTTCACCTTTGTGCCCAGAAAGATCATGGAGCAGATTCTCCTGAAAACTGTGCTTAAGGCACATGGAGAAAAGGAGTTGATTGATGACAGTCAGCATGGCCAAGCTTTGTGTGATGGTTTTAGATCATAACCAGGCGGAAACACCAGTTCATGTAGTGGTTTCACATTCGCCAATTTCTGTTTCCCAAAATTAGTGTAGTGGTTTGAGTGTCTACCAGAATCATTTAATCTTTTTCTGCTGTGAGATAGGATTAGGAGAAAAGCAAAGCAGGCTCAAACTTAAAAGGTATAGAGACAGGTTTATTAACACAACTACAAGAGAGAAGAAATTAAGAACCAGAATAAAACCTTCAAAACACTTCCCTCTCCCCCAACAGCTTCTTTTCTTTCTCACAGACAACGTATAAAGATGAAACTTGGAACTCTAGGTCAGTCCCACTTATAAAATAGTCTTTCATCAGTCTATTTAGAGAGAAGTCTCTTTTAGTCTGTTATGGTAACTTCCACAAGAAAGAACAGTCTGCTTGTGGCTTTTAATTCTCACAAAAACAGCTGCCTGGGGAAATCTGCAGTTGTGAAAACCCTCCCATATCATGCAGCCTTTCCCACAGCTGCATATGGGCCATGAAGTTCATTGGGGTATCATTTTAAAGATGAACAGCTCCAAATGCAAAGGTTTTTCTTCATCTGTCTCTAAAATCATCTCCATCTTAAGAAACAGAGGTCTTATTTCCCTGGAGGCAGAGGGCTTCATATCACTTTATCTTACTCTGTTCAAGCTTCTCAAAAGATCACAGTTACTTCAATACTTACTTAGTCCATCACAAATACCTTTGCTCAAATCTACAATCTGAATAGTCTCATCATCTCCCCAATGCATATTTTTCCACAGTTTAAAGGGATATTCTAGCATATTACAGTCTGTTACCACGGCTCACAAAAGACTTTCAGCCCAAAAACCAAGGCATCTTCTCCATCTCGTCGTCTGTAGTGGTTTGAATCTTTTCTGATGTGAGATAGGATTAGGAGAAAAGCAAGCAAGCCCAAACTTAAAAGGTATAAAGATAGATTTATTAACACACACTAAAAGGAGAAAATGAGAATCAAAATGAAACTTTTAAAATACTCCTCCTCCTCCCCCCAAGTGTTCACTTTCCCAAAAACAATGTAAAGAGAAAAAAAACTGTGATTTTCAGTCAGTTTCACCCTTTAAAAAAAAGCTTTCATCAGTTCTTTAGGAGAGGAGTCTCTCTTAGAACCTCCATGGCAACATCGCCACAAGAAACAGTCCTCTGGTGGCTACCATGTCACAAATCTGCACCTGCCCGGACAAAAGTCTCTGCAGACTGTGAAGCCCCTCCCATCAGCAGTTTTTCAAGCTGCTTATGGGTCATGGACTCATGCATACTGGGGTGTCATTTTCAAAGATAAGAAACTCCAAAGGCAAAGGATTCTTCATCTCAGGGAACAGAGATGTCTTCTCACTTCTTCAGTGGCACAGAGGGCTTCTTAACTCATCTCTCTCTGTTCAAACATCTCATAGAATCACAAGTTCACAACTACTAATTCAATTCACTCAATCCATCACAGATACCTTTGCTCAAACCCACAAATCTGAATAATCATCTCCCGAAAATTCATATTTTTCCCATGGTTTAAAGGGAATACCAATATATTACAGTTCATTACCATAGCTCATAAGAGAAGTCCAGCCAAAAATGACAACTCCTCAATCCTTTCTCCCAATTAGTCTTTCACTCTCTCTTCATCTGACTTCTGTCTCATGCCGTGTCTTCTTTACATTTCACTCTGTCCTTTTCTTTTTACTCAAAAGGAGGATTAGAGTTTAAAAAGTTTCATCTGTACCAGGAAAGAGTTAACATTCTTGCCCGGGCCTGCAGATGGTCACATGGTCTCTGCTGGGCAGTAGCCTCTAGGATTTTCAAAAGCCACGGGGATGGGAGGAAGAGAACTTCACCACGAGGGATCTCAGAGCAGTCTGGCTGGTAGATGCCTCCTGCTCCCCCCGCCCCGGTAACCATCGGGGCAGGCCTGACCCAACTGGGCCCGTAGCTGTTATCAGCTGGCTAAGGATAGGTTTTAAAATTAGTTAGATGTTAAGCTGCAGCCTCTGCCTCTGGCAGCTGATGGGGCCCAGGGCACGGCCAGGCCAGGGCTGCCAGGGCTGGCTCCCCCCCACAGGGAGGAGCGGCAGGCCTGGCTGGCCTGGGCTGCTCCTCAGAACGGCCCCAGGGGGCCGGTGTTTACCTGCTGGCAAGCCAGAAGGGAAAGGGAAGTTTCCCGGTATCCTGATTTTTAAGCCTGTGTGACCCAGAGGTGTATCCCTGTATTTAATTGGCTAATCCGGTTGTCAATTTCAACGTCAGTCACTAATTGGTTTTTACTATCCGTGCTAAACCAACACATCATCTAAGATGCCACTCTTCCTTAACTGACCCCGATATCTTCATATTGTCTCTTTACATGTCTCCCACTCTGGCTGTTCTCTCACTCAGAGAAAGGTTAGTACTTAGCAAGTTTCATCTGTGCAGTGAAAGAGTTAAATTCTTGCCCAGGTCTCTCCCTCTTAAGCCATGGCTCACAGTGTTAGATTTCAAAGCTGAGCTGATGGAGGGGGGCTCAGGAACGACAGCCAGGATCTCAGTAGCTAGGTAGGCAGATGGATGCCTCCCCCCACCCCTTGGTCTCATCGGGGTGGGCTTGGCCCAGCCCGGGCTCAGAGCTGCTCCCAGGGGCCTGGGGGACATCTCCCTCGGCCCAGCCAGTGGCGAGACAGGGCTTAAGGTTGACTAGATGTTAGTAGCTGCGGCCTCCCCTTCCCTCCGCCGGGAGCTGCCTAGGGCCCAGGGGCCAGACCAGGTCCAGCCCAGCCAGCACGGAGGAGCAGTGGGGGCCTGGCACAGGCCCGCCCACTGCACGGAGCGGGCCAGGCCAGTCGTTACCTGCTGGCAGGCTGGACGGCAAAGAGGGAAATTCCTGAGATTCTCTGATTTTTAACCTGTGTAGTCCAGGGGCATTTCTAACTCTCTAATTGGTCAATTAAGCTGTCAATATTTTGCTATAACTTCCTTGGAAAAAATCACTTCAGTGCTAAACCAGCACACTTTGGTAGCAGGGGAGGAGGGGCTACAGGGGTGGCTTCTGTGAGGAGCTGCCTGAAGCTTCCTCCATGTCTGGCAAAGCCAATCCCTGCTAGCTCCAAAGATGGACTTGCTACTGGTCAAGGCTGAGCCAATTAGAAATGATGGTAACACCTCTGTGATAACATATTTAAGAAGAAAGAAAAAAAAGTTATTGCACAGTTGCAATTACAGCCAGAGAAGAGCGGGATGAGAATATGTGAGAGGAACAACTCTGCAGACACCAAGGTCAGTGGAGAAGCAGTGGGAGGAGGTGCTCCAGGCACCAGAGCTGAGACTCCTCTGCAGCCTGAAGTGAAGAACATGGTGAAGCAGTCTATCCCCCTGCAGCTCATGGAGGACCACAGGGATGAAGAGATCCACCTGCAGCCTGTGGAGGAGACCCACACTGGAGCAGGTGGAACCCTGGGAGGAGGCTGTGACTCCGTGGGAGGCCTGTGGAGAGGGGAGCCCACATTGAAGCAGCCTGTCCTTGAAAGACTGCACCCTGTGGAAGAGTGACCCATGCTGCAGCAGTTTGGGGAGGACTTGCCCATGGGATGGACTCACATTGCAGCAGTTCGTGGAGATCTGTTGCTCACGAGATGGACTCACGTTGGATAACTTCATGGAGAACTGTTTCCCATAGGAAGGATCCCATGCAGGAGCAGGGGAAGGACTCCTCTCCCCAAGCAGCACGAGAAAAATGGGTGAACTGACCATTCCCTGTTTCCCTGTGCTGCTGGGATTTTGTTAGCAATAAATGCAATTATTATCTCTAAATCCAGCCTGTTTTGCCCTTGACGATATTTGGTGAGTGATCTCTTTTGGTCCTTATCTCAACTCATGAAACCTTTGTAATTTTTTCTCCCCTGTCCAGTTGTGGAGGGGAGTGAGCAGCTTTGGTGGATGTTGTGGCTTGACACTGGCCCAATGCCAGGCACCCACGAAAGCCACTCACCCTCCCCTGCCACAGCTGGGCAGAGGAGAGAGAAAATTAACAAAGGGATCATGAGCTGAGATAAGGATCGGGAGAAAAACACTCCAAGGGCAAAACAGGCTCGACTTAGAGGTACAAAGTGAATTTATTACTAACAAAATCAGAGGAGGATAATGAGAAGTCAAATAAGTCCTTAAAAACACCTTTTTCCCCCAACCCCTCCCTCCTTCCCACTGACAGTGCAGGGACACAGAGCATAGGGGTGTAACACAATGGGATCATGGGTAGGGAGACAGAAATCATGACTTGTGTCCTTTTGATCATGAGACAAACAGCCTCATTTTATTGTTCGGAACCCCCTTATAGAGGGAGTTCAAAACTCCTGGCCCTAGACACTGACTGGTCTGAGTCTTAGCCCTGCCCAGCTCCTTGACCAGTGATATGTCTGCTCTCTGGACTTACTGATTGGCTGAGGTCTCTGCACGAGCTCTTATTCACCTAGGGATTTAGAGAACAAGCCAGGTCAGCCGAACTGGACTTGCCATGACCAGATTTATTTTGTCTTAGCTAAAGACTAGCTGTGACATGGCGGATTTGGTCAGTTCGTCACCTGAGATTTTCCTTTGGTGCTCAGGGAGAGGAGTCCTTCCCCTGTGAGACTGTGGGGTCTCTCCCACAGGAGACAGTTCTCTGTGAACTTCTCCAGCGTGGGCCAAAATCTCATAGGCAGTAGTCCTACTGCACCTGTTGCTACTTGAGTCCCTCCCATGGGCACACAGTCCTCCAAAAACTGCTGTGGCCTGGGTCCCTCTTCCACGGGGTGCAGTCCTCCAAGGACAGGCTGCTCCAGACTGGAAGCAGGGGAGCCCCTCTCTCCTCCAGGTCTTCCACTGGATTACAGCCTCCTCCAGGCATCCATGTGCTCCATTATGAGCACCTCCCCCATGGGCTGCAGGTGGATCTCTCTGCATCCCCTGTGGACCTCCATGGGCTGTAGGGGGACAACCTGCTTCACCATGGTCCTCACCACGGCCTGCAGAGGAATCATGGCTCTGACACCTGGAGCACCTCCTCCTCCTTCTTCTTCACTGACCTTGGTGTCTCCATGTTGTTTCCCTCACATGTTCTCACCTCCTCCTCTTCTCTAGCTAGAAAAAAACTCTGCCTACTTTGTTTTGATTTTCTCCTTAAGTATGTTATTGCAGAGGTGTTACCAACATCTCTAATTAGCCCAGCCTTGGCCAGCAGCATGTCAATCTTCAGAGCCATCAGGGATTGGCTCTGCCAGACATGGTGGAAGCTTCCAGCAGCTTCTCACAGAAGCCACCTCTGTGGGCCCCCTGCTACTAGAAAAACAGGCCGTGCAAAACCAACATAGTAGATACCTGGCATCTAGCCAGCATCAAGCCACTGCAGCTTCACTAAGGGCAAATCATGGAAAAGATTATTTTGGGAAGGACTGAAAAATACCTGAAGGACAACGCAGTCATCGGTCACAGCCAGCATGGCTTTGATACCTTGGGAAGGCTGACCTGGAACAGAGACTGGACAGAGCCCCTCCTTGCTTGGAGGCCTGCCCCCCCACTCGTCCCGACACTTCAAGGGAGGGGCCCAGCTGTGGACCAGAAGGTATCAGAGCCCAAGAATCCAAGAATCCTTAGACCTGACAGAGACACATGAGTAATTAAATAAAGGGGGTATTCTGTTTAACACCTGAGTTAGGTGTTAGGAGGCTTCTTGTAATTTTATATAGTGTGAAAGGGCCCTAGGGTCAGGCGGAGTGCTCTCTGTCTCCCTTGCTGGTAGTAAGAGAGTACGCTCTCTGAAAAGCAGGGTCAGATTGCTGTGCTGTTGGGCTGAGGCCAGCAGTGGCATAGGGAATTAGTTCCAGTGCTGTGGCTCCGATGGCTGGAGGTTTGAATCTCGTCCCTTTCTAGCTTTCTCCCTCTCTCTCTGGTTACTTTCTTACTCATAACTCTTGAGATATGGGGTGTATATTTTCTTGTGATTACTGTAATAATATAATCCCGAGAGATAGTCCCCTGGGATTAGTATTGAAAAACTGGGCTGACTTAACTGGGGGGGGGTATTCATTGGTTTTTAAATCCAAACTTATTAGACTCTCAGAAAAGATCTGGCCAACTTATGAACTAAATAACAACGAGATGTAGCCTGAATTCAGGAGTCTTGATAAGAAGTTAATATCAAAGTTAATCTCCCCCACCCGTGAAGACTGATATTTTGACAAGTTAGAATATGCTGGGCTTTTTATGGTGTTGACTTGTTGGCAAGGGCCAGAGAAAAACAAGCATATATTGGTCTTAAAGAAAAACAGGGGAAAAGTAAAAAAGATGAGTCAATATAGGACAGCGAATGTAAAAACAAGGAGGAGGCGGAGTTAGACCTCATCATCCCTGATTTGAGGGCAGGCCCGAGCCCAGGTCTGGAAGGGGCCCCGCCACCCCTGGTCCCACCCCTGGTCCCACCCCTGCCGGAACTGTCACCGCCGTCGTAGTCACAGCAAGCAGGGGGGCAAGGGCTTTGGCAACCACTGCCACTGCCCCCAATTGGGCTGGCTCCCCTGCTCCTACCACAGCTCCTGGCCAGGCCGGTGCCACTGCCATCCGAGCAAGGGGGGGTGGGGTGGGGCATGCCCTTGGCGGGCTTCCAGCCAGTAAAGGAGAAGGGAGGAGGGGACAGCCAGCATGTGCAGCCCATGGCACCGTCCCTAGGGGAGGAGCTGGGGGCAGAGCCTTCTATAAAGAGGGCAGAGAGGGAACCTGCTGTGGGGGTGGTGGTTCTTCCTCTGCTTTTAGGCCTGTGAGTTTCCATAGCAACCCTGAATGCCAGGGAGCTGCCTCAGATGACCTCATCTATGCACGTGGGTACACAGCCCGGGGCCAGCGTCATAGTAAGTCCTACATGGCACTTCCTATGGTTGGGACTAGGGGAGGTAGATTATATGTTATGATATGGGAAACATATATGCATATGAAAATTCAGAATTTTAGAAGCATATAATGTGCTAAAACAGGTGAAGGGGAGAACAGAAATATATATAGCTTATTTAGCAATTTTGTAAAAGTAGAGAAACAATTTGTACCAGAACACATAGGAGTGTAACTTGTTAGGTAGAAGCAATTAACACAACACATAAGAATTTAGTTGCTAGGAAAAGGCCATAAAGATGTATATTGTTAAAACTCAGTAAAGCAGGACTTAGGTATTGTGAAGACCCAATAAAGCAGAACCACTTGATTAAGAAACCAGCAAGAACCAGGCTCCTGGTTTTGGCCAGGACAAACTGACCTGGGAATTAGCCAAACCTTCACTGCACCTGCTCAGAGATGGAGGAAGACTCCTTACTTCATCAGAAGACCCCTGCCTGTGACCACCAGGAGACATGGCACCACAGAAGACTATAATATGAAGTGCAAGGAGGCAGAGAATGGGCAGAAAATGGGTGGGCAGGGAGGCATGGTTTTGTGAGATCTATGCATATTTAAACCTAGAACTTGTCTCGACCAGGTATGCATGTATGGTGGAAAATCCCCCATGCATCCCAGCTGGAAATAAAACATACCTGTTTTACAATTTTTAATTGTAAAGTCTTTATTCCACAACTCAGTTTTGGTGCTGTGACTCGGGTCTCTTAGTCTGGCTGCAGGACCGACAGGGAAGTGGACACTCCTAGTCGCGGCCCGGATCTGTTCCATAAGACCTCCACTACCCAGCTGCTTGCTGTGGAGGAGAACAAGAACCTTCTATATGGCAGATAAGGTATGTTTTACTAGAATAAATGGGGGCCCAAGGTACGTCTATAAGATGCTGGGGATGCTCACGCTTGGAGAAGGCAGCATGTCAGAGACGTCTAACATATAGCACTGACCTTTGGGAAAAGGTATTGGAAAGCTGGCAAAAGGGGGTTTCTGCTGACCACACAGGGTGGCCGCTAGCAAGCTTTGGGGTAGCTTGAGCAGAACCCTAGGTATTATCAGTATTTGCTATAATTTTGCTGCTATAATCCTTGCTGCTATAAAAATTGTGTTTGTAAGGGAATTATATCAACAGGTGGTGGGATACATGGTGTTTTATATTTGCACTTTAATTTTTGGTGGTGGAAATTTTGGTTCTGAGTAATTAAGTTTTATAGTGCCTTTTGAAAGCATATTTAAGTAGAACTTTAGAGCCTTTTGCAATGTGTATTCATTTTTGTGCTAACACTGCCCTCGTGTCAGAAACTACAATTATAATGGAAAGTCAGCAGAGTAAAGAAGTGCCCAAGAGAAGCATTTTAGGATGTATACTAACCCATTGGAAAGAAATTGTGGGGACGGAGAGGAGCAAAAACAAGTAGAATTTCTAGTTGATATGGGGGCAACATATTCAGTTTTAAACAAAGTTTTAACACTGGTGGGAGAAGATTATATTATGGTTAAAGGAGCCACTGGCCAAGCTAAAAACACTTATTTTTGTGAACCACTAAAATATAAATTGGGAACGAAAATAGGTAGACACCAATTTTTATATATGCCTGTCGTGGTTTGACCCACCCTAGGAAGTGAGAGAGTGCTGGTTCAGAGGTTGGCACCCTGTGAACCAATGAAAGGTCATTTCATCTCTGTGAACACACATTTCAGTCTGTGGAGGGGTGGAGTCCTCCTCTTTGGTCTTCCGGCCTTCAGAGAGCAAGCAGGTCCCCCTCCTCCTCCTGGCTCTGGAGGGGGAGGCCTCCCCTGGCCAAGGCTGAGGCCTGCCATGCAGCCTGTGCCTGGGGGGGGTAAGCCTGGACAGCAGTTATGCCGGCTTGCTGGAACAGCTGTCTGAGCCTTGCTGTTGCTGGATCTGGGCCAGCACAGCTGCCTGTGAGCTCTGGCCTTGCCTGGGCCCCCCTCCTCCAGACCGGGAAGGGGAAAGAGAACTGTTTAGCCAGCCAGGCCTACTGAGAATGGAGGAGTGGAAGATCTACACCTGGGATGTCTTCAGTGCCAAGCCCCACCACCCCCCTCCCTGGAGTGTTAGACCAGTGCTGCTTTATCAGAAGATTCATCACCTGCGGCTTCTGTAAGTGATGGGAGAAAGAGCCTGAGACTTGTAATGTCAGCAGAAGATAAGAAGAAGAGATGATGGAGTGGCTTTTGGCCGGACTTTCCTTATAGTGGCCATGGAGACTGCATTAATACTCCTGTAACTCATTGAATCTGAGTCTAGGGGGATGCAAAGTTGGGCACTGTGTAGTGAAAATGCCAGTGCCAGAGTGAGCGAACAGAAGATTGAGAGGGTGTGGTGGTGCCCTCAGAAGAGGCTTCTGTTCCCGGAACCCTTTGCCCTGAGGGAGATATGGGGGGGACTTGTGTCCCAGAAGCATCCTTAAAAGAGAACCCTACAAGCAGTTTCTGGTCCATGGGTGGTGGTGAGAGCACTGTCCGTGGAAAGGAGGACTTCTCAAATGTACATTTCCTCTGTATGGGGTGGGTCATTTGTGAAGAGTGCAGGCCACAAGAGACTGTGTTTCTTGTGGGAGTTTCTATAGGGCACAAGGAAGACTCCTCTCCCTTAATATTTTAAGCTGAGAGTTCCAGGTATCATCTCAGAAAGTTTTGGTAGGAATTTTGGTGGGGGGGGGGGGGGGAGGAGTGGTTTGGAGGTTCTTTTCACTTCTGATTTTGTTTCTTCCTGTTCCTCTTTCCTATATAGTGTAAGTTAATAAAGTTTTCTTTCTAAGTTGGAGCCTGCTCTGTTTTATTCCCAGTCTGTCTCACAGCATTATTGTAAAGAACTATATTCTCATGGGTGCACTGGCATCAGGCCAGCGACTCAAACCCATGACAATGCCTAATTCACCACAAGCACTCCTGGGAAGGAATTTACTTAACTAAATGCAGTAATCAGATTTGAAAAAAGGGAAATTACTCTGAAGGTAGACGCTCAACAATACATTTAAAAAATGAATTTACTTTTAGTTGATGTTCCCATAGAAGGAGAAATCAGTGAAGACATCATAGCCCAAGTTTACCCTGGAGTGTGGGCCACAGAGAAACCAGAAAGAGCTAAAAGTGTATCACCAGTAGAAGTAAAGCTTAAGAAGGGACAACAACTGTTAAGAATAAAACATTATCCCTTAAAAAAAGAAGATTGGGAAGGAATCCAGCCAGTTATTGTCGCCCTGATTTTTCAAGCCTTCTGATTGTTCTCATATTGGAGTCAGAGTTTTCACTTTCTCACACTTCTTTCACATAAACAATCCTTTGTTTATACAATGACTGTCATTGTTTACATATTTTGTAGTAGTAGGACATCAAGAGTCTGGCCCATGTTCTTTTTCCCCCTGTGGAATATGACATATTTTGAGTATAAATGGGCTCAGTTAGCGGCCAGAGCAGTGGAAGGAAATGCTACATTAGGTCCAGGTGACCCCAGGCATACGGTTAGTACAGATATGCTACTGGGCACAGGTAATTATGCTGATGTCAATGGGCAGGTTGGTTTTGAGTCCCTGGTGCTTGAGCAGTGCCAGTAGACAGGCATGGCAGCCTTGGTCCAGACCACAGAAATGGCTGCTCCAGAGGAGTCATTTGTAACTGTTATCCAGGGAGCTGATGAGTCCTTCTTGCGTTTTGCAAAGAGGCTGACTGCCTCTGTGGAAAAGCAGGTGGGAGATCCTGAGGCAAGAAAGCTTTTGCTTAAGCACATAGCCAGAAGTAACTGCAATGCTGATTGTAGGAGGATCATCGAGGGTCTCCTGGGAGACCCTTCCATTCCCCAGATGGAAGAGGCCTGTGCAAAAGTAGGCACCTCAAGTCGCAAGGTGGCTGCTTTGGCTACTACTGCTGGACAGCCAGCTGTGACTACTGCTGTGCAGCCTGCCTGGCTAGTCCCGCAGGGCAGGCCGCGACAGCAGGGCGGTGCTCAGGCAAGAAAGAAACAGGGGAAGAAGGTGCAGAAGCCCATGGCTCCCTTGTTTTTGTGTGCTCGGTGTGGAAGGCCAAACCATACTGCAGACGTCTGTAAGGCTACTGTGCATGTTAATGTCCAGCCTCTGCCAGGCTTGGGAAATGTGAAGCGGAGCGCGAAGGTGAGGAGCTCTAAGACACAAGTTCCTCTCCCAGTCCCGGAACCCATGGAGGTTTGCTTAGCCAGCTTGCAGCCAGTACCCGCAGCTCAGCAGGTCTGCACGTCTGCACAGCAGAGACAGTTGTCCTAGACTGACAAAGTATATAGGGTCCCCTTGGATGCCTTTGGTCCCTTGGGTGATGGCATGAGTGCTTTCCTTATGGGGAGATCTAGTGTCACCATTCAGGGTATCATGGTGAACGTGGGACTCATTGATGTGGATTTTACGGGACGGATTTATGCTATGGTCTCCACACGCACCCCCCCGTCACTATCCTCGAAAGGATGCGGATTGTTCAACTTGTGCCTTTTAAGTCTTCTGTTCACAGGACGGTTGACAGGTCACGAGGAGAGGGCGGATTCAGATCCACTGGGCCGCCTCAAGTGCACTGGGCCGCTGTCATGACCAAAGAGCATCACAAGATGCTGTGTACCGTGTCCATGGCCGGTGTCACACCTCCAGAGATTCATCTCTGTGGCCTCCTTGACACCGGGGTGGACAATACCATTCTCTCCCTGGCCACCTGGCTCCTGGAGTGGCCTTTGGACCTGGTGGAGACGCTGGTCGCGGGATTGGGAGGAACGAAGCAGTGTTACGTGAGCCAGCAGCCCGTGCTGACCATGACTCCGGATGGACAGAGGGCCATGATCTGGCCTCATGTTGCTGAGACTGTTCATAACCTCTGGGGATGGGATGTTCTGGCCACGTGGGGAGTGCGTCTTGGGACGGATTTTTGATGGGGGCCACTGTGATGAAGGGCACAGACTGTCCCACACCTCCTTTATGGTGGCTGGTGGACCAAACCTTCTGGGAGAACCAGTGGCCCTTCCCTCATGACAAATTAGTTGCCCTTTAGAACTTGGTGCAGGAGCAGTTGGACCAGGGTCATCTGGAGTCATCTAGTAGTCCCCTGTCTTCTGCATCAAAAAGAAGTCTGGGAAATGGAGGTTGTTACAAGACCTCGGAAAGGTCAATGCCGTGATGGAGAGCATGGGCACATTGCAGACGGGCATGCCATCACCAACCATGCTTCCCACGGATTGGCCAGTCCTCATCGTGGATCTGAAGGATTGTTTTTTTACAATTCCTTTGCATCCCGATGACAGACCAAAATTTGCCTTCTGGGTGCCAGTGATTAATAATGCTGAGCCAGCACAGAGATATCAATGGAAAGTCTTGCCTCAAGGCATGCGGAATTCACCGGCCATTTGCCAGTGGTACATGGCCCATGCCTTGTCTGGGGTTCGCTAGCAGTTTCCTGACACTCATGTCTATCATTATATGGATGACATCCTGGTGGCAGCGCCCACCCAGGATGAGCTGCTGAGGATACAGCCTTAGTTGCTGAATGCTCTGCATTCTCATGGGCTGCAGGTGGCTCCAGACAAAGTGCAACAGCAACCTCTGTGGAAATATTTGGGAGTCAAAATTCTGGAATGAATAATCTGTCACCAGGAAGTGCAATTTGTGCATTTGCTGAAGACACTGAATGATGCCCAAAAATTGGTAGGTGTCATCACTTGGTTACGTCCGTACCTGGGACTGACTGACAAACAACTGTTTCCCTTGTTTGAATTGTTAAAAGGGGACTCTGATTTAAAGTCGCCTCCTGAATTGACCCCTGAGGCACGTAAAGTGCTAGAGGAGGTTCAGCAAGCTGTTTCCGCTTGCCAAGTGTACTGCATTGAGCCTTCTGTAGATATCACTGTGTTCATAACCACTCCAGATTTACATCCTACAGATATCATCGGTCAATGGAACGATAATTGGTCTGATCCCTTGCACGTCTTGGAATGGGTCTTCCCGCTTCATCAGCCGCATAAGATGGCAACTGCGTTGTTTGAGCTGATTGCTTGCTTGATAATCAAGTGCCAGCAACACTGTTTGCAATTGATGGGTGCAGATCCCTCAAAGATCATACTCCCGGTACAGCGGGAGGATTTTGATTGGAGCTATGCTAACAATGTTTTGCTGCAGAGTGCTCTAGAGGGTTTTTCAGGGCAGATCACTTATCATCTGCCCAGCCATAACCTATTGAAAGTGGCAAAAGTTACTCAAATTTCTTTGCGACCCAAATTTAGCCAGGAACCGGTGCAAGGACCCACCGTCTTCACTGATGGCTCTAGGAAAACAGGGAAAGCCATTGTTACTTGGCAGGATGGATGTGAGTGGCAGGTTTTGGAAGGCCATCAGGATGGATCAGTGTTGTATTCCTCTGAGAAGTGGTTTTTCCCCTCAGAGTCCCCCTGAAGCTTGTGCCATCTAGTTGGACCCTTCCTCCCTATCTTATCTACTTCTGACCCTATTGGCTGAAGGCCAATATCTTTCTTTGGCCCTAAACTAGAAAAAGCCCCTGTCTCTTCCGCTCTCTCTCTCTCTCTCTCCTCGCTCCTGGAACACCACATGGGAGAATAAAGCATGGACTGAAGGTGAGGGGTGAGAGCCACCCTTTTTGATATCTTTATTCTGTCTCTATGAAATATATCTCCCTAAAAGCCCTGAGAAACTGAGCTAGCTAAAGCCTTGGGGCTGGCTAGAGGGAATATATATTTCAGTTGGCACCAACGTGGGTTCTATAAGAGCCCATGCAAAAAGCTGGAGCTCCTTTTCCAGGGGTTTTTATAAGCTAATTGGCAAAGTCAACTACCCTGCTTTTTCAGCTGCCTTTGAGTGGCTGAGGGGGTTGGGGGACGGTCAGGAGCTTGCCAAAAGCAAGTCGGCCGGAGACGGGATAACCCTGACATTGCAGCATGGCACCGCAGGGCCCATACCTCTTTCATTTGCCCGGGAAGGAGGGACGGCTGGTGCTAGGACCCAGGGCGGCCGCGTGTTGCGTAATAGCGCGGTTGGGGTTTTTTTAGGTTTTTTTTTAGGGGTTTTTTTTCTGCCGAAAGCGGCTGGATCGCTTCGGCGGGGGCTACCACATTTTGGGGGGTGTACAGGGCTTGGGACAATCCCAGAACCCAGAGTGGGGGCGCTTGGACCCCCCCTCGTGCCCCCCGCTGTCGGGAAAAGTGGCGGAGCGGAGCCGGCCCGAGCCGCTCCGAGCCTGCCCGCTGCCTCTCCCCTGCGTTTTTTTACGTCAGGGGTTAGATTTTCGAACAGTTTGCTTTTAAAACATCAGAAACATGGGAATACGCTTATCTGTTCATCAAAAGGGTGTTTTACAACAACTTAAAAACATTTTAGCAGATGTAAGATTTTCTAATAAGCGGTTAAGAAAGTTCATCTGCTGGCTTTCACATGAGATAACAGACGATGCTTTGAATGATATAAATTCTGTTTCATTTTGGGATAATGTGGGAAAATTAATAACTTTAAAGGTTGAAAATGGTGAAAACAAAGTTTCTTTATTTATCCCAATTTTTTTACAAGCTCGCAAAAAGCTGTTAGAAGAAGAAAATAGCAGACAGCAGACCTCTGCTTCCACTGAAAAACAGAGATTACCTAATCTCCCACTGGATTCTGCTCCTCAAATCCAGCCACCTTCCTTATATCCTTCGCTTCTACCTGTTTCTTCTCAGCAATACCATTTTAACAGCTCCAAAGATGCAGTGGTTCCCTTTCAGGGCTCTGATGGCTTCTCTTGGTCCCTGAGAGAGACAGACCACGTGGTGGATGCTGGCAGTCACCATGTCTTTCCTCCCCCTTCCCACTATCTCTTCTGCTCCCCAATCCCCGCCCCGACTCCGTTTCTCTTACCCAATTCCCCGCCCAACCCTCCCCCGCAAAACCTCCCCCCCCCCCCCGAGCGGGAGGGGGATGGGGAGGGGGGCGGGTCCCTTATCAGCGTGGATGGGGGGAGAGAAAGTGAAGGGCGGCTCCCTGCAGCCTGTAGCCTCGGAGGGAGGCGTGGTCCCTCCGCAGCGCTGGCTCAGGAAAGCCTGCAGCCCCGGGAGAGGAGGGAGGAGCTGCCTGTTGCTGGACCCCAGGGAGGGTGAGGGACAACTACAGCCCTTGACTGCCTGGGTAAAGGAGAAGCGGCAGGATTTTTAGCAACTCAGATTCAGGATCAGGAGGGCATACCATCTGTAGCTCCTGTAGTATATGTAGGGAAAAGACACGTTAGGAAAGAACACAAGCCTTTTTCCTATCAAGATAAAATTGAATTGTGTAAGGTACAGAGACAGTTTGGGAGATCCAGTGAAATTATTAAAGGCATGATTAAGGCTACTTTTACTTCAAATGAGATGGTACCCAGTGACATTAAGGATTTATTCAGATGCCTTTTAACCCCTTCAGAATATGACTTATGGGAAGGTTTATGGAAGAAATCTTTGAGAACAGTATTGCAGGAGATCCAACAAACTCCTGACAACCAAGATTCTGATTATAATGACATCACACACAGCCACCTGTGTGGGGAGGGTGATTTTTCTTCGGCAGATGAACAAACCAGATTACTATCCAAGGCAGTTTTAGATAAGATCAGTAATGCTGCAGAAAAAGCGTTTTATCAAATTCCAACAACTGAGTCAAAGAGCAGTTATGTTAACATTAAACAGTTTCCTTCAGAGAATTTTTGCAGTTTGTGGATTGTCTGAGAACTCAAGTGGAAAGACAAGTGCAAGACCCAGTGGTACAGGCAGAATTGATAAAGGAGATGGCTCAGAGGAATGCCAATGAGACCTGTTGTAGAATCATTCTTAGCCTTCCCCTCGACCCATCACCTAGTCTCGCACAGATGATAGATGCCTGTGCCAAGAGAGCAGAACTTTTCAGTGCACCTGAAAGGCATCCAGGACTGACACACCCAAAGCCTGTGGCAGCTGCGGCACCAGGACCAAAGAGGCAACAAATGTCATCAAACCAGCTGCAGCACATCACCTGCCACCACTGCAAGAGGCCAGGACACTTCGCCAGGGCCTGCCTGCAAAACCAGAAACAGAAGTCCAACAAACAAAAAAACGGAATGGGCAGCGCGGGCCCGAAATATCATTCTTGACACGCGAATACATAAATCCACAGGAAAAACAACGGGCAAATGTCTCTCTCTTAGCAAAAAAGGGGAGGGCAGGTCAAAGGGTGTGAGGGTACAGAAAAATAAAAATGTCAAATGTTCAACTAACAAGGTATGGCAGCCGTGAGGCCGATATAGGCTCGTGACTACCAAAGGTTTTCATTTCAGATCTACTGATTGGACAGTAATTACAGTGGACCTGCAAAACAGTTCACAGGATCTGAAAATTAACCACATGGAACCAAACAGTGAGTATTTTGTTATTGGGGACACAGCACACACACCATTGGAGATTGAAGTAGCTCCCATGACCATAAAGGGAAAGATAACAGGCCTCATGCTGTTGGCATGATGCATGCACATACCATTCTACCTGGTAGAGGGGCAAGTTCTTGCCCAGGCCATTCCTGTTCCAGCAGAGATCATAGCGGATGGAAAGTCTCTGGAAGTCTACTGGGCAGAGGTGGTGGGGGAGAACAAACCTTCGCTGGCATGTAATTTAGCCCATGGGTCAGACCGCCTCCACGTGGAGGGGGTGCTTGACTCAGGTGCTGATTGCACCGTTATATCGGCGAGCATGTGGCCATCACATTGGGAGTTGCAACCCGTGGCGGGCAAACTTCAGGGCATAGGAGGACTCACAATGGCAAAAATCTCAAAAAACATAGTACAAATTGAGGGACCTGACGGGAAATTGGCAAATGTCCTTCCATTCATTGCTGAATATAAGGCTCCCTTATGGGGGAGAGACACCATGTCACAGTGGGGAGTCCAATTGGTCATTCCTAAGACACCCCAGGATTTTTGAAAGTAGCCCCTGTGGAGCGCCCTACCCACAAACTAAAGTGGTTGGATAATACCCCAAGATGGGTAGCACAGTGGCCATTGAGTAAAGAGAAGCTCAAGGCGCTTGAGGAGCTTGTGGAGGAGCAGGTGGCTCAAGGTCACCTAGAAGAGACAACAAGCCCTTGGAATTTCCCGGTCTTTGTAATAAAGAAACCGGGGAAGGACAAGTGGAGGTTGCTCCATGACCTCCGAGAGGTAAATAAAATTATAGAGGACATGGGACCACTCCAACCAGGGATGCCTTCTCCAACAATGCTCCCTCGAGATTGGCAATTGGCTGTTCTAGATATCAAAGATTGTTTCTTCCAAATTCCTCTACACCCAGAAGATGCCCCACGGTTTGCATTCTTGGTTCCTACCATTAATTGAGAAGCCCCAATGAAGAGATATCACTGGAAAGTACTGCCGCAAGGCCTTAAATCCAGTCCCTTCATATGCCAACAGTACGTAGCCTCATTATTGTCATCAGTACGTGCAGAGAGAAAGGATGCTATCATCCTTCACTACATGGATGACCTACTCCTGTGTGCTCCCAATAACACTATACTCCAACACATGCTTGACCTAGTGGTTAAGGTTTTAACCTCTGCTGGATTTCAATTGCAGGAAGACAAAGTTCAAAGGATGCCACCTTGGAGGTACCTGGGTCTACAAATAACTGCAAGGACCATTGTTCCGCAGAAATTGGAAATTGAGTGTAATCCCAAAACCTTAGCAGATCTCCACTCCTTGTGTGGGTCTTTGAATTGGGTAAGACCTTGGCTAGGCCTCACAAATGAGGATTTAGACCCTCTCTTCAATTTATTGAAGGGGGAGAGGGAGCAGGTTTCTCCCAGGGAACTGACCCCAGAGGCAAAGACAGCAATTGAAAAGGTACAGAAGGCCTTATCAGAGAGGCAGGCTCATTGATGTGAGCCAAACATACCTTTCCAATTCATTGTTCTAGGAAAACTGCCACATTTGCATGGTTTGATTTTTCAATGGATCGAGGGGCAGAGAGATTCACTCTTGATCATAGAGTGGGTCTTCCTCTCTCACCAAAGATCCAAGACCATCACTGAGCCACAAGAGTTGATAGCTCAACTGATTCGGAAGGCAAGGGTGAGATTGTGTGAACTGGCTGGCTTTGATTTTACATGTATTCACCTTCCGGTCAAACTTTCTGAGGAGGGAAGGAACTCTCCCAAGAGATTGACCAAAGAGATGTTTGAGCATTTGCTCCAGAGCAATGCCAGCCTCCAATTATCTCTGGACAGCTACAGGGGACAAATATCAGTCCATGCCCCGTCTCACAAGTTGCTCAATGAGGAATTCCACCTCATTCCTCGTGAGAAGTCGGAGACCACTCAAGGCCCTCACAGTGTTCACAGACACATCCGGGGCTTCCCACAAGTCGGTGATGACTTGGAGAAATCCTCAGACTCAGCATTGGGAAGCTGATGTCGAGTTTGTGGAGGGATCCCCCCAAGTGGCTGAACTAGCTGCTGTGGTAAGAGCCTTTGAGAAGTTCTCAGAACCAATTAATTTGGTAACCGACTCTGCTTACGTGGCGGGGGTAGTGTCCAGAGAGGAACAGGCTGTGCTCAAAGAAATTGACAATGAACATCTCTTCAGGTTGCTTTCAAAGCTAATTTATTTAATTTCCCACCGAGAACATCCATTCTATGTGATGCATGTAAGATCACACACTGATTTGCCAGGTGAAATTGCAGAGGGGAACCGTCAGGCAGATTCCCTTGCTGCACCAGTTGAAAAAGCACGTCTCCCTGATATCTTTCAACAGGCAAAGCTGAGTCACCAACAATACCATCAGAATGTGCCAGGCCTGATCCGTCAGTTCCAGCTACCACGGAGTCAGGCTCGAGCCATTGTGGCCACCTGTCCTAACTGCCAGGTCCAAGCAATGCCATCGATGGGTATGGGAGTTAACCCCCAGGGCCTTAGCAGTTGTGAGGTATGGCAGACAGACATCACACACATTCCTAGTTTTGGACACCTCAAATATATTCATGTGAGCATTGACACACATTCAGGCGCAGTGTATGCTTCTGCCCATGCAGGAGAAAAGACTGATCATGCTAAAAAACACCTAGTGCAAGCTTTTTCAGTGTTGGGGATTCCAAAAGAAATCAAAACTGATAATGGGACAGCGTACGCATCCAAGGAGTTCCTGGAATTTTTCCAGCAATGGGGACTGGAACATAAAACTGGCATCCCTCACTCCCCCACAGGTCAAGCTGTGGTTGAACGGGCACATCAGATGCTCAAACAGGTTCTAGCTAAACAGAGTAGTACCACTGCATGGATGTCTTCACATGAGAAGCTCTGTAAAGCCATGTTTACTATTAATTTTCTGAATTGTTCATTTGAAAACATGAGTCCACCAGTGGTACGTCACTTTAACAGTGGCAATCAGTTCAAATTGTCTCAGCGTCCACCAGTCATGATTAGGGATCCAGAAACTTGGGAAACCAAAGGTCCCTATGAGCTTGTGACCTGGGGACGTGGCTATGCATGCGTGGCCACTCCCTCAGGCTCTCGGTGGATTCCCCAGAAGTGGGTGAAACCTTTTGCCCCTAAAAATCCAGCTCCAGCAGAAGGGGATGAGAGGCAAGTAGCCGTTGCCTCCAAAAGAAGACGCCGTCGGATGGAAGAAAAGGAATCCTCCTAGATGTGGACTCCTTCCAACAGAACCAGAAACTTTTAACATATTTTAAAAATGTTTGTTTTTCTTTTTAGAGAAGACCTACCTCACACTCAACCCTGTGATGAACCCCATACAAGTTGTCATCTTGTTAATGCTGAACAGTCTGGCAGCTGCATGGATCATCCCTCAGCCACGTCAAAACGTCTGGGTGACCCTGGCACAGACACTTCAGCAGGAAAACATATGTTTATCTACTGCTTCAGCAGAGAATCCTATGTCCACCTGTCTGGTAGGAATTCCATTACAGGCTGAAGTATTTCCAGCAGGTTTAAACACACATAGGTCCAACGAATACCTAGACACAGACGCCTTCCAACCATACAAAGGTCATCAGCAGAAAGCTGCGATGACCGTGAACCCCGTAAAGGAGTGGATGCCACGTTTGCCCAAGGTATATCAGGAACCCCAAGAATTAGTTATTGGGTTCCTCCCCTGCATCATACTGCATACATTTTTCTGTCTACCCAAAACCTCTTAACATCAGTCACTACCACAATATAAAACAATATCGTGAGGAGTTTTCTGCAAAAAGATGGTGTCACCATATAAGCCATATGGAGGCAGAAAACCCATCTCACTCAGAACCCAGAAGCCTCCCTAAGGGATTGTTCTTGATTTGTGGGGATCGGGCATGGGCAGGATTTCCGTCTCGGCTTTTAGGAGGGCCATGTACCATAGGGCGGTTGTCCATTCTGACACCCAACCAAACTCTAATTGGTGAATGGACTCACAAGAACAAATCGGCAAACAAAATTCAAAAGAGGAGTGCTGACCAATTGGACCCAAATTGTAATTCAGAAATTTTTCATTGGGCCAAGTCAAAAAGAGTTGCTGTGTCCCTCTTCCTTCCATGGGTCACAGCAACCAAAGCTCTAGGTGAATTGGGCCACCTAGAGTGCTGGGTAGTCAAACAGGCAAATTTAACGTCCACCGCCATCAGCTCTCTCCTAGAAGACGAGGAAATTACCAGACAGGCCACTCTCCAGAACCGCGCTGGTATAGATTATCTCTTGTTACTTCATGGACATGAATGCCAGGTATTTGAAGGACTTTAGGCAACAAACTTGACCTCGAAAGCTCCAAACATCCATGCTGCCCTTCGAAGTATGAACAGCATGATCGGACAAGTGAAGCAAGAATCTGAAGACTGGATCAAAGAGCTGTTCAAAGGATGGGGACTTACGGGGTGGTGGGCTTCTATAGTTAAAACAATTTTGTTATTTCTTGTTATTCTTTTCCTTGTAACTGTAGCATTCGGGATCCTACGCTGTTTGATTTTCAAAGCTATCAATAGCCTCATACCTTCTACCTCAGAAGTCAACCACATAGAGTTGGCAAACCTAAAGCAGGCTGACTCCCCCATCAATTGTAATTGGTGGGAAAACCCACATTCCGTGTAACCTAATGTTCTTCTTCTAATCTTCTTAAACAAAAAAGGGGGAGATGTTGTATTCCTCTGAGAAATGGTTTTTCCCCTCAGAGTCCCCCTGAAGCTTGTGCCATATAGTTGGACCCTTCTTCCCTATCTTATCTACTTCTGACCCTATTGGCTGAAGGCCAATATCCTTCCTTGGCCATAGACTAGATAAACCCCTGTCTTTACTGTTTCGCCCTTTTGCTCCTCGCCCCCTCGCTCCTGGAACACCACATGGGAGAATAAAGCATGGACTGAAGGTGAGGGGTGAGAGCCACCCTTTTTGATATCTTTATTCTGTCTCTATGAAATATATCTCCCTAAAAGCCCTGAGAAACTGAGCTAGCTATAGCCTTGGGGCTGCTTGAAGGGAAACAATATTTCAGGTCAGCCCAACTGGTCGAATTAAGGGCTGCAGTCATGGCGTTTGAGAAATTTTCCCAGAAACCCTTCAACTTGGTCATGGATTCCGCCTACATTGCCGACACTGCACAGCGGTTGGGGTACTCAGTTTTGAAGGAGGTCAGTAATCTTGCCCTTTTTAATTTGCTGAGGACCTTGTGGTGTGCAATTCAGGCCAGGGTTCATCCCTATTATGTTCTGCATGTACGAAGCCACACGAACTTGCCAGGGTTTGTAGAAGAAGGTAATCCAAGGGCTGACAAGTTGGCTAACCCAGCGTGGGTAGCACCTCAGCCTGACACACTCGCGCAGGCCAAGGCATGGGTTTTTTCCCCAGAATGCACATACATTGCAGAAGCAATTTCAGTTGACAGCAACTGAGGCTCGTGAGATTGCCAAGTCTTCTGACCACTGTAACGCCTTTGGTGTGCCTTTGCCGGCAGGGGTAAACCCCAGGGGCCTTAAGGCCTTGAAGCTTTGGCAGACTGATGTCACCCAGGTTGCCAAGTTTGGCCAGCTCAAGTATGTGCATGTCACGGTGGACACGTTTTTCTCTGCAGTGTGGGCTTTGGCTTACACTGGAGAAAAGGCCAGCGATGTCATTGCCCACTGGAGGCAGGCCTTTGCCGTTCTAGGCATACCTTCTGCTGTGAAAACTGACAATTGTCCTGCTTATGCCCTGCAGAGGGTGTGGCAGTTCCTGCAGTCGTGGGGTGTGTCGCACAACTTTGGCATCCCTCATTCTCCGATGGGTCAAGCGATTGTAGAACGTGCTCATGGCACACTAAAGCGTGTTCTTCAAAAACAAAAATGGGGAATGCAGGGTGAAACCCCACACAGTCGGTTGGCAAAGGCTTTGTACACCATCAAGTACCTTACAGTGCCGCAGAACTCGAGTAACCCCATCTTTGTAAACCACCTCCTCTCGTTACAGGCCTCAGATGACATGCATCAGCCTCAAGCAAAGGTTCGGGTCCAGAATCTAGTCACCAAACAATGGGAAGGACCCTATGATCTGATTGCTATGGGGCGTGGGTATGCGTGTATGTCCACAGATACTGGGACACGTTGGGTACCCTCAAAGTGTGTTTGTCTTGACCTGCGACTGCAAGGTGGAAGCCGTGACCAAACTGAAGGTCGTCAAGTGGATGAATCTTCGAGTGATGACTCAGATGTGGACAATGCGAGTGATCACTCTGATGATTCCTCCACAAACAGTGACTGAACATTGTATAGTTTTCCCTTTGTAAAATTGTTAATTTTTCTTTTTTGTTTTCTTTTTTTAAACACAAAAAGGGTGAGATGTCTCCCTGATTTTTCCAGCCTTCTGATTGTTCTCATATTGGAGTCAGAGTTCTCACTTTCTCACGCTTCTTTCACATAAACAATCCTTTGTTTATACAACGACTGTCGTTGTTTACATATTTTGTAGTAGTAGAAGAATCTTGATTGAAAGTCTGTTTGACCAACGCTGTTGAGAGGTGGGGATTCCACCCTCCAATCTGCAGTCATTTTTGTTAAACTATAAATGCTGAAGTTTCAAAATAAATGGCCCTTCTTCGGGCTTCTCCTGGTTCTTGCTGAAAAGCTCCAATCTCCGTGTCGTCATTTCGTATCCTATTGTGACAGGTTATAGAAAAATTTTTGCAATGGGGCCTGTTAAGAGAATGTGAATCTGATTTCGACACTCCCATGTTACAGGTCTGGAAACCTGATGGAACATATAGAGTGGTCCAGGATTTGAGAACAGTCAGTAAAATAGTAGAGAATTTATATCCCATAGTAGCAAATCCATATACTTTGTTAACAGTATTAACACCGGAACTAACTTGGTTTACTGTTTTAGATTTGAAAGATGCTTTCTTTTGCCTCCCTCTCCATGAAGCCAGCCAAAAGATATTTGCCTTTGAATGGGAAAATCCTAAAAGTGGACAAAGAACTCAACTCACCTGGACTGTTCTGCCTCAAAAATTCAAAAATTCCCCCACCATATTTGGCAGTCCACTTGCCAAGGATCTCGAGTCTTGGGAAACGCCACCCGGGAAGGGAAGATTGCTACAATATGTAGATGACATCCTAATTGCCACTGGAACAGAGGATGCTTGCATGGCCTGGACGGTGAGTCTCTTAAACTTTTTAGGGCTCCAAGGGTACCAAGTGTCTAAGAAGAAAGCCCAGGTAATGCGGCGAGAAGTCATTTACTTGGGCTACGAGATTAGTGCTGGGCAAAGGACCTTGGGACTAGCCCGGAAGGAGGCTATATGCCAAACACCAAAGCCACAGACTGTAAAAGAGCTGAGAACTTTTCTCAGGATGACCGGGTGGTATTGCCTCTGGATCTATAATTATAGACTGCTTGTTAAGCCCCTGTATGCACTAATCAACACCGAGCAGAAGCATCTTCAATGGAATAAACAAGCCACACAAGCCTTTAAACAACTGAAAAAGTCCCTAATGTCAGCTCCAGCCCTGAGGCTCCCTGATGTGAGTAAACCTTTTGTTTTTGTTTTCTCATGAGAAACAGGGAATTGCCCTAGGAATATTGGCACAAGATCTGGGTCCATACCATACGGCAGTCACCTACATTACTAAGCAATTAGATGCGACTGCAAAAGGATGGCCAGGGTGCTTTGCGTGCAATAGCAGCTGTGGTGCTAAAAATCCAGGAAACAGGGAAATTCACCTTGGGACAGAAAATGACTGTGTTGGTGTCCCATACAGTTTATGCAGTATTAGAAGAGAAAGACAGGCTATGGCTTTCTCCATAGAGATTCCTGAGGTACCAAGCCATAATGGTAGAACAGGATGATGTGGAGATTGTGGTCTTTAACATTGTCAACTCAGCTTCTTTCCTCAGTGGAAACACAGGGGAACCAGTACGCCACGACTGCTTGAAAACTGTTTAAGCAACATACTCAAGCTGCCTGGATCTGAAAATGCTCCAATAAAAGATGCAGAGAACTGGTTCACGGAAAGAAGCAGCTATGTCCTAAATGGCAGAAGACATGCAGGATATGCCACTACTTGCCATGAGGTAATAAAATCCAAGCCATTGCCCATCAACACCTCTGTGCAAAAAGCAGAGATAATTGCCTTGACCCGCACCTTGGAATTGGCCCAAGGTAAGAATGTGAACATATATACAGACTCCAAGTACGCTTTTGGAGTCATGCATGCCCATGGAGCAATCTGGAAGGAAAGGGGGCTATTGAACGGCCAAGGAAAAAACATTAGACATGCAAAAGAAATCCTGAGATTATTAAAGGCAGTACAGCTCCCAAAGAAAATAGCAATCATGCACATCAGAGCACATCAAAAAGAAAACTCAAAATTAGAAAAAGGAAACAAGCTGGCAGACAGAGAGGCAAAAGAAGCAGCAAAGAGAGAGGTAAAAATGGAAGGAGCTTTAATTCCGGATGGAAAAATTTCCCTGGAGGGTAAGGCAAATTATGACAAAGAGAATCTAAAACTAATCACAGATCTGAAGGGAACATACAATAAAGAAGGATGGGCCTACACTCCAGAAGGAAAGGCAATCATACCTAGCCATCTAATATGGTCTATAGTAAAGGAAGAGCATAGGAAGAGGCATTGGGGAGCAGAGGCCCTGCATAAGTGTCAGAACCCAGGACATCCCTCTGGGTGCTCTGGGTGATCCGAGACCCTGGCAAGGGGTCCAGAGACAAGCCACGAGAGTTTGATTAGTATAATATTAATGTAGAATTTTGGGGTTTTAGAATGGGGGTTCAAGAAGGCAAGATGGAGGAATCTGGGTGTGTCCCTGTCCTTCTGCTTCTTCTTCTTGCCCTCCATCTTCTGCTGTGGTGGTGGCACTTTTGGATTGGTTTAGTGTAGAGTAGCACTGTCTAACATAGGTGATAGGTATTAGTATTTATCTGTAAACATAGGACATGTAGTATAGTATAAAAGATTACAACCGCCCTCTGGGTGGTCAGTCGGAGACGACCAGCACTGTACTTAGCACCATGGTCTGGTGAGAATGAAATGTACCTAGATAAGAGATAATAAACAACCTCTGAGAATGATACAGAGGCATCCTGACTCTCTCTTCTGGCACCGGGGCTCGGAAGAAGGACTTTTGACAACATTCTTGGAGGGTTATCAGCCTGAGAACTGAGACATAAGCACTTGACTCAGGGCATCATGGCTAGAAAGTTATACACTACAGTAAGGCAAGTAACCTGATAGTGTGATCTCTGCCTCCAGACTAATCCTGAAAACACTCCAAAGCCAGAAATGGGTCAAATTGGGAGAGGGAATGGACCTGACCAACAATGGCAAATTGATTTTTTAGAACTCCCAAGAAAAGGGGGGTTTTGTTATTTATTGGTATTAACTGATATCTTTTCAGGATGACCTGAGGCTTTTCCCACTAGAACTGCTAAGGCTCGAGAGATGGTCAAGGTATTGATTAAAAAAATAGTACCACAATTTGGGATTCTGGCCATCATTTCCTCAGACAGAGGACCCAATTTTATTTCAAAGGTTGTACAACAGGTTAACAATACTTTGGGTATAGATTGGCAGTTACATAACCCATATCGTCCCCAATCAAGTGGACAAGTGGAAAAGATGACCCACCTGATCAAGCAGCAAATTGTGAAATTAGGAAAGGAGGTCAACCTGCCTTGGCCTCAGTCTCTTCATTTACCCCCCTTACACATACAAAGCCAAGGGCAAAGGAAGGACTGAGCCCCTTTGAGATCCTGTATGGGGGACCCTATGAGGTGCAGAAGGGAACATCATCACAAGGAGAAGAATGTCCTAGGGTGACTTTATGGCGCTTGTCAGCCGAGCTTGTATCCCCCAATCGTCTGTTCTGTTTATGCTGGATATTATGTTCTGTACCTTTAAGACTGGTTCTGAGAGCAAAGCGGGGAGACAGCGAAGTTTGTTTTCAGAAACTTCACTCTCTCCTCTGCATTCTACTCCTGGACTGTGTTGTCTGCAGCACGGACAGACAGTGGAACAGACATCTCCTTTGCTTTTAGTTAGTTTTTAGCTAGCTGAGGCAGAGAAGTTCCCTAGACTGTTTTTTTTCTTTTTCATGGGACTGTTTAAACCTGGTCTGGATTGAAAACCCAGAAGAGCACCAGGAGCTCATACCTGCGGCCCACCGGGGCCCAGGATGGCAATTTTCCAGTGCCAGAGGAACTGATAAGAGACTGAGCAATCCGAGCTAACCTCTACGACAAGGACTTTCTGAACTTGCCATCTCTTTGGACAGCAAGAAGTTTTATTGTTTTATACTATTCTTTTTTTTGTGTTTGTAGATACTTTGATTGTTAAAAAATATTTTTTCCACTTTTCTCCAAGGAAATCTTTTCCCAAACCAGTTGGGGGAGAGGCCACTTGAATTTGCTATTCTGGAGGGACCTCATTCAGAGGTTTTCTCCCAAATTTGCCCAAAACCAGGACAAGGAAGAACCTATACCAGAATATATGGTAGACCTGAGAAAAAAAACTCCACAATATTAAGAAATATGTATTGGGAACTCAGTGTGAAGGGACTGGATGGGCCAGTACATAATGTACAACGTGGTGATTGTTTATGTAAAGTGTCTTGCAGAAAAGACTTTGGAACCTCAGTGGGAAAGACCATACGAAGTACTCCTCCCCAACTACACCGCAATCAAGATCAAAGAGCAAACTGCATGGAATTCTCGTAAGTCTCTGTGGCAGGTGTTAAAAATTACAATACACCAAGAAACAGAGACTATAAGGAGAGTCTTTAGAAAGATGAAAAAAGACATATCTCACCACTGGTAGGATGCATTTTTTGGATGGTCTCCTACTACAACAAGGATTCAAAAGCAATTGTGTCATCCTAAAATAATTTTCTTAATTCTAGTTGGTTTGAATTTTGTTTGGTTTTTTGTTATGATTTTTTTAGAATTTAAAACTGTTAAAAAGGATAGCCACAAAGTATTGTGTTATTGAATCAAATAGTTAAAGATAGTCGTAGAGAATAAGTACCTAAAGAAGAAAAAGAATTTGCATCAAAGAGAAGAAAAGGGGGGTATTGATATGGGAAACATATGCATATGAAAATTCAGAATTTTAGACAAAGATAAACTGCTAGAGGTTGCCTGGAAGGTGTTTCGAGACAGAGGCCCAACTGAAAAAGTTAAATCCCAACCTAGTAAGAAAGCAACTCAAGTAAAGCCATCCAAGAAAACTTTCCCCACAGAAAAGGACCAGTGTGCATACTGCAAGAAGTAAGGATATTGGAGGAATGACTGTCCAGCATCACTGAAAGAAAAATCCTCAGTTCCCGAACTCCCAGTAGTGCAAACCTCAAGCGGCTCAAGTTCCGAGTGACTGGGACTGAAGGTTTTTTCCCTGGCAGAACCTAAGGTTGTAGCTAAGCTGGGGAAGGAGGACATTGAATTTCTGGTAGATACTGGAGCTGCGTATTCTGTGTTAAATGCCTTGGAAGGGAAACTGAGTCACGACACTGTACGTGTTGTTGGGGCGACCAGGGTAACTGAAACACAGCCTTTCTTCCAACCTTTAAAATTTAAGCTGGGGAAGCACTGGGTAGCCCATCAATTCCTCTATACACCTAACTCCCCATAACCATTGCTGGGGAGGGACTTGCAAAACAAATTGGAAGCAAAAAATAAATTTAAAAAGGGGAAGGGGGTACAAATTGTAATTCCTGAATCTAAATTTGTCCAAGTTGCTGCACTTTTTGTACAGGAAAAATATGGTGAAATCCCCACTGAAGCTGAAAATGTGGTCACTCCAGTAGTGTGGGCTAGTGATATCCCAGGAAGATCCAAACGAGCAGAACCAGTGAGTATTGCACTCAAACCAGGAGCCACACCAGTAAGGCAAAAACAAAACCCTTTGAAATTAGAGAATCATAAGGGACTGGCATCTGTAATTGAAAAATTCCTGCAACATGGTTTATTAGTGAAATGTGAGTCCAAATTAAGCATGCCAATTTTAGCTGTTAAGAAAGTAGATGGTTATTATGATGCCTTAGCTTTTATATTTTCAGATTCTGTGCTACCTAGGGATGTAGCCTCATATTAGGTGCCATATTAAGCTCCCTCTATGGAGCAGTTAGACAAAACAAATCCAGTTCTGCTGGAAGACCAAGGACAACTTTCAGCCCAAGAACACAAACAACGATGGACTGAGGGGTGGAACAAGAAGGATGGGACCTCATGGCCTGGGGCTGTAATTGGACAATTGGACCCCAATATGCAAATAGACCTAAATGTATAAAATGGCAAAATCTCATGACTGTGGGGCCATCTTTGCTACCACTCTCAGCCCACCCTGAGTGCAGCCTTGCATAGGCATCTGTAATGCCCAGGGTGGATCCTGAAGACCTCTTAATAAATACTGACTTAATTCTCTAGCTTTGTGTAGCCTCTGTTTCAGGTTAGCCTTCCCAAGGAAACAATTACGTGACAGTCATGGTGGGGAGACAGAAATCATTACTTGTGTCCTCTTGATCATGAGACAAACAGCCTGTTTTATTGTTAGAAACCTTCTTATATAGGAAGTTCAAAACTCCCGGCTCTAGATACTGATTGGTCTGAGTCTTATCCCCACCCAGATCTATGACCAGTGATATGTCTGCCCTCTAGACTGGCTATGATTGACTGAGGTCTCTGCACGAGCTCTCTTATTCACCTAGGGCCTTCTAGAAAAAGCCAGGTAAGCTAACTGAATTTGTTATGACCAGATTTATTTTGTCTTAGCTAAAGATTAGCTGTGACAAATGGTAAGAATAAGCAATTAGTAAAAGATTTACGAGCAATTAAAAAAATTACCAAGGACATAGACCCCATGGTAGCCAATCCCTACATCCTTTTGACCACACTAACAGATGAATTAGGGTGGTTTACTGTTGTAGACCTGAAGGATGCCTTTTTCTGCATTCCTGTGAATAAAAACAGCCAAAAGCTTTTTGCTTTTGACTGGGAAAATCCCGAGACAGGGAGGAAAACTAAGCTTACTTGGACAGTTCTCCCCCAAGGTTACAAGAACAGCCCAACAATATTTGGAAACCAGCTACCAAAGGAATTAGAAGACTGGAGAAGACAGGAGCCAGAAGGAGTTATTCTTCAATATGTGGATGACATCCTGATTGAAGCCAGCATCAGAGGTGATTGCATACGACTTACCGTAAGTTTATTAAACTTCTTGGGACTGAGTAGGTACAGAGTTTCTAAAGACAAAGCACAGATTGCCATAGAACCAGTAGTTTACTTGGGGCTTGAGATCTTCCGTGGACACCGACAGCTCAGCAAAGAACAGAAAGAAGCCATCTGTTGACTCCCAGAGCCCTATACTGTAAGAGAGGTGCAAGCTTTCCTGGGAATGGTAAGTTGGTGTTGTTTGTGGATAGCCAATTATGAACTGCTGGAAAAACCCCTGTATAGGGCATTAAAAGCAGCCAAAAATGGAATAATCATATGGACTGAAAATACCTGAGCAGCTTTTAAACAGCTGAAATACTCTCTAATGTCAGCTCCAACACTGCGATTTGCCAGACTTAACTAAACATTTTGAACTTTTTACATATGAGAGACTGAATATGGCTTTGGGGGTACTAGCACAGTGCCTAGGGAACCAATGGAGGGCTGTTCCCTACTTTTCCAAACAGCTAGACAATGTTGCCCAAGGCTGGCAAGGGTGCCTGAAGGCCGTGGCAGCCACAGTCATCCTGATCGAGGAAGCTCAAAAACTCACCCCTGGGCAACATATTGTAGTGTATGTACCCCATGCCGTAGCAGCTGTATTAAAACAAAAGGGGGGACATTGGCTATCCGGGAATCGAATGCTTAAATATCAAGCACTGTTATTTGAACAGGATGATGTTATCCTGAAAAAAACTTCTGTTGTTAACCCTACCATGTTTTTGTCCTCCACATTAATTGACAATGAGCCTGAACATAACTGTTTACAGACAATTGAAGACGCCTATTCACGCCGACTTGACCTGAAATACGTGCCCCTGGAAAATCCAGTTTGGGAGCTTTTTACAGATGGGAGCAGCTTTATGAAAAATGGCAAAAAGATGATAGGCTATGCAGTGACCACACAGGATAAGGTGATTGAGGCAAAGGCCCTGCCAGCAGATGTGTCATCACAGAAAGCCAAACTGATTGCACTAACAAGAGCCCTAGACCTTAGCAAAGAAAGAAAGGTAAATATATGGACTGACTCAAAATATGCATTTAGTGTTGTCCATGCCCGCAGAGCCATCTGGAAAGAGAGAGGACTTCTGAATGCTCAAGGTAATCAAATCAAACATGCTGAACCAATACTCACCCCCGTAGAGAGCATTAAAAACCTACAGAAGTAGCTATCATGCATTGTAGAGGTCACCACAAAGGGAAAACCACTCCAGAATTGGGAAATCGCTTTGCTCATAAAGCAATTCCACAGAAAGAGATTTATTTGTCAAGGTTCAAACCAAAAAATGTCCAAACAGAGCACAAACTAATCAAGTTTCTTAAAGCTGAGATCACAGAAAGTGGGTGGGCTGTTACACCAGCAAATCAAGTTGTAGTCCCACCCCTGATCCTGCGAGAGCTAGCTCAAAGAGAACATGAAAACATTAACTTGGGGTTGGAAATTTTCTGAAACATCTGAAAAAGTTAGTAATAGTAAAGGGAATGACTGACGTTATACAATCAGTAGTGAGCAAATGTGAAATCTGCTATAAAACAACCCCTGACACGAGGAAAAGAGGTGTATTAGGAGTAACAAAAGCAGGGGATCTTCCTGGAGATTACTGGCAAGTAGATTTTGCAGAGTTACCACGCAAAGAGGGATACCAGTACATACTGGTATTAATTGACACCTTCAGTGGATGGCCAGAGGCTTACCCCGTCACACTAATACAGCCAAGGAAGTGGTGAAAGTTTTGCTCAACCATATAATTCAAAGGTGTGGGGTTCCCATGGGGATGTCATCAGATGGGGGACCACACTTTGTTGCAACAGTGGTTAAAGAAGTTAGCCGGATTTTGGGAATTACTTGGGATCTGCATACACCTTATAGACCCCAAGCGAGTGGTAAAGTTGAATGTATGAATGGGACACTCAAAACACAAATTAGCAAGATTTGTCAAGAAACATCTATGACATGGGTTCAGGCCTTGCCTATAGCTTTAGTGAGAATTTGCATACAACCAAGGCGGAGGGATAACATTGGTCCCTATGAAATGCTGTATGGCAGACCATATCAGATTCCACATATTCCAGGTGAAATTCACATGAAGGGGAAACTTGATTTACAGAGATTTCTAATGGCTTTAGGTTCTACTTTGCAGAAGCTCCAGACTTACATCGTGCTATCCAGACCCATAGGACAGGACACACCTGCTCATCGCTTCCAATCTGGAGACTGGGTCTATGTTAAGTGATGGGACAATGATCCCCTACAAGCCAGGTGGAGAGGACCATTCCAAGTTCTGCTGACCACCCTCACCACAGTCAAAATTTCTGTCAAAGGACCCTGGATTCACTACTCCAGAGTTAAGAAAGCTTCTGCTTCTGAAACAACTATAAAAACAGAGACTGATGCAGACGAAAACATGTTTTAAATTATTCCTCTTCTGTGCCTACAGAACTGTTCACAATAATCATTATTCTTTGCATGATACCCAACTGTGCAAGACATTACTGTAGTTAGATGTTTACTGTTAGTAGATATTTATCTAGTGTTAGATATTTATTTACTATTAGGTAGTTATCTGTTGTTAGACATCTATTATTTTTAAATGTTTATTATTGTTAGTTGTTTACTATTGTTGGATACTTATTTGTTATTGAATACCTCTTATTAGTAGATATTTATAATAGAAGCTCGACAGGGAAAAGGTCTTTTCAGGCCTCTAAAGGGGGGGAAATGTTGCCTTAAGTTTTAGCTTTCATGTTTTTCAGGTTCTATGCTGCCTAGGGGTGTAGTTCTGAGCTTCATACTAAGTGTTAGTAAGCTCTCTTCAGAGTAGGTAGACAAAACAATTCTTTTTCTTGCTGAAGACCAATGACAACTTTCATGCCCAAAAGCATAAACAACGGTGGACTGAAGGGAGAAAAAAGAAGGATGAGACCTCACAACCTGAAGCTGTAATTGGACAATTAAGCCCCAATATGCAAATTGACCAAAACTTATAAAAGTATGAGACCTTGCGACCGGTCATCCATTTTGTGACCATTTTTAGTCGACCTTGGGTGTAACCCTGGCCAGGCTCTTGTACTCCCCAGGGTGTTCCCTTAAAGTCTTTCAATAAATACCTACTTAATTCTCTAGCTCTGTCCAGCCTCTGTTTCAGGTCAGCATTCCCAAGGCATCAGCTTTATGAGGAGAAAGTCCTGGTTTTTGAACCTGATTTCCTTTAATGACAGGGTAACCCACCTAGCTGATCTAGGAAAGCCTGTAGATGTAATCTTTTGGGATATTGTCTCTCAGAGTATCCTTATAGACAAAATGTCCAGCAAACAGCTGGACAACCATGTTACATGATGGCTTGGCTGCAGCCCATTTTTGCCATTCAGCTCGTCTGCTATTGCCAAATCAGGACCATGTGACTGAGTCCCCTGCAGCCACAAGGGAATCATTAAACCTGCCTTGTCCCACTGGGAGCCTACCAGTCCCCCTGCCAGCTGTGACCATAACTACACCAAAGGGGAAAATGCCTGCAGCTGAGAGAAGGCTGTTACTGAGTTTGTGGTTCTATTCGTTGTTGCTGCCATTGTTGTTGTTTGTTTACCTTGTTATACATACACAGATTAGTAAAGAATTCTTATTCCTTTTCCCATATCTTTGCCTGAAAGACCCTTAATTTTAAAGTTATATTAATTAAGAGGGAAGGGGGTCATATTCTCCATTCCAAGGGAGATTCCCACCTTCCTTGGCAGACATCTGTCTTTTAAACCAAGACACAAGTGAAGACCAGTGATGAGTGGCATTCCTCAAGGAACTGGCGCTGGTTAAATACTTTGTTAGTTACATGAACAGTGGGATAGAGTGCACTCTCAGAAAGTTCACTGACAAACCAAGAAGTGTGATGCAGTTGACACAACAGAAGGAAGGGATGCCATTCTGTCCTAGGGTGACTTTATGATCGTCTATTCTGTTTGTGCTGTATATTGTGTAAGCAGGGAAAGAAGAAGCGCACAGTTTGTTTTGAGAAAAACTGCCTGACTCCTACGCATTCCTCTCTTTGGTCGGGGTTGTTCATCTGAGACAAGGACAGCAATGGGACAGAGGGGTTTTTTTGCTTTTAGTTAGTTTAGCTAGTTGAGGTGATGTCTTAGCTTTTATATTTTCAGATTCTGTGCTGCCTAGGGATGAAGCCTCGTATTAGGAACTGTACTAAGCTCCCTCTACGGAGCAGGAAGACAAAACAAATCCAGTTCTGCTGGAAGACCAAGGACAACTTTCAGCCCAAGAACACAAACAACGATGGACTGAGGGGTGGAACAAGAAGGATGGGACCTCATGGCCTGGGGCTGTAATTGGACAATTGGACCCCAATATGCAAATAGACCTAAATGTATAAAATGGCAAAATCTCATGACTGCGGGGCCATCTTTGCTACCACTCTCAGCCCACCCTGGGTGCAGCCTTGCATAGGCTTCTGTGATGCCCAGCGTGGATTCTGGGGACCTTTTAATAAATCCTGATTTTATTCTCTAGTTTTGCCTAGCCTCTGTTTCAGGTCAGCCTTCCCAAGGCAACAGAGGCAGAGAAGTTCCCTGGACTATTTTTTTCCCCTTTTTCTTGGGACTGTTTAAATCTGCTCCGGACTTAAAAAACCCAGAGGAGCACCGAGGGCTCGCACCTGCTGCCCACCAGGGCCTGGACCTCAGGAGGGACTGAGACTGATAAGAGACTGAGTGAGCCTCCGCCAGAGGCCATCCTGGCACAGCCTGTGGCGGATGCACCATGGCCGCTGCCATTTCGGCACGGCCCGTGGCAAACCTTACCTGCCTGGCCACCCCTAGCCAGCTGCGTCGTGGGCAGAAAGTCAGCTTCTCCTTCCTGACGCCCTGCATAAAGAAAGGGGTTAAATAGTTCCAGCACTGCGGCGGCCACCACTGCCTGCTTGGTGGTTGCTGGGTCTCATGATAGGCGGCAAAAACATTGCAAATGACTCTCCAGCCCGGAACTTAGATGAGATCAGCCTCTTTGTGCTGCGGGATCCTGCAGGAATCTTTGAATTGATGGAACTTGTTGGCAATGGGACCTATGAGCAGCAGATTTTCTTCTAGTCAGAGGAGGAAGTAAGAACATGTGAGGGAAAGCAACATGGCGGCACTAAGGTCAGTGGAAAAAGAGGGGGAGGAGGTACTCCAAGTGCCAGAGCCAAGATTCCTCTGCAGGCTGTGGAAAAGACTGTGGTAAATAAGCTGTCCCCCTGCAGCCCATGAAGTCCATGGGGGATGCAGAGATCCACTCGCAGCCTGTGAGAGAAGTACTCACGCCAGAGCAGGTGGATGCCGGAGAAAGCTGTGTTCCAGTGAGAGACCCGAATACAGAGAGAAGGCCCCTACTCCCAGAGACAGAGAGAGAGAGGGGCCCTGCTTCCAAACTAGAGCAGCCTATCCTTCAAAGACTGCACCCCGTGGATGAGTGACCCACGCCACAGCAGTTTTGGCAAGACTGTGCCCATGGGAGGGACCTCACAGCATAGCAGAGAAAGACTCCTCTCCCTGAGCAAACAGATCTCGAGTGGCGAACTGACCAAAACCCCTATGCCCTGTCTTCCTGCATTGTTAGTGGGAAATAGGGAGGAGAGGGGCTGGGGGAAAAAAGGTGTTTTAAAGGCTGATTTTACTTCTCTTTATCCTCTGACTCTGTTAATAATAAATTTACTTTATACCTTTAAATTTTAACCTGTTTTGCCCTTAGAGTGTTTTTCTCCCAGTCCTTATCTCAACTCATGAGACTTTCATTAATTCTTTTTCCTTCTACTCTGCCCAACTATAGCAGAAGAGGGTGAGGGAAGGACTTTGTGGGTGCCTGCATTTAGCCAGTATCAAACTACAACAGCCCATTCTTGCTAATCCCATCAAGTTCAACAATGCCAAGTGCAAAGTCCTACACCTGAGTCAGGGCAATCCCCATCAGAAATAAAGGCTGGGTGAAGAATGGATTGAGAGGGCAGCCCTAAGGCAAAGGACTTCGGGGTGCTGGTGGACAAGAACCTTGACATGACCCAGCAATGTGCACTTGCAGCCCAGAAAGCAAATTGTGTCCTGGGCTGCATCAAATGCAGAGTGATCAGCAGGTCATGGGAGGTGATTCTACTCCTCTACTCTGCTTTCATGAGACCCCACCTGGAGTACCGTGTTCAGCTCTGGGGCCCCCAACGAAAGAAGGACATATGAAATAATTCCCTGTGCCTACTGGAGATGGTCTTCCAGTGAATCCTGGCTGCCCTGGCTGGGAATTGTTTCAAGTCTGGTTGGGCAGTGGCTAGCAGACCGGCCACTACCTCCTTGGTAGTTCAGAAGCTGCACGAGAGCTGTTAGTGAGGCTCGACGAAGGTAAGAAGAAGGAGGCCTCATAGCAAGATAGAGTTTATTGTCACATGCACCCCATGGTGCAGGCACTCACGCGTCCCAGGAGAGAGAGAGCGAGCAGGAGGAGGCTCACTGCTTATCAGGGACTAGGGGAAGGGGGTGGATACAAGAGGGAAAACCAATCAGGGGAACGGGGAGGGCACATAGCTAGCAAATAGGAAACGAGGGGTGGGGCATTCCCAGCCTGCTCCAATCCGGGACCGAGCCTCTCTGAAGCCTCTGGAATGAGGGGGAGAGGCTTCCCGGAGGGGGGCAGGCACTGGGAGGAGACTAACAGATGATTGACTACATATTGCAACAGAGGGGAACAAAGGGAATTTCCCAGGCAGGAGATTGTACTAAATGGGGAGAAGTACAGGGGGAACTTGGGAAAAACCATTATAGAAAAAATGATTATTAACAATAAGTAAGAACTAGAAAACACGCCGCTACAGACATAGACCTATTGGAGCAAGTCCAGAGGAGACAAAGATGATTAGAGGGTTGGTGCACCTCTCCTATTAGGAGAGGCCGAGACAGTTGGGGCTCTTTAGCCTAGAGAAGAGAAGGCTCCAGGAAAAACTTAAAGCAGCCTTCCAGTACCTAAGGGGAGCCAGAAAATTGGAGAGGGACTTTTTACAAGGGTGTGTAGTGACAAGACAAGAAGGAATGGCTTTAAACTTAGATGTGTCCTGGGTAACCCAAAATGTTTCTGTATTCCATCTGTATCTGTGCCCAAAATTGTTGCTGTCTTTTTAAGACCCAACACCGTGACCAGAAACAGGGGTAGGGGGTTGCCGAGGTCCCTTTAAAAAGTCAGAACACCCAAGCTGAGTTCTCTTTTGCCTGGTGGCTTTTGCTCAAGGCAGAGGCTACGCTTACACAGAGGTTGTTTCGGGCAGGTTTTTCTGGGCTTGCAACAGTAGCAACTAGAAAAGTTGCATTTTGCAATCAGAAACTGTTTTGGAACCAATTTTGCAACATGTTGGAAGCTTGAAGTTTGAGCTGGTCTGGGGACGGGCCATCATACATTGCTGCAGATGAGACAGTTTCTCCCCCCTCCCCCCCTCAACACACCAGCAGCTCAGAAACAGAAGTACCAATACCAGCAGAGTCCATCGGATGGCAGGAAGAAGCAGTGAGCAGCAGTACTGACCTCACACACATTGGTAATCCTCATCTGCCACTAGAAGTTCTTCATAAGCTCCTACCTTCCCAGGAGTTTTTGTTTGCCATCATTTCCCTTTGTCTCCCAGACTGCGTGGTTGCCTTCAAAGAGCACCATCTTGGAGGGGGGGAAGGCAGTTGCCATTTTCCCTTTGTCTTTCAAGCCACAAGGTTGGCTGTGGGCCCGCCATCTTGAGAAAGGGAGGGATACTCTGGCAATTTTGTTTTTCTCTTTGTTTCCGTGGAGTTAATGAGATTTAGTAATTTTGTATTTAGTCATTATTTACTGTTATTTTTCGCCTCTTGCTGTTTTGCTTGTTAGTAAACTGCCATTTTTTCACTTCTATCTACACATATTTAGTTTCCCCTTATTGCTGGAAAAGGATTGGTAAAACTATGAGAGGCAACTCATTCCAGAGTGCCCACCTCCTTAATTGTCTTAAACCAAGACAAAGAGTAGATTTAGATAAGACAATAGGAAGAAATTCTTTACTGTGAGGGTGGTCAGACACTAGAACAGGTTGCCCAGAGAAATTGTGGATGCCCTATCCCTGGAAGTGTTCAAGGTCAGGTTGGATAGGGTTTTAGCAACCTGGTCTAGTGGAAAATGTCCCTGAGTGTGGTAGGGAGGCTGGAACTAGATGATCTTGAAGGTCCTTTCCAACCCAAACTATTCAATTATGATTCTATGATAAATACACTCAAATCTGCATGCTTGATCTTCCTCTGCTTCCCCTGTGCTGTTGGCTGCCCTAAGTAACTGAATGCACATTTTGCCCTGTGTAGTGGGTTGATGATGTCTAAATGTCAGTCACCCATGGAAGCCTCTCTATCACTCCCCTCCGAGGCTGAACAGGGGAAAGAAAATATAACAAAGGGTTCATTAAAGACTGAGAGAGTTCACTCACCAAATACCACCATGGGAAAAACAGGCTCCACTTAGAGATATTAACTGAATTTATTGCTAACAAAATCAGAGCAGGATAATGACAAGTAAAATAAAACCTTAAAAACACCTTTCCCTCAAAAATGAGTGTCCAGAACAAAAGCGAGGTAGACACAAGAAGCAAGGGCGGGGGGGGGGGGGTAGTAGCAAATATACAAAAGGACTGAGGGGGACCAGGGGTGTCTACCCCAATAGACCCACTGGTTATAAAAATAGAGCTGGGGAGGAGGGGAAAGTAAAATTTTTGATTGACACTGGAGCAAAGTATTCTGATTTGGACAAGGCTTTAGTACCTGTAGGGGATGATTATGTTACAGTGGTAGGGGCAACTGGCCAATCTGAAAAGACTTATTTCTGCAAAAAAATTTAGGAAACAGTGAGACATTCTTATATCTACTAAATTTCCTGAATTCCCTTCTAGAAAGGGAATGCTGGAACTACTACAAGTAAGTAAAGAGATCTTGTTCTAGAGGTAAACAACAAACAATACTGGAGGTGTTAAGTCTAATACTGATAACAATTGAGGCCAAAGTAGAAACTGATGAAATCAGGTATTCCCTGGAGTATGGCCTCTGATATGCCAAAAAAAGGTGAAGAATGCTACTCCTATACAAAATCAGGCTTAAAGAAAGAAAACAACCAGTCAAGATTGAGCAGTACCCCTTAAGAAAGGAAGATAGGGAGGGAAATAGCCCAGTAATAGAGATTTCTACAGTTAGGATTGCTGAAAGAGTGTCAATCCGATTTTAATATCCTTATACTATCTGTCCAAAAACTAGATGGGTCATATTGGCTAGTACAGAACTTTATCATGTAGTGGCCAACCCGTACACACTGCTAACATGTCTAACACCAGAGCTAACTTAGTTTACCATTTTAGGTTAGAAAGATGGATTTGAATTCCTATCCACAAAGCCAGCCAGAAAATTTTACCTTGAGTAAGAAAGCCCTAAATCTAAGCGTAAAACAGCTCACATGGTGCATGTTACTCTAGAAGTATAGGAACTCCCCCATTATCTTTGAGGAGCAGCTTGCAAAGGATTTGGAGTCCTGGGAACCACCTCCAGGAGAAGGACAGCTCCTTCAGTATGTAGATGACCTCTTAATAGCCACTCAGACTCAGAAACCATGCATGGGATGGACAGTAAGCCTCCTAAACTTTCTGAGCCTGCAAGGGTATCGAGTATCCCAAAAGAAGGCTCAGATAGTAAAACAGACAGTCATTTACCTGGGCTATGAAGTGAGTGCTGAACAAAGAACCCAAAGAGCCTTAGGGCAAGATCACAAGGAGGCAATATGCCAGACCCCAAAGCCTCAGACAGTGAAAGAGCTGAGAACCTATCTAGGCATGACAGGGTGATGCAGACTGTGGAAACCTCCGTATGCCTTGATCACGGAAGGAAGCAGAGATCTTCAATGGATATTAAACAGGCCCAAGAAATACTGAGACTATTAGATGCAGTACAGCTACTTGAAAAGGTAGCCGTCATGTACATTAAAGCGCACCAAAAAGTGAGCTCTGAATTAGAAGAGAATATGCTGGCAGATGGGGGGGGGGGGGCAAAAGAGGCAGCAAAGGTGAGATACCTGATGAGGCAGCATTGATTCCAGATAGAAAAATTCCTATTGAAGGTAAGCCCATATACAATAAAAAGGATAAGAAACTTATTAAGGAAGAAAAAAAAAAGCAAGTTATAACCAAGAGGGATGGGCTGTAACAGAAAAAGGGAAATTTGTAGTACCCTCCTATTTGTTATAGTCATTAGTACAGAGGGAACATGAGGAAAGACACATTGGGGCGTAGATGCCCTATATAACTGTCTAAGAGAATAGTGGCCAGGAATTTATACTCTACTGTTGCTCAAGTAACTAGACAATGTGATCTTTGCCTCCAGACCAATCCCAAGAATATACAAAAACCAAAACTAGGCCAAATTAGAAGACACCAGTAGATTGAGGAGCAATGGCAAATTGATTTTACTGAATTACAAAAAAGAGGGGTACAAGCATTTATTATTAACAGATACCTCTTCAGGATAGCCAGAAACTTTCCCCACAAGGACTGCAAAAGCCCAAGAGGTAACTAAAGTATTGTTACAAGAAATGATACCATGCTTTAGAGTTCCAGCCACAATACCCTCAGACAAGACACCACACTTTATTTCAAAAGTAGTGCAACAAATTGTGAAATTAGGTCAAGAAGTTAATTTACCCTGCCCCAATCCCTTCCACTAGCACTACTAAGAATTCAGACCAAACCCAAAGCAATTGAGAAGCATGTGGATGGAACTTGGAGTACAGGGCTTGACGCACCAGTACATGACATACAACCTAGAGACCATGTGTATGTAAAGTCTTTTGCAGAGAAAACCTTAAGACCACAGTAGGAAGGGCTGTACCAAGGGCTCCTGATTACCTTCACTGCGATTAAGATCAAGGAACAGAGTGCTTAGATCCACTACAGCCAAGTTAAGAAAAGTTCCGGAAGACTCTTGGGGGTGACACCAGACAAGAGACCCAATAGATACCAAGGAAATAAGTTTGCCCCGGCCTGATCCATAATATCACCGATGAACCAACAACAAGCGTTACCTGAAAACATCAATTGCCCTCAGAAATGTGAACGCTTTTGCTATCCTTGGGTAAGGTTAGAACGTGTAGAGTGTAGATTAGATAGGTGGTATCAATTTAAAAGAAGCAGCTTTCCCAGGTGTGTAGAATGTAGGCATTGGCACTCCCAAGAATTCAATACATAGGTGTTGTTATCTCAAGTAACAGGAACAATAGTTAATTCCCCCGAAGCCTGTCGAGAAGCACTGAGCTTGTTTGAATCTCGGGAGCATGTAATGCAGGCTTTTCAGTGGTATCATAACACACTCCGGAAACTGTGGTAGGACAGGGACAGGCGTTCGGAAGATATCGGTTGTAACGGAAAGGCCACAGAACACTCCAACCCCCCGAGATAAGCTATCACTCCAAGAATGTAAACCCCCCTCTAACAACGTGCCAGTACTTTTCCATTCTCCCTACTAACTCAGGAAGTGTAGCAAGACCCCTCTGACGTAGTGAAGAACCCTAGAGTATATAACCTGCATGTATGAGATAATAAATGCTTTTTAACCGTCCACCACACTGGTGTCAGCGTGTGTTACTAAGCCCGAGCGCCACACAAGCATGTGGCCGCCGTGCTGTCCATCCTAAACCAGGCCATCGCAGTTGCAGTTGCAGAAGCGGCAACAAAGTGGTGCCGAGAACCCGGGAAAGAACCTCGGAGGACGGGAATTCGCCTGGAAGGAGACAGCGGCAGTGGCGGCTGGTTCCGAACCACTGCGGAGGAACAGGGGGACGCCCCGGGAACCAGCGAACGGCATGGAAGCCTTAGCTAAGGTTGTAAGTCTTATGAAAAAGCACTGGGGAATACGGTGCGATCAAAAGAATTTATATCTTGCCATTGCAAGGCTTTTGGATTTGGGCACGATACAGCGCCCTGTTGATATATTAAATTCAGAGGGGTGGGAGAGATATACTGCTGCTTTGGCAGAAGACACCAAAGCCACCGGCAGTGGAAAAATTTTAAAAGCATTGGGAAAAGTTGAGATAGCGTTGCGGAAAGCAATGGAAGAGCAAGAAACTTGGAATGCTGCGAAAACATGTTTATTTGCCGTTATGCAGCCGAGGGGGGGAAGCTACGGCACCGCGGGACCCCCCGGGGATAGTCAGATTAACAGCGAGAACATGCAGGGAAAGGGCGCGTTACACCCTTCTCTGAGCCCATGCCCGAATCCCCCGGACCCCAAAGGGGACCCTCAGACCTTTCCGCGGGACCCCCAGGACCCAAAAACCCCCGCGGAAACCCCCGAAAAAATCGCGTTTTCCCCTCCCGTACCTCCCCGCCCCTCTCATCCCCGGGAGCCGGGCGCGCCTGGCAGCGGCACCTCGCTGGGATCAGCGGCGCTTCCGTGGAGCGCGCTGGGCACCACCCCCCCCTCAGAGCCCGTAGAGAAGATCGCGACTTCTCCAATCGCCGAACCAGTGCGGCGGGCGGAGGAACGCGCGCGGTTTTTCTGGGGAGAACTTGCGCGGGAGGCGAGAGGAGCCGAGAGGGAAGACAGCGCCGGAGAACGGGCGACCGCGCCGCTGCTGCCGCCGCCACCATACCACGGCAAAGATGGCGGAGGCAGTCCGGAGAGGGGGCGGGGCGGCTGGCCGCGTGGCACAGGGAACCCGGAAGTGCGAACCCCTGCAGGCGAGCGCGCGCGAGAAAGTAGAAGTCCGGAACTGCCAGTTTTTACAGCGCACGCGCGGGAGAGCGAGGGGGGGCGAATACGCGATCGGAAACCGCTCCCAATGCTACCTTACAAGGGAGAAAACCCTCCTTGGGGTGGGCAGGGCGAGCCCAGGGGGTGGGAATGGGACTGCCCCCAAGAGGCGTGCCGGCGCCACCCCCGAGAGGAGGGGAGGGGCCAGACGCGGGAGGCGGAACGGGGCCGAACCCGAGGGGAAGACCAAACCCACCCCCGGAAGGCGGAACGGGGGCAGAGCCCAACAAAAAGGCATAGCAAACCGGAAGTGTACCAGCAGTCTGCTTCCGATACTGAGTGGAGCCACAGCTCCGCAGCCAGCCCCACAGAGAGTTCCGAGTCTGATACGGACTCAGAAACGGAGATAGCAGAATTTATGAGGTTTCCACCGAAACCGAGCAAAGCTTTTAACAATGTAGGAGAACAAATACAAAACAAACTTACTGATTGGGGCAAGATAAAGATAGCATGCACTGAGTGGAAACCAGCTGCTACAATTCATGCATTCCCCGTAAGGGTTAAAGGTGCACGGCAGAATTTAAGGCGAACCTACACCCCGCTGAGCACGAAAGAGGTACAAGCAGTGGTGAAGGCGGTTCAGGAAAAGGGGATTAATTCAGCTGTTGTTTCCACACTGGTGGATGGTCTTTTTAGTAATGATGATATGCTGCCTTTCGATATATCGCAGGTAACCTGTATGTTTTTTGACGGGGCAAGACTGATTGTATTTCAGCAGGAATGGTCCGATCATTGTACAGCTGCTTTAGCCCAAGCTTCAGGGCAGGGACAGCCTCTCCATGGCTCTACCCTGTCCAGACTGCTAGGCAAGCATGATGATGTGGCTACACCACAGGACCAGGCAGTACGCCTCTCAGCAGAGGAAGTCAAAGCAACAACTAGAGCAGCCAGAGAAGCCATAAGAGCGGCTTCTCGGGTGGTGGACAAGTCAACACCATGGTCCACTATTAAGCAGGGGGAAAGTGAAGGCTTCACACACTTTGTAGACCGTTTACAAGCTGCAATTGACTCATCTACCCTGCCTGTAGCTGCGAGGGGACCTGTGGTGACAGACTGTCTGAAACAACAGTGTAACACTGTCACCAAGGATATCCTGCGCTCTCTGCCAGCAGGAGCCAGCTTGGCTGACATGATCAAACATGTGGTAAGGGAAGAACAGCTAATACCTATGCAGGCAGCGGTTCATACCATAACCAATGCCATGGCATGCATGAAGTGTGGCCAAGCAGGTCATGTGGCAGCAAGCTGTCCCCAGCCAGCACAGCAGCCCGTGGCAGCACCCTCGACCCAACAGCGCCAGAGACCGACCTGCTGGAGCTGTGGGAAAAAGGGTCACGTAGCCAGGTAATGCAGATCCAAGCCCCGGGGAAACGGAAGGGGGAGGGGGCGTGCGGGCCATACTCAGCCTCCTCCCACTGCGAGATGGCCCATCTTTCCCAACACCCAGTGGGGCGGGGGACCTTCATACCCCATATATATACAGGAACCAGTCAGTATTACATCCCCACCAACCATTCAGTGGCAGAATTGTGCAGCACCACCAGCGGCAATTACGCACCCTCCACCGCCACAAACTGTGCCAGTGTCACAGGGTCAGCAGGGGACGTCCCAGAGCGGAACCCCTGGGTGGCTCTGGTCATGAAAGTAGGGAAGGAGCCCTTGAGGGTGTGGGGGACATGTCAACTCTATGGCAGTCAGGACCCTCACGTTTTAGGGCTTCAGTTTTTGGCAGACACAGGATCAGACTGCACGATTATTCCCCAATCACATTGGCCCAGACATTGGCAAATTAAAGAAGTCCCTCCTGTGAACGGGGTGAGGGGACAATCCAGGGCTTGGAAAAGCACCCAATTGGTGGCTATAACACTTCACACAAAAAAGGGACCAGAACAAACAGTTGCAATTTACCCCTACATTTTGCAAGATTCTCCACCCTTAATAGGAAGGGATGTCCTGGCTATGCTCGGAGTCAGGATCACAAATTTATAATGAGGGCCACTGCCGTACACCCTCTGCTGCCAATCAAATTGACTTGGAAATCATCAGACCCTGTTTGGATTGAGCAGTGGCCCCTCTCAGAGCCTCGAGTAGCAGCATTATTGGAACTGGTTGAACAGGAACTGCAAAAGGGTCACACAGAACCCTCCATAAGCCCATGGAATACCCCTGTGTTTGTAATTCCCAAAAGGTCTGGAGAGGGCTATCGCCTAGTCCACGACCTGAGAGAAGTGAACAAAACAATCCGATCCATAGGTCCAGTTCAGACACTGTTACCCATGAACTCAGCCATCCCTGAAGGACAGCCATGTGCAGTATTGGACATTAAAGACTGTTTCTTTTCAATACCCTTGCATCCTGAGGACAGGGAACGATTTGCCTTTTCCGTGGTTTTCCCAAATGGCAAGCGGCCCAGCCTGCGTTTCCAGTGGAAAGTTCTACCGCAAGGTATGGTTGACAGCCCAACAATTTGCCAGATCACCGTGGACAAAGCGCTGACGCCAGTCCGACACTCCTATCCCACTGCAACCATCATACAGTACATGGACGACATCCTGGTCTCAGCACCATCAGCGAGCCAAGTGGATCATCTGGTATCCATGATCACAGAGATCCTCCAGGCCAACGGCTTCGAGATTGCGAGCGCAAAGATAAAGAAAGGACCCTGCGTCACCTTCCTGGGAGTGGGAATCACAAACTCCTACGTGACACCTCCCAAGGTGAAAGTCCACCGAGACATCAAGACGCTCCATGACGTGCAACGCCTGGTAGGATCGCTGCAGTGGCTTCGCAACATCGTCCTGATTCCTCCTGAGGTCATGGACTCTTTGTATGACCTCCTGAAAGGAAAGCACCCCTGGGAACCCAAGGAGCTGACACCGCAAGCAGCGAGCTCCCTCGACTTCATCGAACAGCAGATGTCCACTGGCACACTGGCCAGATGGAACCCGGCGATGCCCCTGGACTTATACGTGCACTTCACGCCAAAGGGGGGAGTGGGAGCATTGGCTCAAGGACCTTCTGAAAAGGCCCAACCGATCCAATGGGTGGTCCTTGGAAGACCAGCTCGTGCATTTTCTCCAGCAGTAGAATGCATCGCTAACCTCATCATGAAAGGCAGGAAACTCGCCTTGAAACACCTAGGGACTGAGCCAACGAGAATCCACCTTCCCTTCCGCAAGCAACCGACCATAGAGTCAACCACAATTTCGGAGCACCTAGCCCTTGCTCTCATCGGATTCGGAGGAGAAATCTCCTACTCCACCAGACCACCTTGGACTCAGCTGCTGACCATAGTCGACATAGACATGCCGCCAAAGGTCATGGACAGACCACAGCCAGGACCAACAGTCTTCACAGACGCTTCCTCCATGACTTCTACCGCGACAGCAGTGTGGCAGGCAGAAGAGCAATGGCATTGCGTCAAAGCATGTGACCCAACACTGTCAGTGCAGCAACTGGAAGCAACAGCAGTAGTCTTGGCGTGTGGACTCTTCCAAGATGAGCACCTGAACATCGTAACAGACTCTATATTCGTGGCAAGGCTTTGCCTAGCCATGGCAGGACCAGGTGTGTCAACATCAGCAGCAGCCCTGATGCTAGAAGAAGCACTCTCCTCACGAAAGGGCACTGTATCCGTCATTCACATCAACAGCCACAACCCAGTCAAAGGTTACTTCCAGATCGGCAACGACAAGGCGGACGCTGCAGCGAAAGGCGTCTGGACGTTGCAGGAAGCTCGTCAATTGCACGAATCCCTCCACATCGGACCCAAAGCACTGGCGAAGAGATGCGGAATCACCACAGCGGATGCCAAACATTTAGTGGCTACCTGTCTTCACTGCCAGAAGTCACCCTTGTGGACCACTGGGGTCAACCCATGAGGTCTTAAGCCCTCAGAAATCGTGCAGTCAGACTTCACCTTGTGTCAACTGCTGAAGCCTCGAGCATGGCTTGCAGTAACGGTGGACACGTTCAGTGGAACGATCGTAGCCACACAGCATCACAAAGCTAACTCTAAAGCCACAATTCAGCACTGGCTGACAGCCATGGCGTGGCTTGGTATCCCCAAGCAGATCAAAACAGACAATGGTTCCAATTTCATTTCTAAACTAGTGCAGGAATTCACCTCCAAATGGGGGATCACACTAGTGCAAGGCATCCCATATAACAGTACCGGGCAGGCTATAGTTGAGCGGGCAAATCAAACCCTGAAAACCAAGATAGAGGTGTTGGCAAAGGCAGAAGGCTTTACCAACTCCATTCCTTCAGGAGAGCAGACACGTATATTGGCAACCGCGCTGATAGCATTGAATCAATTCCCTAGAGGAAATGAAGCAAACAGTCCCGTTCAAAAACACTGGGCCTCCAGAGCGCTAGAGGAGGGCCCGCAGGTTGTAATTAAAAATGAGCTGGGTGAATGGGAACGGGGCTGGAGATTGATGCTCACAGGGCGAGGGTATGCAGCTGTCAAAAAGGACGGAAAAATCAGGTGGTGTCCTCTCAAATCAATCAAACCTGATCTTCACAATGAGCAGGATGAGACTAATGAGAACTGTGAGTTTCTGTTTACAGGACATGCTGGTGGGGCGTCCACGTAACGCATACATGCCCCTCCCAGAGGAAAGAGACACACCACCAAACCGTCAGACAGCACCAGAGAAACCCACACGGGTGAGACCCAAGCATCAACGATATGTCTGTGTGATTTTGTTGTTGGGGCTTGTCGCCAGAGGACAAGCCAGCCCAGACTACTACCCACATCAGCCGTTCAGGTGGGTCATGAGACACCTTACCAGCGATAAGGTGCTCAGAGACATCACCACACCAAACACTCCATCCTTCGTGCTTCGTATTACCGATCTATTTCCAGGACGACCAAAGGTAGATCCCTATTCTCCACACTCATCACACATGTACCTATCCTACTGGTGCCCAGCTTCAAACCCAGGGAAAGGTTATTGTAATTACCCTGGGTGGGGATACTGTGGGTACTGGGGCTGCGAAACCATAGTTACAGATGCCAGGCCATCAGGGCCTGGGTGGGACCCACCAGAGCCCGACAAGTTCCTACAGTTCACCTGGGCACCCGCAGGTTGCAAAACACCTCTCTTTGTACATGGAAACTCCTATCGAAACAGCTATAAAATCCCTAGATTTCGAAAATGCATATACTATAACATGACAGTCTTGCAGCCCAATCATCCTGGTTGGACAGTGGGTAAAGCATGGACAGTGGTCCTTCAAGGGTCAAAAGAGTGGGTGAATGTGCGAATTACCAGGCTCCAGCCATCAGCATCCCGAGCGGTTGGACCCAACAAGGTGATTAAAAGCACGCAGACAGAGAGAAACATGACCTACCCCAAAGCCTTACCCGCAAGCGTCACCGAAGTCCCAACCAGCGATGCGAAAGCTTTCCAGATAGGCCGTTCAGCCGGGTCGAACTCAGACCCAATCCTCCGTATGTTAGACGCTACCTTTCTATCCCTGAATGAATCCAACCCTAACCTAACCAATTCCTGTTGGCTTTGTTATGATGTCCAACCCCCTTTCTATGAAGGAGTTGCTTTAAACACCCCATTCACTTACTCCACAGCTGATGCACCTCATCAGTGCAGATGGGACACACCCCGCAGAGGTATTACCCTGAGTCAAGTCACAGGTCGAGGCAGATGTTTTGGTAATGCAGCCCTAGCTAAGCGAAAAGGGAATGTCTGCACCAGAGTTGTAAAGCCCACCAGAAAAAACAAGTAGGTAGTTCCATCTACGTCAGCAATGTGAGTTTGTCAGAGATCTGGAGTAAGTCCTTGTGTATTTCTTCCCAAGTTCAATGATTCTAACAACTTCTGTGTCCAAGTTCTGATTGTTCCTAGGGTCCTGTACCACTCAGACGAAGAGGTGTACAACCTTTTCGAAGAACCCAGCAGGCTTCACAAAAGAGAGATAATGACAGGTATAACTATCGCAATGCTGCTCGGCCTAGGAGCAGCCGGAACGGCCACAGGTGTTTCAGCCCTAGCAACGCAACATCAAGGACTGTCTCAGCTACAAATGACCATAGATGAGGACTTGCAGAGGATTGAGAAATCTATTTCCTACCTAGAGAAGTCAGCCTCTTCGCTCTCAGAAGTGGTCCTGCAGAACAGGCGAGGACTAGACCTTCTGTTCATGCAGCAAGGAGGCTTGTGTGCCGCCTTGAAAGAGGAATGCTGCTTCTACGCGGACCACACCAGAGTCGTCAGAGACTCCATGGCAGAACTCCGAAACAGACTGGCTCAGAGACAGAAAGATAGGGAAGCTCAGCAAGGCTGGTTCGAATCCTGGTTCAACCAATCCCCATGGTTAACCACTTTAATTTCCACTTTAGTAGGCCCATTGGCAATGCTACTTTTAACTGCTACCTTCGGACCATGCCTGCTGAACAAGATAGTCTCATTCGTTCAAGCTCGCCTAGAACGGACTAACATTCTGTTCATAGGCCAACATGAAATGCTGTGAATTAATCAGGGAACATTGCCAGTCACAAGCTTTTCTAAACTTGCCTGGCAAAAACTTACTCAGGTTTCCAAACTCCTTTTTCCCTTGTTAAATCCTAACCTACCTCATTTAGTGCCTATATATATATATATGACTACCTCGTTCTTTTGTAAAAGAGGGGGGGGAGATGTGGTAGGACAGGGACAGGCGTTCGGAAGATATCGGTTGTAACGGAAAGGCCACAGAACTCTCCAACCCCCCGAGATAAGCTATCACTCCAAGAATGTAAACCCCCTTCTAACAACGTGCCAGTACTTTTCCATTCTCCCTACTAACTCAGGAAGTGTAGCAAGACCCCTCTGACGTAGTGAAGAACCCTAGAGTATATAACCTGCATGTATGAGATAATAAATGCTTTTTAACCGTCCACCACACTGGTGTCAGCGTGTGTTACTAAGCCCGAGCGCCACACAAGCATGTGGCCGCCGTGCTGTCCATCCTAAACCAGGCCATCGCAGTTGCAGTTGCAGAAGCGGCAACAGGAAACTTAAGCAAAAGGAGAAGGAGAAGAAAGTCAAAGCTATTGAATGTGGGAATGGAATATTTATCCCTGGGACTTGGGGTGTTAGACCTGATCAATGGGAACAAACAAAGCAGAAGTGGGAAGAGGAGAACCAAAGAAGACAAGAATAAGAGAAGAGCGCAAAGAGCAAGAAACACAATCAGTTTAGATTTTTCCCTAATCCCATAGGGGAAGGTCTTTCTCTAGTGATAAAGATGTAGAATAGTTTTAAAAATTAGATGTGAGAGTTTTTAGGGGTTTTTATCTGTTACTTGTGATATGTGGCATACTTGAGCCAATGCTACTGAGGTAGACCATGCCAAGAGATCCTTTCTACACATTTAATTAAGATCCCCATAAGTAACTTTACTAGTTTTACAAAATGAGCAAGAGCCAGAAGAAGTCTATATGCAAGAACAAATAGATCAAGTATAGAGAATCACTAGTGTAACATAACCAGGAATAGTACAAAATTAAAAGTTTAGAGATTAGGCCAAATGGCGAGGGCTTCCAAGCAGGCATGATAACATAATCACTGAATGAAAGAGGACTAGAGCCTCAAGAACTAGCCCATATGTAATTAGAAGCTCAGGTCAACAACTGTTGTTTAATCCAGAATAGTCTCTTAAGTGTGTTGAATTGCTAAATATTTCAGGAGTCCAGCCAGTCTGCTCTCCATTCCTAAAAGCATCTATTAAAAGCCAGACAATACTGTTATAAAAACAGGCACCTTTTAGAAGCAGAATCAATAGCAAGCTCCAAAAGTATTATTAACACATGAGATTAAGATAGAAAGAAGCCAAATAATAGTAAAATAATTTACTAAATTTATAGAAAAGGGGGGAATGACACAGAGATGTGAGAATTTTGGATAATCCTTTATAGTAAGCCTCTGTATGTATTTCAAATAGTGCTTTAGAATATTTATTAAATCCATTTTAGAAAGCATTTAGTAGATGTTGAACGCTGTGTCTGTTAATCTTTTGCATAATATAAGCATCTGGGACTCCTTAGTGATAGTAAAGAGAAAATTGCAAACATCCCAGAACAACAAAGCCAAGAAAACATAAAGAGAGAGAACGCAGACCCTTAGACAGCATAAACTGACTATTCCCTTGAAAAGACGCCAAAGAGAGCCAGAAGCCACGCAGAAGAGATAAGGGTGAAAAGTTCATTGAAGAAGACTGTTTCCTTCATCCCCCTGGACCCCCAGGAGACCCCCGCAACAAACTGAGCATGCCCAGATGAGCATAGAGTTAATTACCATACGAGGCGAGGACAGGCGGGGCCAGAGAATGAATATGTATGAGACGAATTGAACAGTGTCATGCATATGTAAGACCCTGGAGAATAATAAAGAGGAAGACCATCAGGTGAGTATGCATGTCTTTAGTGAAGTTATTCCCCATGCATCTCAGCAGATTAAATATATACCGCTCTAACAACTATTATTAGTTGTAGAGTTTTATTTCCGCCACGCTTCACCTCCCTTATTCCAAGCTCTACCTTCTACCCCAGAAGCGCAGGGGGACAGAATGGGGGTTATGGTCAGTTCATCACACATTGTTTCTCCCACTGCTCAGGGAGAGGAGTCGTTCCCCTGCTCCAGCATGGGGTCCCTCCCACAGGAGATAGTTCTCCATGAACTTCTTCAATGTGAGTCCATCTCATGAGCAAAACTTCTCTGCAAACTGCTGAAGTACTAAGGCCTGAACAACAGGCCATGAGCATAAGTTGACCTCTAGATGAACCTTCCAACAAAATGTTATATATTTATTTGCTCATTAACAAAGTATTATTAGCAATATATGTATCCACTCATTGGCAAAACATGTATTTACCTTTCCGTATTTGGAAACTGGACAAGGCCACATTGGGCTTTGTTTGGGGGTATAGGATCAAAGACAATTCTCTTGGTTCATCCTTGAGCCCTGGCCAGGCTTTGGGAGAAACCCAATAGGAGAATGAAACCAGATGTTCCTGCACTAAAAGTAATGGTAGCTTGTTTATTCAACAGTATAAAAATGGAACCCTATCACAGCAAAGTTGGAAGCCTTGTTGCCTGTAGGTAGACAAATCTGCACAATTTCCCAGTGTCATGGGGTTAAGTCACTGGCCCAATGCCAGTGAACCCATGAGAATATAGTTCTTTAAAATGATGCTGTGAGTGGGACCAGGAACAGAGCAGAGCAGGCTCCAACTTAGAAATGAAAAGAAAAACTTTATTAACTTACACTATATGGGAAAAAAAAAAGGAAAAAAAAAACCATCTAGAATGAAAAACCTTCTAAACCACTCCTCCTCCTCCCACCTAATTCCTACTAAAAATTTTCTGAGACAAAACCTGGAACTCCCAGCTAGTTTAGTACTTCTAAAAAAATCATTTTTTTAGTTTATTAAGGGAGAGGAGTCTTCCTTTTGCCCCATAGAAACTCTCACAAGAAACACAGTCTCTTGTGGCCTACACTCTTCACAAATGGCCCACCCCACACAGAGGAAATGTGCCGTTCAGAAGTCCTCCTTCTATAGACAGTGCTCTCACCACCATTCATGGACCAAAACTGCTTGTAGGATTCCCTTTCTAAGGATGCCTTTGGGACACAAGTCCCCCCCATTTCTCCCTCGGGGCAAAGGGTTTTAAGAACAGAGGTCTTCTTCTCTGAGGGCACCACCACACCCTCTTAATCCTCCTCCGTTCACTCACTCCTGCACTGGCATCTCTACTACACAGTGCCCCTTAACACAGTTTCTATAAATTACAGGAGCATTAATTTGGTTTCTATGGCCACTACAAGAAAAGTCCGGCCAAAAGGCCACTCCATCAATCTCTTCTTCTTTATCTTCTGCTGGCATCACAAGTCCCAGGCTGTCTCTCACATCAATTCCAGAAGCCGCAGCCAATGAAAAGTTCTTGATATCAGGTTTAAAGTGGCGCTGGTTGAACTCTCTAGGCGGCTCAGCACCCAGAAACATCTCAGTGATAATCTTCCACCCCTCCATTCTCGGTAGGCCTGGCGAGCTACACCTTTCCATTCCCTCCTTTCTCCGGTCTGAGGGAGGGGCTCGGCCAAGGCCACAGCAACACCAGCCCTGGCCCAGATCCAACAACAGTGAAGCTCACAGACAGCTGTACTGGCAGGCTGGCAAATGCTATCCAGGCTTACCTTAGCCTAGGCCGCATGGTGGGCCTTGGCCTTGGCCAGGGGAAGCCTCCCCTCCCCCTCCACAGCCTGGAGGAGGAGGGGAGCCTGTTCACTCTCTGAAGGCTGGAAGCGAAGAGAGCAACCCTTCTCACTTCTCATCCTGAAATGTGTGTTCACAGAGATGACATGACCTTTCATTGGTTAAACAAGGTGCCAATCTCAGAGCCAGCTCTCTCTCACTTCCTAGGGCGGGCCAAACCACAACACCCAGTTAGCAGGAATGGTTCTCCAGTCCTTCACTGTGACAGTGGCTTTCCCAGCTTCTGCGGACCTGGATAAAGGGGTATAGTATTAGGGTAATTGGTGATGTATCTCTCTTAATCACTATAGGCATTCTTTTGTAGTAATGATTAGGTACATTACTTAACTTAGCGTTTTGTGATTGTTTGCAGTTTTACATTATAGTAAATTACACTTATTCCTTAAGTTGGTGTCTGTGCCTTTGGTGCTGTCTTGGGTTGGGTAGCCAAGACATTTGTATTCTATTTTAATCTGTTGTAAAAGCAGATATTTCTTTATCTCTTGTAACTCCAGGGGGGAGGGGGGCTGATGCCTTCTGATAATGGGCCAGCTATTAAAACCAGGTGTGGCAGTGTTTCTTATCTCCTTCGCCACCTGTCCATCCTCCAGGGAGATATCTTCTGCTAATGGGCCATTAAGGCTCATCAATGACATGACACATTACATTATCCCATTGTGAGACGCTCCACCCAGTGTGGGGGGGCCAACCGTTCCTACCTGGATAAAAACTGAGACTCAGGAACAGCAGGCATCTGTTTTTTTCCACCAGAGGAAGACCAGACCCATCTTGCCATCACTGGACTTTTCCTACTCCATTATCTGTACCCCACAGAACCTCATCTAGGATTTTATTTGGACTGCTTCCAACACCCTTACCAACAGGGTGTCAGGTAGTATCCCTGACTCTGTCAGGATTTTTTCCAGGACTTCTCTTTTGCTTGCTTGCTTGCTTGTCTTTGTACTACTGCATTTGTATTTTTTTTTCTTTTTTTAATTCCTATTAAAGAACTGTTACTCCTATTCACATATTTTTGCCTGAAAGTCCCTAATTGCAAAATTATAATAATTTGGAGGAGAGGGGGGTGACATTCTCTATTCCAAGGGAAGCTCTAGCTCTCCCTGGCAGACAACTGTCTTTCAAAACCAAGACAGGTGCTGACCCTGCCCAACAGCAAAATAACTGCTGCAGCTGAGTCTATCCCATGGGCAAGTCCTCCCCAAACTGCTGCAGCATGGGTCTCTCTTCCATGGGATGTAGTCCTTAAAGGACAGGCTGCTCAAACGTGGGCTTCTCTCTCCACGATCCTCCCACAGGGTCACAGCCTCTTCTCAGGCATCCACCTGCTCCAGCATGGGTCTCTTCCATGGGCTGTGGGTGATTCTCTAAAACCCCGTGGTGTTGGGTTAAAAGGTGTTGGTGCAAGGAAAGAGTTTAACAGAGAATGACAGCAGCAGCACCAGCAGCATCTGACACAGCGTGTACCTGAGACAGAACTGAACGAACGAGTTTCAACTTCTATGTCAACATAGACGCACACTTCACACTTCTTTACCATGGTGTCCTGAGGTGACTTTATGATGCTGAATTGTATCCCCATTCATCTGTTTAGCCTAGAAATAAGTTTTGCACCTTTAAAACTAGATCTGAGAGTGAAGGGGGCTCTCCTTTGTTTTTAGATATTTTTTTAGCTAGCTGAGGCAGAGAAGTTCCCTGGACTGTGGCTTTTCTTTTTCTAGGAACTGATCAGCCTGCTCTGAGCTGAAAACCCTGAAAAACACTGGGAGCTTATGCCTGTGGCCCACTGGGGCCCAGGACATGGCATTTTCCAGCACAGGAGGGCCTGATAAGAGACTAAGCGAGCCAAGCTACCCCTCGCAACAAGGACTTTCTGAATTTGCCATCTGTTCAGAACAGCAAGAGGTTTTATTGTTTAATATTATTCATTTTTTTTTATGCTCGTGAATACTTTGCTTGTTAAATAAACAGGTTTCTTCCACTTTTCTCCAAGGAAATCTTTTCCCGAACCAGTTGGGGGAGGGGCACTTGAATCTGCTTTCAAGAGGGACCCCATTCTGAGGTTTCCTCCCAAATTTGCCCTAAACCAGGACACATGGCTTTGGAGAGAACAACAGAAAATTTCAAGAGCACAGATTTATTGTAGGACTGTGGTCACTCCTGTAAGCTGTAACCAAAAAAAAAAAAAGCTCTTAGGAATAAAGATATATATTTACTGATGCTTCCAAATAAACTTTAGATTCACTCTCTCTCTGATGGTAGGTCTTGTCTCTTCATGTAACACACCATGGTCCTCCATGAGCTGCAGGGGGATAGACTGCTTCACCATGTTCTTCACTTCAGGCTGCAGAGGAGTCTCCGCTCTGGTGCCTGGAGCACCTCCTCCCCCTGCTTCTTCACTGACCTTGGTGTCTGCAGAGTTGTTCCTCTCACATATTCTCATCCCGCTCTTCTCTGGCTGTAATTGCAACTGCGCAATAACTTTTTTTTTCTTTCTTCTTAAATATGTTATCACAGAGGTGTTACCATCATTTCTAATTGGCCCAGCCTTGACCAGTAGCAAGTCCATCTTTGGAGCTAGCAGGGATTGGCTTTGCCAGACATGGAGGAAGCTTCAGGCAGCTCCTAACAGAAGTCACCCCTGTAGCCTCCCCATCCCCTGCTACCAAAGCTTGGCCATGCAAGCCAAATACACCTTATTATTTTTTTAAAGCTCAACTTATCCATATCACAAGAACCAGATGGAGAAAGACTTCAGCTATGTCTCTTTCCAGCATGTTTCACCATGTCTTGCCTTGGTTGTAAAGCATTGAAACAGGTTGCCCAGGAAAGTGGTTGAGTCACCATCCCTGGAGATATTTAAGACACATAGATGTGGCACTTAGGGACATGGTTTAGTGGTTGTTGTGATTTAAAATCAGATGGAAATTAAACTCCAAGCAGCCACTTTTTCTTCCCTCCGCACACCCCCCTGCCCCATACAGAACAAGTTATATTTCTTTAAAAAGGAGTCTATGCAGCAGTGGGGGAAGATGTTGGAAAATTAGAGCAAAGAATAAAAAGAGGAGTACATTATGACTTGACCACATATTTGAGATACTCTCAAGGAGAAAAGATTCATTAGAAGATCTGGAACCATATCCAAAAAAGTCCACAGAAATAGTTAGCATATTTGCATGCATTCAGGAAATGTAATGAATATGTAATAGGAATATAGTGAATATATATTAGGTTCATGAATATAAGCTAGTCTGTTAGGCTGCAGGGGGTACATGTTAGATGGAGAGATCCCCCATGTACTCAGGCTAAATAAAGTAATATCAACTTTCTAACCCAACAAATCGGTTTAAGAGTTTATTTCCTGGTTTTTGGTGACACACTCTGGTGAGAGAGGGACAAAAAGCAGCAATTATGAGTTGAAATAACAGTTTAGTAGAAAAAAACCAGCAATGAGATTGATACCAAAAGTTAATTCAATTTTTACTGTACCTGTGAAACTTTTAGTGGAGAAACAAAGTCTGGGAAAGCTGCTTTCAGCAAGGACAGTTGGAAGATAAAAAGATGACATCTGGCCCAAGAACGCAGTGATAGACAAAAGACTGAATCCCTGGGAACTTGGGGTGGGAATTTATGGTAATGGGTAAATTGTACTATGCATGCAGCCACTGTATATAAGTAACCCTCTTGTAGAATCACGTGTCCATGTTAGTTTAGAATCTCCTGCATGCACCTCAGGCCTGAGTAAATGATGGCCTCTATAACACAATTTTAGTGTTGGAGAGTTTGATTCCTATATTTTGGACATTTGGTAACAGTAATTTGGCAACCCAGATAGGACTTCAGCCTTGAGACCCAGAGGGTCTTTGGCCAAAATATCTCCAGTTGGCTCTGAGGGATTTCTGGGGAGAGCTTTGACTTCTGGGGCTCAGGGAGAATCCCTGGGTGAGTAAATGAATCATTTTAATTATTTTGGGGTTATTTGGCAAGGGGTATATTTGATTTACTAGAAAGGGGAGGGTCAAGGGCCAAGAACAGGGGGTTCACAGGTAACCTGGGTTACACAGCCCCTGAATAAACTTACCAAAAATGAGGGGACAAGGGAGGGATTTCAAGTTTTCCCTCCCCCTTGAAAGTTTCTCCCCTTCTGTGTATAAGGGGTTCTAGTCCCCTGGAAAAAGAATAGGGAATAGATGTTTGAGTCCCCTGGTAATATTAGAGGTTTTCTCTGGGAGGTGTCATCGGACCAAGCCCTTAGTTTTGCTGTCTCGTGGTGGCTTCACTATCTTGATTTGGGTGGAGGAGGAGGAAACAAAACCCAGGCTAAGTTTTCAAGTGTAGCTCAGCTCCGGCCTTGGCTGGAGAGTGGTGAAGTCTGTTCAATTGCTTTGAAGTCCTTGCATTTTTCTTGAATTTGGAGTGTGTTTGTGTATGATAGTGGTGTGTGGTGATCTGAGTTTGCCGGCATATAAAAGCAGGGATGCCCATGGTATAAAAAATATCTTTGCTAAAAGAGTGTTCAAGAGTGAGTAAGTTTGCTGAGACTTGAGTATTATTGCATATTTGGTTGGACTTGTGTATTTGGTGGGTGAGGTTGCATTTGTGGTCTTGGAGCACCCTCTTGTGTCAGTTTTAGTGATTGCAGGTCTGGCAACCCCACCCCACCCCACCCCCCCCCCCCGTACTTTTAATTTTTGAATATAGCAGCAGGTTCTCCTAAAAAAAGAGTGGGGGATAATATCCCAAATTCTCCATTGAAATGTATATTGAACCACTGGAAAAAGCAGGAGAACCACTAAGTGAACCTGCATCCATCCAATATTGTAATGACTTGTGACCCTTATTGAGTTTGAAGAACAAGCTAAATGGCCAAAGAATGGTACCTTAAAGTGCGACACCATTCTACAGTTGATGTTGTTTTGTAGAAAGGAGGAGAAATGGGATGAGACACTTGATGTAGATTTGTTCTTTAAGTTGAGAAAGCACCCAGAATGGCAAAAGGGACATTTACATATCCAGTCAGAATCCTTCATGTTATCCTTAGAAAAGGAAAGGGCAAAGGATAGGAGATTGAAGCAATGTTGTTCCTCTTGTAGTATCAGGCACAGTTACCTATAATGCAGCAGTTGATGGGAGGATGATGTAGAGATAATGGTGGCACAAGATGTGGAAGATAGGGAGATAGAGGATTTGTCTGTCTGAGACAGGGAGTGGAAGGAGGGGACGGGCAGTCGGGAAAGAGCCAGGAATTACTTTCAAGCCAAGTGGCAGGGTGGATCCGGGGTAGAGAGGAAGCGAGAAGGCAGGTCTAAAATGGAATAGCCAGAAAAGGAAGAACTAACCATACAAGCCCCTGTGAGGCAGGCAGTTGGTAATCAAGGTCCTGTCTATATTAAGGTTCCCTTTTCTCTTGTTGAGCTGCAACAGTGGAAGGCCTCAGTTGGACGGTATAGAGAAAATCCAGAAAAGGGGGCTAATTTTGTAGACAAGGCTATTAAGACACCAAACCCAGACTGGAGCCATCTAGATGCAGTGATGGACACATTATTAGATGAAAGAGAGATGGTTAGAAGGACTGTTATAACTGCTATAGAAGCCCCAAAAGCAGCCAGAACTCTTCAAGGGCCAGTTAACAATATTTTCCCTTTAAATGACCCAGGTTGAGACTCTAATGTATCAAAACAAATGATGTGATTAAAACGTTATCAGAAATGGGTGGTGTTTGGTATAAGACATGCTATACCTAAAGCAGTAAATTGGTCCAAATTGTATGAAATGACAGGAATGAAACTCCTACAGACTTCTTGAATAGGCTTAAAGATGCTGCATGAAAATACACAAATATGGACTTCGAGGCACTTGAAGATTAGTCCCACCTGGTTTATTTGTTATGGGTCAATCTGCAAGTGACATAAGGAAAAAGCTGCAAAAGATGAATGAGAGACATGACATAGGTAAATTTTTGGACATAGCTTGGATAGTATATCAAAATAGGGATTCAAAAGATGGGGATAAAGGCCAGCAGGGTAAGAGAGGTGATATGGGAAAGTCATTTTTAGTACTCCTCCTCTAAAAAAGATCAATGTTCTTTTTGCAAGACAAAGGAACACTGGAAAAAGGAGTGCCCGATGCTGACAAAGAAGACACTCCCAGCTCCTGAATTAGACATGAATGTTGACTGAGGATGACTGAAGGGCCTATCCCTGGCTGACCCTTCAATTGTAGCTAAGCTGGGGAAAAATTATGTTGAATTTTTGGTGGATATGGAGGCAACATATTTTGTGTTAAATACTTTAAAAAGGGAAACTAAGTCAAGATACTGCACTGTTGCAGTAGGACATGAAATAAAGATGATTGACTCTAGTAATTCTTCAGAAGGCAAAAGAGAAATAGAAGGCTTTATTTACAATTCATTCAGCTTTTTTATAACATGCTGCACTACAAAGGCACATTATTGGTGCATAGGATTGACACCTCTCAAATTCTATTGGTTAAGTTAAAGAAATAGCAAACAACACCTGGAGATAGGTTGTTATGAGAAAAGGAATATTGTTTCCTTAGAATGTTATGAGAAAAGGTAGTTATTTACACAAGGTTGTTATGAGAAAACTGTTGAAAAGTTTCCCTTGAGAACGAGCTAGCAATTGTTAGCAAGCTAAGAAATTCTCTCAGGCTCAGAAATATGAGGCCCACACTGTACAAGTGATTGATGCCACAAGGCTACCTGAAACAAGGCCTTTCTTCCAACCTTTAAAATTTAAGCTGGGAAAACACTGACTCACCAATTCCTCTATATGCTGAACTCCCCCAAACCATTGTTGAGTAGGGAGTTTTTGGGGAAATTAGAAACAGAAATTAAATTTTGCAAATTATAATTCCTGAAACTAAATTTGTCAATGTAGCTGCCCTTTTCATACAGAATTGTGGCGAAATTCCCAAAGAAATTAAAGATGCTGTCATTCCAATTGTGTGGGCCAGTGATCGCAGAATCACTATATTGGAAGAGACCTTCAAGATCATCAAGTCCAACCCATGCCCTAACACCTCAACTAAACCATGGCACTGAGTGCCACATTCAGTCTTTTTTTAAACACATCCAGGGATGGTGACTCCACCACTTCCCCAGGTAGACCATTCCAATACTTTATCATTCTTTTTGTAAAAAACTTTTTCCTGATATCAAACCTATATTTCCCTTGATGCAGCTTAAGACTGTGTCCTCTCGTTCTGTTAGTTGCTGCCTGGAGAAAGAGACCAACCCCCACCTGACTACAACCACCTTTCAGGAAGTTGTAGAGAGTGAAAAGGTCACCTCTTAGTCTCCTTTTTTCCAGGCTAAATAACCCCAGCTCCCTCAGTCGTTCCTCATAGGGCTTATGTTTCAAGGCTCTTACCAGCCTTGTTGCCACCCTCTGGACGCACTCAAGTGTCTCAACATCCTTCCTAAACTGAGGGGCCCAGAACTGGACACAGTACTCAAGGTGTGGCCTCACCAGTGCCAAGTACAGGGGAAGAATGACCTCCCTGGTCCTGCTGGCCACACTATTCCTGATCCAGGCCAGGATGCCATTGGCCTTCTTGGCCACCAGGGCACACTGCTGGCTCATGTTCAGTCAGCTGTCGACCAGTACCCCCAGGTGCCTTTCTGCCTTGACACTGTCCAGCTACATCATCCCCAGTCTGTAATGTTGCAGGGGGTTATTGTGGCCAAAATGCAGGACTCGGCACTTGGACTAATTAAACGCCATCTTACTGGATTTCGCCCATCCATCCAACTGTTCCAGGTCTCTGCAGAGCCCTCCTACCTTCCAACGGATTGACACATGCTCCGCACACTTACTAATGAAAGACTCAATGCCCTCATCCATGTCATCAATAAAAATATTGAACAAAACTGGCCCCAGCACAGACCCCTCAGGGACACCACTAGTGACTGGCTGCCAGCTGGATGCAGCACCATTCACTACCACTCTCTGGGCCTGGCCATCCAGCCAGTTCCTAACCCAGCAAAGAGTGCTCCTGTCCAAGCCACGGGCTGCCAGCTTTTCCAGGAGTATGCTGTGGGAGACAGTGTAAAAGGCCTTGCCGAAGTCCAAATCCACAGCTTTTTCTGCATCCACCAGGTGGGTCACCTGGTCATAAAAGGAGACCAGGTTGGTCAAACACCACCTATCCCTCCTAAACCCATACTGGCTGGGTCTGATACCCTGGCCATCCTTTAAGTGCTGCATGATGAAACTCAATATAAACTGTTCCATTACTTTACCGGGTACTGAGGTCAGGCTAACTGGACTATAATTACTAGGATCCTCCTTCCTACCCTTTTTTTGAATGGGTGTCACATTGGCCAGCTTCCAGTCATCTGGAACCTCACCAGTGAGCCAGGACTCTTGGTAAATGATGGAGAGTGGCTTAGCAAGCTCATCTGCCAGCTCCCTCATCACCCTGGGATGGATCCCATCTGGTACCATAGATTTATGAACATCCAAGAGGCTCAGCAGTTCTCTGACTGCCTCCTCCTGGATATAAAGGGGACCATTCTGCTCCCTAACACCATCTACCAACTCAGGAGGACAGTTGACCTGAGGACAAGCCATCTTCCCACTAAAGACTGAGGCAAAGTATGCGTTAAGCATCTCTGCCTTCTCCTCATCTGCAGTTACTAAGTTCCCTCCTGCATCCAGTAGAGAAGAAAGGTTGGTCTTACCCTTCATTTTACCATTAATATATTTGTAAAAACATTTTTTATTATCTTTACAAAAGTTGCCAAATTAAGTTCGAACTGAGCTTTGGCCTCTCTAATTTTTTTCCTACATGCCCTAGCAACCCTCCTAAATACTTCCTGAGAGACGTGACCCTCCTTCCAAAGATGATACATCCTCTTTTTATTTCTAAGTTCCTTCAAAACCTCATTGCCCATCAAGGCTGGACATTTGCCTCATCGACTCATCTTTCAGCACACAGGGACAGTCTGTTCCTGTGCCCTCAAAATCTCTGTTTTGAAGCATGCCCACCTTTCCTGGACTCCTTTGTTTTAAGGGCTACTTCCCAAAGAACTCACTGAATAAGTCTCCTAAATAGGCCAAAGTCTGCCCTCCAGAAGTCCAATGTAAAAGTCTTATTGATGTTCCTCCTCATTTCACCAGATATTGAGAACTCTAAAATTTCATTATCACTATGCCCTAAGCGGCCTCCAACTACCACATCTCCCACCAGCTCATCTCTATTTGTGAACAACAGGTCTAACATAGTCCCTCCCCTGGTGGGCTCACTCACCAGCTGTGACAAAAAGTTGTCCTCCACACACTCTAAAAACTTCCTGGACTGCCTGTATTAAGTTCTCAGCAGATGTCTGGTAGGTTAAAATCACCTACAAGAACAAGGGCTGATGATCCTGAAAATTCTCCAGCTGCTAATAGAATAAGTTGTACCCCTCTTCTTTCAGGTTGGGTGGACGATAACAGACTCCCAGTAGGATGGCAGCCTTGTTGGCCTTCCCCTTAATTCTACCCATAGGCATTCAGCTTCACTGTCATTAGTTTCAATACCCATGGCATCAAAAGCCTCCCTAATATAATGGGCTACCCCTCCACCCCTTCTCCCTTTCCTGTCTCTTCTGAAGAGCTTGTAGACATCCAGTGCAGCATTCCATCTATGAGTCGTCCTACCACGTTTCTCTGATGGCGACTATATCATAGCTTTGCTGTTGTACCATGGCTTCCAGCTCTTCTTGTTTGTTACCGATGCTGTGTGCATTAGTATATATGCACTTCAGCTGGGCTACTGATTTCACCCCTAACTCAGGCTTACCACCCTTGGACCTGCTTCCAGAGAGCTCAGCTGCATCCCCTTCCCCCTTCAAACCTAGTTTAAAGCCTTCTCAATGAGTTCTACCAGTTCATGAGCTAAAATTCCTCTGCCTTTTACAGAGATGGAGCCCATCCAGTTCCAACAGGCCATGTCCCCTAAAAGTTGCCCCATGATCAAAGAACCTGAAATTCTGCTGATGACACCAATCCTTGAGCCACTTGTTGATAATGTGGGCTCTCCTATTCCTTTGATCATTTTTCTCTGCCACCAAAGGGACTGAGAAGAACACTACCTGTGCTCCTGCCCTATCAACCACTTGACCCAGTGCCCTAAAGTCCCTTTTAGTTGTCCTAACGCTCCTCTTTTCAATCTCGTCACTGCCAGCCTGGAGTACCAGCAGTGGGTAGCAATCAGAGGGCTGAATCAACCCAGGGAGTCTCTCAGTAATATCCTGTACCCAGACCCCAGGGAGGCAGCAGACTTTCCTTTGGGATGGATCCGGTCGACATATGGGGCCCTCTGTTCCCCTCAGAAGGGAGTCACCCACTACGACTACCCTTTTCTTTTTAATGTTAGAAGTGGTTATCTGTCTGACAGATGAAGTGTAATTGGGAGGCTCACTAGGCAGATCATTTTCTTCTATCATCATCTGGCTGATCCTCTAGATCCAGGGCCTCATACCTATTCTGAAGTGGCACCTGGCTAGTTGATGGGGATTGGGAGGAATTTTTACCTCCCCGAGTAGGGGAGATCCAAACAAGCTGAGCCTGTGAGTATTGTACTCAAACTAGGGGCCACATTGGTAAGGCAGAAACAATACCCTTTAAAGGAAGAAGGTTGTAGAGGATTGGCACCATTAATTGAAAAGTTCCTTAAAATTGAGTTATTAGTGGAATGTGAATCTAGATACATGTGCTGGTTTGAAAGCAAAACCAGTGAAAGACTCCAAGTCAGAAACACAATTTAATAAGAGGAAAAGAAAAGAAATAAAAAGAAAGTAAAATAAAATAAAAGTAATAGTACAAAAAGAAAACCACTGACAGAGTCAGAATACAACCTGACACCCTGTTAGTTAGGGTGGTAGTGGCAGTCCAGATGAGATGGTCTTGTCAAAGCAGTGATTCCTGTAGAAACGTCTGGTAGCTCTTGTCTCCTCTGGGAGTCCAGTGGATAAAAGCTGCCTGTGCTGTCTCAAACCCTGGATTTATCCAGGTGGGAATGCTTGGCTCCTCCCCCTGGGCGGAGCATCTCACAATGGGATGATCTCATTCTAGGAGTCATGCAGTGGGTCCTTGATGGCCCATTAAACAGAGATAACTCCCGGAGGGAGTTATCTATGAGTCATGTGGCAAGGCATTGTTAGGCTCGTTAACAGAAGATAAGGAAAACACTGCCCCACCTGGCTCCAACGGCTCATGGGGATAGAATACATACTTTGGGCACAATTTACATTGTAACCTAGGACAATACAACACACCCATCCTGCCAGTAAAGAAAGCTGATGGTCAGAGTTATCGATTGGTGTAAGATTTAAAAGGGGAATTAACAAAATACCAGAGGATATACACTCAGTTGTAGCAAACCCCCTATACTCTTTTGACCACAATGACAGATGAATTAGGGTGGTTCACTCTTTTAGACGTTAAGGATGCATTTTTCATCATTCCTGTGCATAAGAATAGTCAATAACTTTTTGCTTTTGAATGGGAGAATCCTGAAACAGGGAGAGAAAGCCAATTTGCCTGGACAGTTCTACCTCGGGGTTTCAAGAATAGCTCAACTATATTCAGAAACCAGCTAGCAAAGGAACTGGTGGACTGGAGAAGACAAGAATGAGGAGGAGTTATTCTTCAATATGTTGATATCTCAGTTGCAGCTAAAACGCCAGATGACTGCATCCAACTCTAAATCTTTTGAACGTTTTGGGACAAAGTAAATATAGAGTCTTGAAAGAGAAGGCACAGGTTGCCAGGGAAATAGTAGTTTATTTGGGGCTAGAAGTCTTTAGTGGACATCGACAGCTCAGCAAAGAACAGAAAGAAGACATCTGCTGTCTTCCAGAGCCCCACACAGTGAGAGTTGCAAGCTTTCCTGGAAACGGTAGGTTGGTGTCACTTATGGATACCAAATAATGGACTACTGGTAAAACCTCAGTATGGAGCACTAAAAGCAGCCGAAAAGGGAATCATCATGTGCATGGAGAGCACAAGGGCTTCATTTAAACAGCTGAAACATTCCTTGATGTCAGCCCCAGCACTGGGGCTGCCGGATTTAACTAAACCTTCTGAATTCTTTATGTATGAGCGACTGAGTGTTGCTTTGGGGGTACTGGTGCAGCACCTTGAAGACTAGAGAGGAGCTGTGGCCTACTTTTTAAAACAGCTAGACAATGTCAGCCAAGGGTGGCCTGGGTGTTTGAAAGCTGTAGCAGCTACTGTCATCTTGGCCCAGAAGGCCTGGAAATTCACCCTTGGACAGCACATTGTACTGTATGTACTCCATGCAGTGATAACTGTACTTGAAAAGAAGGGGGGACATTGGCTGTCCCCTAGCAGAATGCTTAAATATCAATCTGTGTTGTTGGAACAGGATGATATCCTAAAACCATCTGTTGTAAACCCTGTAATGTTTTTGTCATCTACATTAACTGACAATGGGCCCGAGCATGACTTTTTACAGACAATAGAAGAGGCCTATTCCAGCAGACCAGACCTAAAAGATGTGCCTCTAGACAATCCAGATTGGGAGCTGTATACAGATGGAATCAGCTTCACAAGAGATGGTAAGCAAATTACATGTTTGGCAGACAACCACAGACAAGTTAACTGCAGCAAAGGCCTTGCCATCAGATGTATCATCACTGAAAGCTGAACTCATTGCACTGACAAGAGCTCTAGAAGTGAGGGAAGGAAAGAAGACTAATATATGGACTGACTCTAAGTATGCCCTTAGTGTTGTCCACGCCCATGGAGTCATCTGGAAGGAAAGAGGGCTGCTGACTGATCAAGATAATTAAATCAAACATGCTGAACAGATCCTCGCACTCCTGCAGAGTATTTGGAAGCCTACAGAGGTAGCTATTATGTACTGCAGAAGTCATCAAAAAGGGAAAACAACTCCAGAACTGGGAAATTGCTTTGCTGATGAAACAGAAAAAAGGGGTTGCAGGAAAAAGCATTCTTGAATTGTTACCACAAAAAGGAATAGATCTGTCAGGGTTTACCCCAAATTATGATCAGGAAGACCACAAGGTAATTAAGTTCCTTAAGGCTGGAATTAAAGAAAGCAGGTGGGCTGTTACCCCAGTGGAACAGTCCCACCTCTTCTCCTTCAGGAAATAGCACAGTGAGAGCATGAGAGTACCCACTGGGAAACAGAATATCTTTTGAAACAACTGAGGAAGACAGTAATGGGAAGAGAGATGACTGATATCGTACAATCTATAACAAACAAATGTGAAGTCTGCTGTAGAAAAAACCCCAACACGAGCAAAAGAGTTGTGTTAGGAATAACAAAGGCAGGGGATCTCCCTGGAGATTATTGGCAAATAGATTTTGCTGAGATGCTACACAAAGAAGGATACAGGTATGTACTGGTGTTGGTTGACACCTTCAGTGGAAGGCTTGAAGGTTACCCCTGTCACACTAACACAGCCAAGGAAATGGTAAAAGTTTTGCTCAGTCATATAATTTCAAGGTTTAGGGTTCTGTTGGGGTTATCATCAGACAGGGAGCCACACTTAGTTGTACTAGTAGTCAGAGAAGTTAGCCGGGTTCTAGGAATTGCTTGGGACCTGCACACACCCTACAGGCCCCAAGCAAGTGGCAAAGTTGAATGCATGAATGGAACCCTTAAAAACCAGATTAGTAAGATCTGTCAAGAAACATCCATGACATGGGTTCAGGCCTTGCCTATAGCCTTACTGAGAATCCACATACAACCAAGGTGGAGAGACAACATAAGTCTTTATGAAATATTGTATGGCAGGCCTTATCAGATTCCACACATCCCAGAAGAAATCCATATGAGGGGTAAAATTGACTTGAAAAGGTATTTAATTGCTTTAGGTTCCACTTTGCAGAAGCTCCAGAGATTCATCATGTTATCCAGGCCAACAGGACTGGACACACCTGCTCATCTGTTCCAGCCTGGAGACTGGGTCCATGTTAAATGGTGGGATAGTGACCCCTTGTAAGCTAAGTGGAGAAGACTGTTGTTCTAAGTCCTGGTGACTACCCTCACTGCAGTCAAGGTCGCTGGTAAGGGACCCTGGATTCAAACTCCAAAGTTAAAAAGGCTTCTACTCCTGAATGTCGCTGTGGAGTCAGAGACAAGGATGTAACATTAACACTGAGATCATGCAGCAACAGCTCCGTCTATTGTCTGGCAGCTCCTTTTATAGAGCTTTCAAATTTCCTGAGCTTACAGACATGATTGGTCAAGGGTCTTAACTCCACCTAGCTCACTGGCCAATGATATGGGTGTATCTGTGCTTCAAAGGGGTTGGCTGAGGTCCTCTGTCTGGGTTTGAATCAGACCTATCATTATTGTGTTCAGGGACTTGTTTACTTCAAGCTAGGCTGGTCGAGCTTGTATCTGTTAAGCTAAATCATCTGTGCAGATATAGTCCAGCTATATCTGACACAGTTCTCCCCTCCTCGGTTTAATAAAAAATGCAAAGTGTTCTTTGTTATTTTACCTGCAAGGGCCCTTTGCAGATAAGAGGACAGGACAGCATGATGACACATATGATTCTACATAACTTGACGAGCCTAGCTTCTCCCAGCCAGTGATGCATCTCACATATTGAAAATGTTACATCCATTCCCAGGAGCTGTCATGCAGGATTACCAGCAATACAAGCTTTCAAATTGGCACACTGCAGGCTTATTACTTGAAAGTTACAAACTTACAACTGAACTCCATGAACAAGAAACATTTCAACTTTACAACCATGGGAAAATCAAATAACAGGGAAAGCAACTTGTCCAGTTCAGGTTTTTTTCTAAAAAAAAATTGACATCTCAAAAAGGTCCCAGATCACTATGTATAAATTGCACAAGCCATTTAACTCACTGCTCCATAATGTCTGCTGGAGCTTCATCGGTTGTCTCTGGTCCTGAGCAGGACACAGAGCAGGGCGAACACACCTGGCAGGTGTCCATCGTGTTCCACTGTCCGTGGAAACACAGGCATACCCATGTCCCCATGTAATAAAGTCCCATGGACCTTTCCACTTGTTTGTGATAATATCTTTTACTATTACTTTAGGTTTAGGTGACTGGGCATCTCCAGATGACTGCAGTGATAGGAAATGATTTAAGATTACTGGGTTTTGGGATTATTCTGGTACTGTTAAGTGATTTAAGGAGCAGACAACTTTCACTACTCTGCTCTCTGGGGTTTCACTACACATCCCTCCATTTTGTTTATCTAAGATGTGTTTTAAAGTGCCATGTGCAGGTTCAATGATGGCCTGTCCAGTTGCTAAATGAGGTATACCAGTTTGGTGTGACACACCCCAGAGCTGTAGAAATTGTCTAGTTTTTTGTGATGTATATGCAGGTCCATTATCTGTTTTGATATTATGAGGGATACCAAAAGCAGCAAAGGCTAATTGCCAATGTGCAATGGCATCCCAGCCTTTTTCTCCTGAGTGGACTGATGCCCATATGGCAGAGGAAAAAGTATCAATTGATACATGCACATATTTTAATCGTCCGAATTCGGGAATATGAGTGATATCAGTCTGCCAGATTTGTAAGGCTTTTAAGCCATGGGGATTAACTCCCATCTGTGGTGGTGCAGTGTGGCCTTGGCAGTAAACACAAGTATTGACTATGTTACGAGCCTCTGTGTTTGACAGCAGAAATTGCCTCTGCAGAGCTCGAACACCTTGATGAAAGAAGTCGTGTGAGGCTTTTGCTTGTGCCAGCATGTCTGGCTGTGGTGCTGTCCAGGCAGGGCTAGGTGATCTGCTCATGCGTTGCCCTCTGTAATAAAACCTGGGAGATTTATATGGCTTCTAATGTGTAGAATGTAGTACGGGTAATTTCTTGTTTGGATGGTGTGCCACAAAGTTTTTAGTAGGCCA